>CAJHNH020008442.1:0-317990 GCA_905116865.2 Candidula unifasciata | reverse complement strand
ATAATAGTAAAGTGAAGTAATGGAATAATCGCAATGTAAACTGGAGCAATAGAATAATAGTAAAGTGAAGTAATGGAATAATAGCAATGTAAACTGGAGCAATAAAATAATAGTAAAATGAAGTAATGGAATAATAGCAAAGTAAAGTATGGTAACGAAATAACTGCAAAGTATAGTGAAGTAAAGAAGCAATCGCAAAAGCAGAGTGAAGTAACTGAATAATAGCAAACTAAAAAGAAGTAAAGAAATAATAGCTAAGTTAGGTGAAGTAATAGAATACTGGAAAAGTAAAGTGAAGTAATGGAGTGACAGCAAATTAAAGGGAAGTAATGGGAAAACAGCCAGATAAATTTGTGTAATGGCATAACAGCAGAGTAAAGAGAAGAAATGGAATAATAGCAAAGTAAACTAAAGGAATAATAGCAAAGTAATGGAATAATAGCAACGTTAACAAATAAAATAAAGTAAAACCTATCGTCTGATTCCTGCCGCACTACTAAAAGGCACTCCTTAATACTAAAATTTAGTGAAAGCCTATATGAATTCATTATTTAAAATGACAAATTACCTGCAGTAACCTCTTCCATTTATTTAACGAAAACCCCCAAAGCATTGTACAAAAATATATCTCCACAGAACACACCTTGGAGGCTACTACTGCTGGGAGCACCTACTTGACAGCAGGGCCGCCAATTGAATTTTTGTTTAAACCACCCAGCTTAGCTAAACAAAAAACCCAAGCAATACATAGACCAAACAAAGATTTAAAAACACAGATTGTTAAAATGTACAAAATGTATAGTTACGAAACGAAACATCTACCACTTTTATATAAGTATATATTTTTTTTTTAAACACACACACATTTTCCCCTAGACGTCGTTAAAAAACCTAGATCGAGGTGAGGGGGGCTCAGCAATGGTAGCCCTGATTGACTGTAGCATCAACCTCACGCTCCGGATTCACTGAAAAGAGGCCATAGATTTTGTTACTAATCTATCGCAGTACACTGTGTTTGCCAGGGCCCATAGGTTTAACTGAGCTGATATGGTGAACAACACATGACCCATATAGCTAGTCTCCCCTTGTCGTTACTGGACCCGATAAGAGGAAAAAGAATAGCAGGACTGTAACCGATCATACATGTTGTAAGGGGATATTAAAGAAGGTTGGATTTTATGTTTTACACACACACACATGCGCACACACACAATCATACGCACACGCACGCACGCGCGCGCACACGCACGAACGTGCGCGCGCGCACACACACATATACATACATACACACACACACATACATACATACACACACACACGCACACACACCATACATACACACAACCAACCACCCCCCCCCCATACATACTACACACACATACATACACATATACACACACACACACACATACATACATACATACATACATACATACATACATACATACATACATACATACATACATACATACATACATACATACATACATACATACATACATACATACATACATACATACATACATACATACATACATACATACATACATACATACATACATACATACATACATACATACATCAGAAAGACAATTTACCATTGTCTGGTCATGTTATGAAAAAAGGGAAAACAGAATATGTTGTGACTAAAGAAAAGATCTGTGGAAAAAAAGACACAGGAGGTCAACGTGGTCAATTGTTGACAGCCTTTTATCATGGCATGAAGGGATGTCAAAACATTAACTGATCCATGCTACTGAAGATCAGAGACTGTGGAAAGGCCCACGCCTGTAGGTAAGGCACTTGATGATGATGATGATTTGTTAGCACAATCGACGTCACTGCATAGTGGGCATTCCTTTGCGTGGTCAGTCCTCCGATGCAGCAGCCTTTTCAAAGTACCTGTACCGACTGCTCCCAGGAAGCCATGAACAAGTCTACAAATAAGCTTGCCGCTAGTTGGTCCGGCGGGGAGCCGCGTTAGCGTAGTCAACAGGAAACTCGCTTTCAAATCTAGCTGCGACTCGCTGCAGCCCACGGCCGGTGTTCGAAACTGGGCGGTTCCCGGGGTCCAACAAGCCTCTGGGAAATGGGTACTAGAGTTAACACTCTGGGGTAAATGGAGAAACGTCGATGTAGCGGCGACACAGGCGGACAGTTTCTCATCAGCTGTCAGTACTGGTGACAGAGCACTTATGATTTATAACCGTGTACAATGACGCTGGTTCACATTTCCCGACTTGAATCTTACTTTACTTTCAGTTGGTTGGGCGGGTCACTTTCCAATAAAAGACCAAGAATAGAAGAATACTGTGGATGGAACCCGGAATCCTTACAGTGATGAGCAGCCGTACTACCGCCACACTGACACAGCAGCCTTGGTCATTGGGTGGGTAAAAATCACTGATGCGAACATACGGAGAGGTCTATAGTCAGTGGCCAGGCGTGCATGTAAAGGCTTTAATAGCCGCTCAAACCTTCCACTGCCTGCAAAATACAAATGTCTTATCTTACTATCTGGGTGCGGTGTGGTCTCGAAGCATAGTGACCGCCTCGAGTGCTAGAAGTCCCAGGTTGAAGCCTCCGTGAGGGCTAGGACTTTTTTAAGTGGACGTTTAGTAATTTCCCCCCTGGTTTCTGGGTAGTAAGACCTACGCCCCTGTGTATTGTTGCGCACGTAAAAAAAAAAACGGCGTAGCCCGGACAAAATTTGGAGTTACAAATCCAACCCAAAGTATTTCAGGATCCTCATCGGTGCAGAAGAGTTCGTGCACTGTGCCAAGATTCCCCAGACTCAGGCTTGAGTTGAAAGAAGAACGTAGCACTTATGGGTTACACACGTGTGCCATGTTGTTGATCCGTTGAATAAACATAAACACAATCTATTATTACTGTTTACTACCACATATAACGCCAACTGGCTCACTTCTCATCCAGCAGCCACAGCTATTTAACAGTATTACAACTAACATGGCGAAAAAGAACGGTGAAACTATGGGGGTGACTGCAGTCAAACTAATACAAGGAATTCCAGAGAAATTTGACTAAAAAGCTCAACAAAATAGGAAAAAGGAAAACGTGCACAAAACAACACAACGTAACGTTTCCGCCGGGCAGCCTTTTTCAAACAGCCTTACAGAAATGAACATCAGTCTTAATAGTGCTCTTGACAGAGCTCATCAACGAACATTACATCTCCCCCCGACACTTCGATGAGTCAATCACGTCCGGCTGTATAAATAGAGAAGGCCGTGGTTCAAAGCAATAATTAAAAGTAAAATATGCAGAGAATGGTCCCAACAGTGGTCGACCAGCGACAAAGGCAGAGCTGCCTACAAACTACTCAACAAACCCAGTCTCAAGAATCAAGTGACGAAACCGACCAAAATCCCGGCTATCCGAAAACTGTGGAAGATGCGACTAGGGTGCTGGCCAGACCGATTCCGCACTCCTGTGTGCGAGGAATGCAGGGCCCCTAACTCCATAGAGCACTTCCTACTAAACTGTAAACACCACGAAATAGAGAGACAAAAGCTCGTGCTGCACTTCAGAGCCTCAAACCAACCAATGACAACTGAAAACTGCCTCAGTGTAAGCTGCGACGACAAGGTCCAGCGACTCGTGAAGCAGTTCATATCCAGCTGAGAGCCACCCCTCATCATGATGTGACCAGATCCAGCGAGTACCAGCACCCACAACAGAGGCAACTTTACCTCTCACTCACTCTTCCGACCTCACTGTATGTCCTCTCAAAGGCATTCCTGCCCCTCAGCCTGTACCACTTCCACTCCTTCTCTGCCACAGGCGAATCACTCAGTCTAAAAAATTCAACTAACATAAATTTCTCACAGTATATTTTCAGAAAGATTAATACGACCGAACCCACCAAAGGCCACACGACGCTCCGAGGCAAACCAGCTAAAGGGCATAGCACAAGAAGGGGACCAGCACTCGTGGATTTCAGTCTGTTATGCAATTCATTTTGTAAACTCCCCCGCCCCTCCCACATATGTTTCAATGTTAATCAACTTATTTTCAGCTAAAAACCGAGGAAACCCACCAAAGGCCACCCGGCGCTCTGAGGCAAACCAGCTAAAAAGGAATTGCACAATAAGGGGACCAGCACTTGTGGAATTCCAGGCTACTACGCTTCTCTGATAACTTCACCCGTCCCCTCCCACATATATCTAAAATGTAAATCAGTCTATTTTCAGATCAACCCAGGCAGAGCAGGCAGTGTGCAGGACTCAACTCACCAAGGACCTCTTCCTCAACCTAGCAAGCTATCTGTCTCTCTCCATCTTCCGACCTAACTATAAAATATCTTTGCACCTTCGGGCGTTCTAATTTTTTTTTTGCAACCTTTGTTACCTCCTCTACTTATCTAACGGCTGCACACAACAACAAGATTGTGACAGTCGTCCTGTGGGGGCCGTGTTTTAGGGCGCTCAGTATGCGGAACTGTTTGTTTCGTGGCGGTGTGACTGCGGACTGACTTGGTGCTAACACAGATGAACAGTGCAAAAGCTAGCGAATAGCCAATTAAACAGGAACCAGGCCCCTCAGAACCAGAACTTAGGCAACAAATGAACAAACTCAGGTGAAATTGCTCACCACAAGGAAGATTAATTAAATAAGATAGCAAAGGAACCGTCCTTGAAAAAGCAGGCCATCAGGCGGCTAAAAAAAGACTAAGCTTGGAATTTTTGTTTGATTTTACACGATACGATTCAATGTTAGTCTCTCCAGACCCTGACGTTATACACACTTGCTCACTTCCGACTGGTAGTTCCCGAGCCCCTCCCTCGTGTACTTCGCACACGGTTACGGGGGTGTTCCGCAATACCGTTAATAACGCGTGTTGTATATTTCAGCACGCCAGCGCTTTTAACACTCCAAAAACATGGAGAAACTGGGTCTAACACAAACTCCATAGAGAGTGCTGCAACCTATGTCACATGTATTATCTTTCTCGGAATGAAAACGTAAATGCAGGACATCGCAGAAAACAAACAAGAGAGCGGGACCTACCCGTAACCTTCAGGAAAGTCGACCAGCCCAACAAACTTGTGAATGAAAAGTGACCTACTCTGTTTGGGGAGACTAACGTCGAACTAACCTAACTATTCTTCTCAGCAGCCAAGCTTAAAGAAGAATTATTACCATGTGGTAACCCTGTTATGCAGTTGATTCAGTAATACTGAATAGTACTGAATACTTTAGTAATACTGGTCACAACAACTATTCTGGCACTGCATGAGAATTAAGCCTAGACCACTGGCTTTATCAGGATACACTATAATCCTTACAAGCCTTAAATCTAATTATTACAAGCCTTAAATCTAATCACTATAAACTTTCATTTAATCAATATAAACCCCTAATCTAATTAATATAAACCCTTAATGGAATCTATTTAAACTTTTAATATAATCAATAAAAACCTGTAATCTAATCACTACAAGCCTTTAATATACTCAATATAAACCCTTAATCTAATCCCTATGAACTTTTTCTATAATCAGTATAAACCCTTAACCTAATTAACAGAAACCCTTAATCTAATCACTAAAAACTTGTAATACAATCAATATAAACTCTAAATTTAGTTACTTTAAAACCTTAATTTAATCACTATAAACCTTTAATATTATCACATTTACATATAAAAAAACTTTTAATTCAATCACTATAAACTTTTAATATAATCACCACAAACCTTCGATCTAATAATCACTATCAGCTGTTGGGGGGCCTCTGTGGGAAAGTGGTAAAACCGTCTGCCTCACACTCCAAAGGTCTGGAGTTCACCTCTGCAGCTTTTAAGATTCATAGGGATTGCCACTGGCGCTAAAGATTGCTAAAGATTGTGTGATTTGTGCCACGCTTTTGGCAGAGAGAGAACGAGCAAAGATGGAACAAAATGTGTGCATTGAAGCCTGTCTTCACGATATGAACTTTTAATTTCGCAATCTTCTTTTTCTTTTGAACGCTTGAGGCTGACTGCTGCAGATATCACCTGCATCCCTTCATCTCTGTGACTGACTCTTGTCCTTCAAGATGATAACTCTAAAACGTTTGTTTGTCTGCTTGTAAATTATGCCTCAAGTCTTCTTGGTTTGTCAACCACTAACAGTTAAGATATGTCATTCAACATTTTCTTTTTTTTAAAAGCAGTGTTTGTATCTCTGTTATCTGCATTTCTCTCTGCATACTTAATAATTTTATAAACTGCAAATCTTCTTCTTCTTCTTTGCGTTCACCATCTGTAAACTTTGGCGGAAAGTTCTGGTTGTTCATCCACCTATGGACTTTAGACTTGTTGCAGAAAAAGAATTTTACAGATCTGATTTATTTGTATGAAGACTTTGCTCCTTGCCTCTAGGGCAAATGCAATCTGTCTTTTTTTTTTTAAATGCCCTAAATTAATCGACTATTGTGACATGCTGTCTACATACAGTGCACACAACCTAACGTTTACTACAATACTTTGAATTTAAATAAGTCCACACACAATGTATAGAAATCTAACAATACAATAATTTTAATAAGTCCACACACAATGTACAGAAATCTAACAATACAATAATTTAAATAAGTCCACACATAATGTACAGAAATCTAACAATACAATAATTCAAATAAGTCCACACACAATGTATAGAAATCTAACAATACAATAATTTAAATAAGTCCACACATAATGCCAGGAAACTAACATCTACTAAAATACTCACCATAGTTATCAGCATTATCTGCAGTTAGCAATATGATAATCCACAAAAGCCCATCAATCATGTAACAGTTTCAAAACTTTGGTTTCTCGATGAGTAAAAATGATGAGCTTTCATAACACTAGAAAAACTGTGGAAGTCGAAAGAAGCGAAGCTTAATCTTAGAGTATTTAACTTACAATACATACAATTAGTACTGCCGCATGTCTCAGAAATGTGAAGCATGATCAGAACAATTACTGATAAACAAAAAACATTCATCAACTAGTGTGTGCACTGATTCTGTTATTCCTTTAATAGTCAGTGTAATGTGACAGTGTTTATAAGAGCATTCCCATGGCTAAGTGGCTAAGCTGTTTGCTTTGTGCTGTGAAGTATGCGAGTTCAATTCATGGATAGTGCTGTCAAATTCATGGGCAGTTGCATTGTTGAGTGAGCTAAAGAATGTTGTGCTTTCCGTGGTACTTTCAGCAGGGGAAGGCTAGCTGTTCCGGGAAGAGATAACATTTGAAATAAAACATACGGCAATAGACTTGATCCCCCACCCACCCCCAGTCAGCTGTTGTAATGTACGGTTTAGTTGCGTATCCTTTACAGGACGTTGCAGAACCAACGTGGTTTTTCTAGACAAATTTAGGTCCAGTAGTTTGCCACTGCTTTCTGGACGGTCGGCTTTCTTGATACCACTGTCGAAACCAACGCAAGGCGCATGGCCCGCAGCTGGGATCGAACCCGGCATCCCGGCATTTCGAAGCGTTCGCATCGACTTAGCCACAGAGCCGACTTTGTAATGTATGACTACAGTTTTATGTCTATTGTATCAGTTCTAATGCAAATGCGTTTCACTTCCACGCTGCCAATTTATAAGGGACCTAAGGTTTCCCTGGTGGGGGGGGGGGGGGCAGAACCAATGCAATTACGTTTCACACATCTCAAAGACACTCAGTTTCATTCCATTATATATATATATAAGTAAAGTTCTGATAAAGTACCAGTTCAATACCGTTTGTGTTTGATTCTAGATCCCTTGGCACCTCTAGCTGTCTCCTAGTCTAATTTAAGCTGGCAGTAGTGTAATGTGTAACACATGTAACACATTAACAAATGTCAGTAATGTCTACTCTGCCTCGACACCAGACACGGTAAGAGACTAAGTGAAGAAGGCGCAGTCACTTATTTTACGCCCTGTCCCCTCTTTTACAAGCTAAATGATCTGATTTGATTTGATTCGAGAACCGACATCACAGCACTCGGAGCATTCCCATAAGCGCTCCGTCCCCATCTTCAGCAGCCAGCAAAGAGTTCCGATACGAATGGTGCCAGTAGCTTTCTGATTAAACGTCCGTCGTGCCTTTCCTCTGAGCCTCGAGCTTCTGCCAGAACCTCTTGTCACCCCCAACTGCATCAATCTCACCAGACTGTGGTGATCCATCTGCTCCTTCTAATTGTACAGGCTCTCCCACAAGGCACTAATTACGTCTGCCCTATCATGTATCAGTATTCCACCAAGTTGTGCAGAGCCAGCCAGTCTGTCCGTCTGTTCATTTCCCAACACACCGGCGTGACCCCGTGAAAACGTCCAGACAATACTCCTCACTCGTGTCCTCCACAGCGAAGCATGACACTCTGCACGAAGCATACATGTTTTCCAAGTTTTCCAAGCTAAGCTTCAGCATAGCTGTTTGTTTACAGATTACCAACAAATAAGTTGTGGTTATTTGCCTCACCGTTCAGCGCTACATGTTGCACAATGCCCAAATACCGCCCTGGGTGGTGCTGTTACACAGTTACGTCTACACAGATTAATACCCTGGGAAGATAGAATGGGGCCTGAGAAAAATGTTATGGAAGGGCAGACTATGACCATAGCCTTCATGGCAGCTGGTCTATGAGGGAAGCCCATTTAGGATTCAGCTATTTGCTTCATTTATTCACTTGTTACTGTAGTATGCACCTGACGAGATACAGCGAAATATGCCAGGCAATAAATTGTGCTGTCTATTGTTTGTGTCTTCTTTGTTCATATGAGGGAAGCACCGAATGGGACCCAAACAAAACAGAGCTCTTCTGATCCGGCAGCTTTTACGGCTGGTTTTGTACCAAATATATTGGTGTTACCTTTCTTTTGAAATAAACAAGGCAGACTGAGAGAGGAATCATGCTATGTGGGAAATGCTTGGTCTTCACGATACTGCACCGACTTTGTGCTATGGACATTAAGAACTTCGCCCCTGACTTTACATGCGATTCCAATGCCCCACCCTACAGCATAACATGGCACTATTGTATGGAACGTTAAAGTGCCAACTCAAGTTAAACAGCTCAACACACAACAGCTGCACCTGCCCTCGATAAGCTAGACTGTTTTATCGCTCAACGTTTAAAAGTTAAGTTCAAACTTTGATAAGAGAGGCTACGTCTGTCGGACTAGATTGCACACACGATACTGAAATAATTCACCATTTAACATGAAACGAAGAGGAAAGGGACAGAGGTCAGCAGCAGGCCTGGCTATGCGATGTATGAAGAGCACTCATGGCGTAATAAATTAACGATTGTAGAAGAAATTTTTCCCTTCTCCAGGCCTGTGGCAGTTTGGTACATTTCAAGTATTCATATATCGCATAATGACGCTAAGCCAACGCGCTCACCTGCTTGTCTGATCAATATGGCGTACCCACTGTGTAAACAAGAATGTTGAAATAAGAATCGACATCACAGCACTTGGGATCAGCAACCGTCTGATTGTATTTCCTTCCCCCGAGTGTCGAGCGTCGACCAGATCCCCTGGTATCTGCTCGCAGCACCATTCTCTTTAGACCGTGATGATCTATCTGTGCCTCCGCACTGTTCACTCGTTGCCAAAGTGCCCTCACAATATCTAACTTGCCTGCTCACGTTCCAACACACCAGCATGACCTAGAGAAAATATCAAAAGGATGCTAACTACCCGGGACCTCTGAAGTGACGCTTGCCACTTGGCACTAAGCATGCCTGTTTTCACCTTTCTCAACATGCTCTGTGAGTTAGTTACAATCACGGCATGTGTGTACAACTGATTCGCAAGCCAGCGGAGGGTAGCAGAGACTGCCTCCACCTCCATTCTCAAACTAGATATTGTGATATTATAGGCAAGGCTTTGCTGCACTAAGCGGTTAAACGAGAAAACACTGACTTATCCAGATGGATGTCACTGTGGAAGAAAATATGGCCTTTTCAGTTAAAACATTATAAAAAGATTCTCAGAATTCCACGGACAAAGGACAGAAAGATTGGTTTATAAACAGCATCTTGGTTCGACAACTGAAACAGTTTGTTCATATCAAGCGCCATTGCGTACTATAAAGAAAAGCAGCAGAGGGCATGATACCGGGAAAGAGGGGCAGATGACGACTAGCACGAAGAGGGGCTGGAAATATGAGACACAATGAATAGGTGGGTGTAAGAAACGGGAGAACTGGCGAGTTTCTTTCAGGCGTCCTAGAATGAGAGCGGCGTTCTGCAAAGGATCTACTACATGATCGTGATCCAGAAACATAACAACATTTTAACTCACCGTCCAATTTATTCACTCATTTTCACATATTCAAAACAGACAGGATCACCTATCATTTCATACACATCAGCATGTCATGCCTAGCCAGCTCTTTTTACAGGAAGACAACTATAAGACCGCTATGGTCACGCAACATTTTTTTCCAGTTTTGGTTCTATTCAAATCCAAAAATTGTTTAAATTTCTTTTTGGCCAAGCAAAATATTCAAAACTAAAAAACTATAAATGGTGGTCCAAAGGACGTTAAGTGGGTGTGGAAAGCTTGCTTTCCTTTGAAATACGTCTGGTGAAATTAGGAGGAACATGAGAACCAAGAGGGAAAAAGCAGGACTATAAGGAAAGAAGAAACACAATCAGACATTGGAAAGGATCGAGCGGTCAGACTGAGGGAAACAAGTACTTACCCAGAAAGCTGGCGCTATCAGACAAATCTTATATGTGTAAACCAGTTTCATCCTTTTTAGGACGCAATTTTTTGTTATTTGAAGCCCCACCTGACTTTTGTCAGGGGCCGCAATATAGGCAGGCCATACATTTGGCAAATTGTCTGAACGCGGTTTCTGTGACCTCTCCACGGCGATCCTCAACCACATGGTGGCACTTTGTGTCATCGGGTGTTTATCGCTTGTGTGATGTCCTAGTGGTGAGCGAACCCGGACCACAAGGAGTTCGTCACCCGGTCACCGCGCAGTCCGATTTAGCCAACTACGCTAGAGAGCCAGGCGTTCAACAAGAGGTGATAGAAAGTGGAAGAATGGGCCTCAGTTTTAATAATGGGAAGACAGAAGTAATGGTGGTTTCAAAGAAACCAATTATTCCTAAATGTGTAATAAAAGTCAATGGTGACAAGTACAGAAATTTAAGTATTTGGGTACTTGGACAGCATCAGATGGAAGATGCATAATTGAGATAAGAAACAGAATAGGGCAGGCAAAAACTGCATTTTTTAAAAATAAAGGACATCTTGTGCAATATATCTTTGCCATTTAGAGTTAGAAAAGAGTTCTTGCTTGCTACATACATCCAGTTTTAACATATGGCTGTGAATCGTGGACAGTCGGTAGGCAGGTTAAACAATCTCTTGAGGCCTCAGAGATGTGGTTTTACAGAAGAATGCTTAGAATAGCTTGGACAGCTAAAAAGAGCAACCAGAAGGTTTTGAAAGAGGCGGGAGCCCGAAAACAACTTAACACAGACATCAGAAGGAGACAGTCATCACTTTTCGGCCATGTTATGAGAAGAGGGAAAATAGAACATGTTGTGACCACCGGAAAGATCTTTGGAACAACTAATCACAGACATCAGAAGGAGACAGTCATCACTTTTCGGCCATGTAATAGGAAGAAGGAAAATAGAACATGTTGTGACCACTGGAAAGATCTGTGGAAGGAGGGATAGAGGAAGACAACGAGAGAAGATTCTTGACAGTCTTGTTGCATGGCATGGAGGTGTGTCGACACGAACTGATACATGCTACAGGAGATCGCAGATTGTGGAGAGGCAGTGCACCTCCTGATAATGGTGATATAAATACACAAGTTCAATCTATGTGTGGATAAATAATTACAATTAACTGCGCGCTAAGCATCAGTTCACGGAACTGTTTGACCCTACCTTTCGTAAGTGCCAGTAGTAGTAAGTCTAGGAGAAGGTGTACTTGCAAACCAAACGACGCAGCAGGTGAGACCCACGATTTTCAGAATGCGAGGCAACGGCTTTGTAACTAAAAGCACTGCTAGTTTTTCCAGGTCACATGTGTGCACCTTGACTGAGATTTTCAATATACATGCCAATCTGCATTTACAGATGATGGGACAAAAACGTCGCCTTTTCTATCCGTGCTCCGATAAGATACAGTGCAGGATTAACTTAAATTCACACTATTGTTCTGGCGCTGTTTCCTTAAGCTGATGTGTTAACGGTGAATTCAGAAACGACATGACAGCACTCGGGACACTCCCAATAGCGATCCGTCAACATCTTCAGCAGCGCATAAGAGACTTGATGAGCTTAGTGCTACTGGACATGGAGATGAGCTAAGGGAATATGCTGCGAGAAATGATTGCTCGACTGGTTATGAATGCTGCCGCTGTATTTTAGAAACAAAATTATAATCATATCGGGGGAAAACAAAATGCCAGATCAGGCTATCAGACACAACAATACATGCGCGAGGCAGACCACGGATATCTGACAGTTTCAGAATAATGCTCACAAAAACTAACAACTTACGTGCTAAGCCATGTCCGGATTCAAACAATGTGTAGAAAGGGATATTTTCGCAAATGGTGACAGCATCAACAATGCCCACAAACACTCTGCTGCCTGCGCGCATACTGATCGTCGCCAGCAAGTAAGACCATATATCGATACAAGTCTTTAGAATATCCGTGCTTGTGGGCTGATGTCGAAGTTTTAATTATTCATACAGTAAAACATGTCACAGGAAATGTTACTCTCGGGGGATGGGGGTGGGGGAATAGAATATTCTATTAGGGAAAAAACGTCCTTTACTACCCGTACTTACAGCCTTTGCGGTGCGGACGAGTGGTTGGAAAAGGTGGGGGGGGGGGGGGTTAAGTCTGAGGTTTTAGGGCCGCATGGCTAGTGCTTTCGCCAAGGACTGTACATGGTAGATCTCTCTTCTTGCCTTTATTAGAATCCAGTGTGCTCCACAGTTCGGACAACCCCTGGAATATTCTATTAAGAAAAAAACGTCCTTTACTACCTGTATTTACAGCCTTTGCGGTGCGGACGAGTGGTTGGAAAATGTGTGTGGGGGGAGGGGGGGTTAAGTCTGAGGTTTTAGGGCCGCATGGCTAGTGTTTTCGCCAAGGACTGTACATGGTAGATCTCTCTTCTTGCCTTTATTAGAATCCAGTGTGCTCCACAGTTCGGCCAGCCACTAGAATACTCTACATGCTCTGTATTGACAAGGGAAGATGCACGAATCATAGGCGGCATTGCTTCTCGTAAACTCAAATTTGTTGGCCATATAAAGCGACTAAATTATTTGGAGAGAACCGTAATGGGGGGTATGGCTAGTGGGAGAAGAGGCAGTGGTCGACCTGCACGACAGGAATATCAAGTAAACGTTGGGCATGATAGTTTACAAAACGGGAAAGCTCACAGGGAACTGGGTGGCTTTACAACGTGCCGTGACTAGAGCAGATATTTAAAAAAAAAAAGTATATAAGAAAGCTTCACAATATAACAAATACAAACAAAATGTAAACGTTGCGGCTTTGGGGCCTTCATCAGCCCATGCAAATCAAGCAATACTACACACACACAAAACCACTTAGCTGGTATCTCGAAGCTGGGTGGATGGTTTTTCGCGACGTTCTGTACAGGAAATGGTACGTGATGATGATGAACAAACCCAATGTAAAAGCGCAAGTGTCAAGTTGAGAGTTGCCATAGGCAAATCATGAAGCTGGAGGTGCGAGAGACCGAGAGAGATCAAGAGAGAAGATGGAAAAGTGTGGCATTGTGGTGATGCAAGAACATCAATACTGGTAACTATTGGCAGTATACAATGTCAATGACTACCAGCGCCACACGCTTTAAACTATCAGAGTTCTGCGTAATTGTGGAGAGAACTGTCTAGTTTCATGATGCGTAATGTATTAAATTATCTACATAAGATTGAACTATAACGGCATATTCAATCTGCTACGTTTAGCATCATCTTCTTCGCGTTCACTGACGGTAAACCCCGGCAGAAAGTTATGGTTCTTTGTCCACTCCTAGACTTTTTAGTCTTGTTCCAGAACCTGACTGTTGCGTGCATATCCGTTATACAAATCTGACTAATTTGTATGCAGATTGCTGGTTCCTTGCCTCTCAGGCAGATGCACTCCGACTTTAAAGAAAACCCCAAAATAGTCGACTGCCTACCCAAAAGCATGTCGTCAGAGTCGACTAATTGGGAGCTTCCTTTAATAAAGTCGGAGTGTATCTGCTTGAGAGGCCAGGAACCAACAGTTTGCACACAAATTAGTCAGATCTGTCAAACAGATGTACACGCAACACTCAACTTCTGGAACAGAACTGCAGTTCAGAAGTGGACGAACAACTAGAACTTTGCACCAGAGTTTACAGTTGGTGAACACTAAGAAAAAGAAGATAACCCTTTCAGAAGTTCACAACAACCAACATTCACAATGAGAATTCACAGTCCATGTTTCTGCACTACAGAATAATCCAAAATAAACACTTGACCATAATTACATTTTCATTCTCAACCTGAAAGTTTAGATGTGAGAAACTTCATCCCATTGTTGAATGCTGCTCAGGTCATTCTTATTTTCTTTATCATTATACGTTACTAGCTATAATGGGTAAGAAGAACTATTCACTATTAAGCGGTAGTTTCCTTTTCTAGTAACTTGAGGATCTACCATTTCATGATGACATGAAAGATACAAGGCATTACTTCATCAAAAGTAGAAAAAAAAATTTTTTTGTTTTTTTGTTAGCTATTCTAACTCCGCTAAGACCGGTCCCAAGCCTGGCTGTAAAAGGAGGAGGGTCTGGCTGAGCCTGAGTGCTTCATGCGTCTCCGGAAGTAGTGGGTAACCGTGAATCAGCCAGACGGCCTGCATGGAGGCCGCAAGGAGGCAGCCCCTCCACCATGCAAAGGCACAACAGGCCAATCACCTGTTTGCCTTAAACCACGATTACAAGTAACCACAGAGAGAAAACCGGACAGATCTTAACGGCGACGAACTGGCATGGCTTACGGACTACGATTTATGGAACATGGAATATAAGAGGCATTAACGGAAAGGAAAACGAGTTAGTAGGGGAGATGAGGAGAGCAAAATTAGGAGTCTTGGCTCTGACTGAAACCAAGAAAAAGGGGCAAGGAATCACAGATCACGATGGAAGTATGCTGCTCTACAGTGGTGTCCCTATGACGGAGAGAGCCAAGGGAGGTGTTGGCTGTATTGTGGCCAGGAATCAAGTTAGTAACATCAAGGGATGGAAATTCATCTCAGAGCGAATTATGGTGTTAGACCTGAAAGAAGAAGACAAAATTGTCAATTTTGTCATTGTGTACGGGCCAAATGAAGATGAGCGAGTAGATGTTAAAGAAGAATTCTTTGAACTGCTCCAAAGAACCATAGATGACTCTCACGATGAAATTATCCTCCTAGGAGATCTAAATGCCAGAGTAGGAAATGATCACTCTAGATGGGATGGAGTGATCGGGAGATATGGTGAAGATGTTTTGAATGATAATGGCAAGCGACTTCTCAGATTCTGCAGGGAACAGAACCTTGTCATTACAAACACAAAATTCCCCCACAAGCGTATACAAGCATACACAAGATGTGAACCTTCAAAGAATGAAAAATCCATCATTGACTACGTTATAGTTAGGAAAAGTTCATTCAAGTTTGTGAGAGATGCCAGAGTCATGAGAGGACCAGAGATTGGAAGTGACCACTATCTGGTCACAATAAAGAGAACAACTGAAAGAAATGCTCCAACAAGGCAACACCGACAACCGTGCAAGAAACCAAGTAACCAAGAAGAGATGAGGATTAAAGCATACAAGCTAAGATAGCCAGATATTAAGGCTAGATACCAGGAGCTAATAGTGAAAGCAACAGGAACTGAAGAAGAATCATCAGAGGACACTGAAACCCTCTGGTGCAGATTCAAGAACATCCTCACAGCAGCTGCAGTAGAAGCATTTGGTGAAGTCCCGAGTGGAAGGCGGGGACATAGGACACCTTGGTGGACGGAAGAAGTCAAAATGAAAATAGGAGAAAAGAAAAAGGCATGGAAGCAATACCTGGCAGCCAGGAACACAGCTGAAGAAATAGAAAAATATAAACAATATGTGGCACTCAGAACAGATACCAAAAATATTGTGCTTAAAGCAAAACAGAAATCATGGGAAGAGTTTGGAGAAAAGTTGGGAAAGAATGCAAGAGAAAACCAAAAACTGTTCTACAAGACCCTTAAGAACATGAGGAAGGAGAAAGAGTGCCCACTTAAATTCATAAAAGACAAGGAAGGGGCTCTGCTTACTTCTACAAATGATATCATGGGCAGATGGAAAGAATACTTCTCAGAGCTCCTCGGCGTTGAGGGAAGTCATGACCCAGAAATAATGGACCTCACTGCTGAGAAGGAATTCAATCATGGGGAAGATAACATCAGGATGGAAGAATTGAAGGCAGCTATTGAGAAGATTAAGCTGGGAAAAGCAGCAGGTCATGATGGTATAACACCAGAGATGGTCAAATATATGGGAGTCGAAGGTGAGCGCCTTCTACTGAAGGTTCTCCAGGCAGCCTGGTGTAGCAAAACAATACCAAAAGATTGGGATATTGCCATCATTATACCTATATTTAAAAAAGGTGATAACAGACAATGTGAAAACCACAGAGGCATATCCCTGCTCAGCGTTCCCGGTAAAAGTTACTCTAGAATTCTTGAGCAGAGACGTAGAAGTCTGGTAGAGCCACAGCTGGACGAGGCCCAATGCGGCTTCAGAGCAAACCGAAGTACTCGAGACCTTATCTTCACACTGAGACAGATGAGTGAAAAAGCCCTGGAATATAAGAGTGAGATGCACTTATGTTTTTTGGATCTGGAAAAGGCATTTGACAAGGTACCCTGGAACAAGCTCTGGGACTGCTTGGCAGGGAAAAACATCCCAGCACCCCTGATCAGTGCAATACAGAGTTTCTACAAAAGCTGCAGAAATTATGTAAGAAGACCAAAAGTCAGAAGAATTTATGACCACCAGCGGTGTTAGACAAGGTGATATTCTCTCACCTTACCTCTTCATTCTTATGATGGATGATGTCATCAAGACCTGTAAGGAGAAGACAAAGAAGTACTCTGTAGGGTACTGGAAGATGAGACCAATCTGTATATCAGAGCTGGCTTTTGCAGACGATGTGGCCCTGATAGCTAAATCAGAGGCACACCTTCAGTCCAACTTACTTGTCTGGAAGGAAGAGCTTGAAAAGAAAGGGATGACCATCAGTATCTCCAAAACTAAAACCATGGTGATCTCAAGAGAGGAGAAGAAACACCAGATCATGATGGGACAGTATGCATTGGAGCAGGTTAACCATTTCAAATACCTTGGAGTTGTACTAGACCAAAACGGAGGCATTAAGACTGAGCTGGCTACACGAAAAGCAGCTGCTGGGAGACTCTTCCAGGCCATAAACCGAGGGTTTCTTAGCAAAAGAGAAATTGGCAAGAGGACGAAAATGGCTGTTTACCGCTCTACCTAGTACCAGTCCTGACCTATGGGTGCGAGTCCAGGGCAATGACAACAGCTCACAGAAGCCAGCTGCAGGCCTCGGAAATGAGATACCTGAGAGAGGTGGTCCAAGTGACAAGAAGAGACAAAGTCCGCAATCAGACAATACGTCAAGATTTTGATACCCAGCCCTTACTAACCCGAGTAGATCAGTCACAGTTACGATGGTTTGGACATGTATGCAGAATGGGAGACAATCGGCCACCATGGCAAGCATGGGAGGCTAAGAACCAGGGAACCAGACCTCCGGGACGACCCAGGGTGCGCTGGGAAGACAACATTCGACAGTCCCTAACTGACAGAGGACTGGAATGGAACAAAGCCAGAAAGAACACTGCTGATAGAGACGTCTGGCGAACTCTCTGGCAAACCTCTACACCCCAAGGTAGAAGAGGAGCGACTAAGTAAGTAAGTAAGTTAGCTATTCTGAGAACTAGATAAGATGCTTGAAGCAGGGACATGTCACTAGTCCTCAAAACTTTCACTTGACTTCACTTAATTTTTATCTGGTCATGTAATCTTTGAAAAAAGTCAAGTAGCTTATTATAAAAATCTGTATGCTTTGAATGCAAATGATCAGCAAGTCTGAAAGTTTTCATAGCCTCATTTGACAGAATTTCTCAATACAGAACACACAAAGACCATGGCAAGAGTTCAGATAAAGGAAACTACAGTGAAACCAAGCTTTAACAAGTTCATGGTGAAATGCTTAACATGCTTAACTTGTATTGCATATTTCATAGTTTCAATTTTTTTAGGGGAAAGGGGGAAGAACCCATGAGGCTCCTGAAAAATTATGACAAATAAATGTAGTTATTCACTCGTTTTTATTTTTTATTTTTTTACCGAAAGATGCAAAGAAATTCAGAGGAGATTGACTAGTAACTATAGAACACAGCAGAAAGCTTTTGAATGTTGTCTAGTGTGCCTTTTCTCTACATATATCTTCTGCTTCTATGAGAGCCAACAAACACTTTTGAATGAAAGCAATGCCTCCCTACAAAACCCCTTTTTTTTCTTCTGTTGCAAATTTTAACAAAGAAGTCTAAAATGTACTGCCTGGCAAATTGTCCTGTATCCCATCAGGTGCACACTACACTAACAATAAAATATGATTAAGCAATGGATCATTTTAACTAAAATTTTAAAAATCCACTACACTCAAAATTAACTGCCTGTTAGACTTTGAAAAAGGCGAGGGTTGTTAACTTGCATTTAGCCTGGTAAAACAAGCTGTTACATTTGAGTGTCATGGATTTTTATATTTCAGTTGAAAGGTTTCATTTATTTTTGCCATTTCATTTAATTGTCAGCATAATATGCTAGCACAGTGAAAAACGGACTCTCGCAGTTTGTAAGAGGCCAAATGCAGCAGGCCACAGAGAGAGAGCATTAAAAAAAAAAAAAATTCAGTACAATAGTACAGAGTAGGGCTATTCAACTAAGTTTGCTCAGGGGCCAACATTTTTCAAATGGGGGTCGTCATAGGCTAGTGGCCAGACCAACAACTTAGAATAGAAAGATCATTATTAAAGGACAACTTGCAATGATTCGTGGGCCACTAGCTAGGCCTTCCCGGGGCAGATTTGGCCCACAGGCCGCCAGTTGAATAGCTCTAGTATAGAGTATCAGATTTTGTTCTTTTCTTTTAATTCACCCCATCTCGGGAAATCCAAGATTTCTTAGGGAGTTCCTGGGAAATTCCAATAGTATAGGTATGTTAGGGTGTGAAATAAACACTGATTAACACTAATATATAACACTTTATAATACTGGATCTTCCTGTGAACTCCCCTCGGAGATCTCACGAGTCCTCTATCTGTTACCCAACGTTTTATTGTGGCCTATGTGACAGAGACTACCACTCCTGCATTGAACTTTACTGTCATAGCAGACACTGTTCTCAAAACCAGTGGCACAACTTTATGGTCCCCAGGGACCAACAGGTGCCTACTATCTCAGTATTTCTTCTTCTTCTTCATGTTCACCAGCTGTAAACTCTAGCAGAAAGTTCTGGTTGATCATCCACGTCTGGACTGCAGTCCTGTTCCAAAACTTGAGTGTTGCGTGTGCATCCGTTCAACAGATCTGACTAATTTGTATGCAGACTGTTGGTTCCTTGCCTCTCAGGCAAATACACTCCGACTTTGAAGGAAGCTCCCAATTAGTCGACTCTAACGACATGCTTTTGGGTAGGCAGTGGGTCTATTCTTGTTTTTCCTACAAAAGGCCCTGGAACCCACACTGGGATATTTCAGTATGATAGTGCTAGTATACATTTGTGCATAAATGTTACTGTAGCAGTAAGCACTTGATGAGATCCAGGCAATAAACTGCAACATATCTTGTGTTTTGTTTATTCAAATATGTGTGACTTTTTGTATATGTAAGTCTATATTACTAACAGCAGTAGTAATGCGTTCAACAATATCCTGTTTAACACATCAGGGTTAACACCGGAATACATAGCTATTTTCTATTTTAATAATGGATATTTATGTCTATCAATTATGTTTTGTCAATTCAATATTGCACAGCATATGTATTCACTGCATAATATTAGATGTATAGACTGTCTTCTTCTTCTTCTTTGTTCACCGGTTGTAAGCTCTGGTGGAAAGTCCTGGTTGTTCGTTCATTTGGACTTTTAGCTTTGTGCCAGGGCCTGAGTTTTGCGTGTACATTCGTTTTACTGACTTATTTGTGTGCAGTTGGTTGTTCTTTGCCGCTCGGGCAGATGCACTTCCGACTTCAAAGGAAGTTATCAGTTAGTCGACTTCTACAACATGCTTGCTGGGAAAGCAGTGGATCTATTCTTGTTTTCCCCACAATGGGGTCCCGAAACTCACACGGGAAGTATAGACTGTCAAGTTCCATATATTTTTAGTGTACTTTCAAACACTTATAGTAATTATACTGTAATTTTTGCCATTATTCTGTCTTAAGATATATTAATATCTCATATGCTAACTACTGTTCTAGTGATGTACTGTTTAATCCTTCCATATAGTTTTCTAGAGCCATCTAGTCTAATCCGAGCATGTTACAGGCTTACTGCACTGGATCATATAATTATAATAATTAAAGGGAATCCTTTGGAGTTCATATTTATTGCACTACAGTAAATAATGTTCAAGACCATTTTGTATCTGACACAAAGAACAAAACTTATATCTTGTGTCATAGTGACAAAAGCCACTTTTAGTTGCAATTTAGCAATTTATTATTTAATTAATAATTATTGCCAGGGATTTTTAGTTCACCTGTTATTTTACATTTCTAGTTGGAGCTTTAAACTTTAAACAATTTGTAGAAATGTCTTTCCTTCAAGCGTCCATTCCACAACTCCATCCATTTCTCTTTTATTTTTTTAATACTGATTTAATATCAATATCATCCTAACTTACAGTTACACATTACAATTGAACAGCGTTCAACACGATTTAACCCCACTCTATGAAAAGTGTAATTTATAAATGCTGAGATAAAGCGAATCCTTTAAAGGAAATTTAATACATCACAACTTTATTGTAAAGGAAACTATCAGAGCATTAAACAATTGCTTCATACATCATAATAATAAATGATATAACAACCACTGAACATTATTTAAAATACAAACAATAACTACAAACACAATACAGGACAATGAGAACCAAGCGACTAACCACACATAGTAATATTAACAGTCTAACTTAACAGTAAGTTACTCGGTAATATTAACAGTTCTCAGCAACATTTTCCTAATACAGACAAATATCCATATTAATGTACTTTTCCATTCCATTCATAATTGTTAGAACCGACTGGGTTAAATGTGATGACTAATGTGAGCTTAAAATGTTAAAAATCCTACATTATTTACTCACAAAAACTGTAATGTTAATTTTAAATTATACTTAGTTTTACATAGTTTACTTTGTTAACTTGACATTTCATTAACGTAATTGAATTTTAAATTTAAATAATTATAAATACGATCGGATATTATTCCCATCTCGTCGCCCTCAAAATTTGCAGCTCTCACACGGTTTTATAATTGATTATAGAATAGAATCAAAGTATTCAGTCAGTGTATGGCTTCAATAAAAGTCTTGTTTTTTTAACTTATTAACATTGATTTATTTACCTTTTTATTATTAGAATCCGTAAGACAAACTGTTGGGGTCACTAATTGTGGAAGTATTCCGATTATTTATTTCGCAGACAGCAGTTCCGCCCGCCCGGCTCGTAAGGTCAACGCCGATATCAACATAGCCTGCTGGTTAAGATTTAAGAGGGAATACTACTCCAGCGTGAGGGTGTTTTCGCTTTTCTCTCTTTGTCCGAGCAGTGCTGACGGAAATTTGTATTTTATTTTTGAGAATGGTACACAATTATTTTTTTAAAGGTACCATAACACATCAAAAGGTACCAGATTTGTTATTTGTACTTAAAAATCGTATTTAACTCTTTCAAATACAAATGCACATCCACACACACACATACACAAACACACATATATAATATTCATATATACTTACACATCCGGCTGCATATATAAATCTGCAGCTGGCCGTGATACTTACAATGTCTTGTTTTTTATTTTTTTAACTCGCTTATTTTATCTTCATCTTCTTAAAGTCCATGCCGTGTCGCGTTGGTAATTATGTCTATCCACAACCTTCTGGTACTTTCAATCAACTCTGACACAGATAATCTTCCATGCCGTGATGTCAAACCGTCCAGCATCTGTTCTTTCGGTCTTCCTCTGCCTCCTTTCCTCTCCATCTTTTCTACCGTCACGAGTACTCCAGTTTTCTCCTTTTCATTGTATGACCAAAGAATGTAGATTGTCTCTTTCGGATGTGGGCAATCAGTTCTCTTCGTGCGTCAGTTTCTTTCAAGACGTCGTCATTATCTTTAAGTTGAGTTAAGAATTGACATCACAGCACTGGGGGCATTCCTATGCATGCTCTGTCCTCATCTTAAATACACTAACTAGGCAAAAATTGTACCACATTGGTGTAATGGATAAATATTTTTTCAATTATGATTAGATATAAAGTAAGGTTTTTTAGACGAATTATGAGAATACCCTGGAGAGATAAAAAGAATAATGGCAAGGCGGACATATAACCAGATTGTAATGGATACCATCAGTTTTGGAACTCTGCGCTGGCTGTTTAATGTCCCGAAACAATAACTTTGATCTCATAAATGCATTTGCAGTGGTACCTCGAGTAGCCATGTGTTCGTGACTAGTTCAAATTTCAAAACGCTCGTAACTCGGAACCCAATTTTCCATTACATCTTACGCGAAATCAGTTATTCATTTATTGTTATTCAAGCTTGGCTGTTATTTTTCGCATAAAGTTGAATCTGTATCTCTTAACTTAATGGTATTCAGACCATTACTGAAATTATCACAAAAGAGCAAAGTTAGTCTGTATTGCATTGGCTTGTGTCATTGCAGTGTCAATACCTCGTTATTAGCATTTTCTTCTTCTTCTTTGCGTTTACCAGCTATAAACTTTGGTGAAAGGTTCTGGTTGTTCGTCCACTTCTGGACTGCAGTCCTGTTCCAGAACCTGAGTGTTGTGTGTGCATCTGTTTGACAGATCCGACTCATCTATGTGCAGACTGTTGGTTCCTTGCCTTTCGGGCAGATGCACTCCGACTTTGGAGGAAGCTCCCAATTAATCGACTCTTACGACAGGCTTTTGGGCAGGCAGTGGGTCTATTCTTGTTTTCCCTACAATGTGCCCCCGAACCCACAAGGGGCAGCATTTTCTTTAAGAAATACACTTTTTTTTTCAACATTAGTAGCTTCTCTACGTCTAATAACACACTGGATCCCGGTTCTGTTGTTGAATTTCTCAAAACATCCTTTACTAGCTTGAAGCTTTTTACCAGTGTCTTTGCTACTGGTAGTGGATGGCAAGTTCTGCGAAGGGTGTTTGTAAATATCTTGAGCTTTTAAACAGATCATATTTTGGGATACGCTATCTGCTTTCAGTTGAATGTCATTAATACAAACGAGTCGTAAAGTTTCAATTTCTTCTATAACTTCTTCGAGATGGCACAATAGATACTCATTTGGTCACTTCCAGTCTTGTCTTGTCTTGTCTTGTCCACAATTGCCTCACAGCGTAGTGGGGAGTCGCAGTTTTCTATCCTGTGCCAGGTGTGTTGCACGTGTTGTTGTTAGTCTGTGTTGCCTCAGGATCTCTGATATATTGTCTATCCATCGTACTCTCGGTCTGCCTCTTGCTCTAGGGCAGTAGTGCTGTTCGTTGTATGCTCGTAGAGGCAGTTGGTCAGTTTGCATTCGCATTAAGTGGCCAAACCACTCTATTTGTTGCTTCTTTATGTATTGCAGGCATGGTGTGGTTCCTACAATTGATCTATTGTTCTCGTTTCGAACTCTGTCTCTCCTTGTGACATTGGCAGCCTTACGTAAGCATCTCATTTCGCACGTCGTGATATTTTTCTCCTGTGCTCTAGTGCTCACATCCAGTTACTTATAAAAATCGAGAATTATAGCTAATGTGGATTTTGGACAAGTTAAAGTGCACGCAAAAATCAATTTGCCTATTTATCATTTTTTTTTTTAAATACAATCTTTGCTCATTTCTGTTGTGATTTTCTTCTTCTTTTTTTTTTTTTTTTTTTTTTTTTCTTTGGATCAAATTTGGAAATGATAAGCGATATTTAAATAATAATTTGAATTGTTGATAAGTAATAGCGCCTGCAAGTCTACAAACTAACTATTGTTTGATTACACAAAGAAGCAAATATGTACGTGAATCATGTGTCCCATACACCATGCGCTGCATCGCATATAAGGTAACTGTTGTCACACAGTAACGACCAACACACGTGCATACACAGTGCATCGCGCTTCTTATCTTGAACTTAGTTTTTAAAAGGAGTAGAAAATTATAGGGAAGAGAAAAAGTTTGTAAGAAACAACAAACAGTTTATGTTAGCTTTACAAAATCGATCACAATAAACAAACAAAGGACGTTGCGGCGATTAGCATTCATCAGCACATAGAGAACAATACAGTACACATACACAAATATACTCTAACTATGAAGTGACTACATGGGACTAATGTACACAATAAATGATACTCATC
The DNA here is from genome assembly GCA_905116865.2 of Candidula unifasciata. Lineage (NCBI taxonomy): Eukaryota > Metazoa > Mollusca > Gastropoda > Stylommatophora > Geomitridae > Candidula > Candidula unifasciata. The sequence continues at coordinate 293,281 of CAJHNH020008442.1, read as the reverse complement.
TGTGTTCCTGGCGAAAAACTTCCTTCAAAAGGATGTCAAGGACAGGTACTGGTGAATTTATCACCAACGCACGGACGGGGAACAAAGAACGGGTACTCTATAAATAGGAAATGGACGGAGTAGACGCCCATAAACAGCGTACACTGAGTGCCTAAAGAGGGAGGGAGGGGTTGGCCAATAAGGCGTGACCCGGGTTGGGTCGTGGGGATGACATTGGTCCATCTCATGGAATAAAAGTGGTGCCTGTGATAGCAAATAAATACCAACAGACAGGCAGGCAGGCCGGCAGACCGGCATGCTGATAGATAGATAGATAGATAGATAGATAGATAGATAGATAGATAGATAGATAGATAGATAGATAGATAGATAGATAGATAGATAGATAGATAGATAGATAGATAGATAGATAGATAGATAGATAGATAGATAGATAGATAGATAGATAGATAGATAGATAGATAGATAGATAGATAGATAGATAGATAGATAGATATAGATAGATAGATAGATAGATAGATAGATAGATAGATAGATAGATAGATAGATAGATAGATAGATAGATAGATAGATAGATAGATAGATAGATAGATAGATAGATAGATAGATAGATAGATAGATAGATAGATAGATAGATAGATAGATAGATAGATAGATAGATAGATAGATAGATAGATAGATAGATAGATAGATAGATAGATAGATAGATAGATAGATAGATAGATAGATAGATAGATAGATAGATAGATAGATAGATAGATAGATAGATAGATAGATAGATAGATAGATAGATAGATAGATAGATAGATAGATAGATAGATAGATAGATAGATAGATAGATAGATAGGTAGATAGATAGGTAGATAGATAGATAGATAGATAGATAGATAGATAGATAGATAGATAGGTAGGTAGGTAGGTAGGTAGGTAGGTAGGTAGGTAGGTAGGTAGGTAGGTAGGTAGGTAGGTAGGTAGGTAGGTAGGTAGGTAGATAGATAGATAGATAGATAGATAGATAGATAGATAGATAGATAGATAGATAGATAGATAGATAGATAGATAGATAGATAGATAGATAGATAGATAGATAGATAGATAGATAGATAGATAGATAGATAGATAGATCGATAGATCGATAGATCGATAGATCGATAGATCGATAGATCGATAGATCGATAGATCGATAGATAGATAGATAGATAGATAGATAGATAGATAGATAGATAGATAGATAGATAGATAGATAGATAGATAGATAGATAGATAGATAGATAGATAGATAGATAGATAGATAGATAGATAGATAGATAGATAGATAGATAGATAGATAGATAGATAGATAGATAGATAGATAGATAGATAGATAGATAGATAGATAGATAGATAGATAGATAGATAGATAGATAGATAGATAGATAGATAGATAGATAGATCGTGGATTGTAGGGTATATGAATGAGTGGGTAGTGCAATAGATGGGCGGGTAGACAAATAGACGAAATGATGAATGTTTATACTCGTGGATGGATGGAAAGTATTGTAGATGGATGGATCGGCCGATAAATGAAATAAGGTAAAAACCAGGGTTTCAAGACACGATGCTTCTCACTTACTGTCAGCTATGAAATAGAGACAGTAAGGGTGATTGGTATACAAAGTATCAGTCGAACCGAGCGCAGAACTGGTTAAAAAACAGAATGTAAGGGAGCAATGGAAAAATAGCTAGGGTGGATGGTGAGGTGAGTGGGCGAGTGAGTGGTGAAATAGATGGATGGGTAGATGAGTGGATGGGTAAATGATGGCTATATTGGTGGATGAATGGAATTGCTAATATATAGAATCGGGTAAAAACAGGGGTCTCGTGATAAGATGCGTTTCTTACTGTCAGCTATCAAGTAGAGACAGTAAGGATGCTTGTTATACAAAGTAATCAGTCGAGCCCGAGAGTAAAACTGGTAACAACCAGAATGTAAAGGAGCGATGAAGGGCTAGATGGGAAAACGGCATGTGTGGATGATGGAGTGAATGGGTGAGTGTGTCCTGGGATAGATGGGTGGGTAGATAATGGATGGAATGATGGATGACTGTATTAGTGGATGAATGGAATGGTAGATGAATGGATGGGTGGGTAGATGAATGGATGGAATGATGGATGACTGTATTAGTGGATGAATGGAATGGTAGATGGATGGATGGATCGCCCAAATATGAGATGAGGTAAAAAAAAAAATACGTGTCTAGTAACACAGTGATTCTCTCTTACTGTCAGCTATCAAATAGAGACAGTAAGGGTGATTTTTATACAAAGTATTAATCGAGCCCAAGTGCAAAGCTGGTAACAGCCAGAATGGTAGGAAGCGGTGAAAACATAGCATTGAGTGGATGGTGGGATAAATGGTGTGGGTAGATGAATGGGCGGGACGATGGTTACGTTCGTAGATAGATGCAATGGTAGATGGATGGATGGATCTGCCTATATGTATGCTGATATATTTAAACAGGTTTGTTGCTTTGTTTTAGTATCCAGAAGCCATGAGTTGTCGACCCCCAGGCCCGGTATTATGGATATCGTAACCCTTCGGCCCTGATTCCATTTTAAATACTGCAAAACTGTGGCTTTTATGCCCACCCCCGGGAGTGAACCCGGACCACAAGGAGTTCGACACCCGCTCACCGCGCAATCCGGTTTAGCCAACTACGCTAGAGAGCCGGGGATTTAAACAGGTAAAAACAAGGGTCTCATACTGTGATACTTCTCTCTTACTGTCATCATGCAAGTAAAGACAGTAAGGATGATTGTTATACAAAGTATCAATTGAGCCCACGTGCAACAACATCGTGTTTCCTGAGATACCTGCTGTGTAGGCAGCAGAGACTAGTGATGGATTGTACATCAGGTATGTGTGCAAAGAAACGTGGGGAGCGATGAATGGATGGACAAATCGATTAATAGGCTGAGTGGATTGGGATGAATGAATGATATGAATATGGGTTGACGAGAGGATGGATGGGTCTGAATGTATGTTAATCTGACATCGCGTGAACAAGGGTCTTGTGATGCAGTGCTTCTAGATGACTGTCAGATGTCACACAGATACAGTAAGGATGATTGTTATACATAATATCTGTGAAGTCAGAATTGCATACCCCCAGTGTGTACAAACACTTACCATCTCGGTAGTCAAAACGAGGTATGTACACTGTATAGGAGGAGTGCGTTCAAACACTATCACGAAATTGTTCCACATTAGGACAGAGCATCCATATGTAATGGGGAAAATGGATAGATAAAAGAAAGTTTGTATGAATGGAGGAGAAAAAAAAGAAGAAAGAGAGCGAGCGAGCGAGAGAGAGAGAGAGTAAAAGGTAGGGGAGAAAAAAACAGAAAGGGGGAGAGAAGAGTAAGGAGAGGGAAGACTAGAGAAAACTTGGTATATACCTAGAGAGAGAGAGAGAGAGAGAGAGAGAGAGAGAGAGAGAGAGAGAGAGAGGAGAGAGAGAAAGAGAGAGAGGGGGAGAGAGAGAGAGGGGGGGGGCACACTAGTATCCAAGTATTTTATGCAGTGTCAAGCAGCCAGCAACATAATCTGTCGAGACCTAGGGGATAACCCTCATAGTTAGAGAATATCATGAAAGTCAGAAACTAACCTACAACTTGAGATAGGCGTGGGCGTAGTGGGGAGGGATGGGTGGAAGGGAGTGTGGAGGGAGGGGGATAAGTGCGTTACCAGGGCACGGGTAATTTATATGAAGCTATGTTGGGTGTTGAGGCCTAGGGGTGAGAGGTTACCCATCAAATATATAAGTCGGTTTTCCAAAGTTTTCCGATGTCGATCGTCAGATGAGCAGGATCTGATGGCCATGACCTGAATGTCAGCGGTCCCATGATGGTCAACGCTGTTGAAATGAGTGGAAACTGGCCTGGCTGTTTGGTTGATGATGTCATAAAGGTGCTGGCGAAACCTGTCGGCTAAGCGAAGACCGGTTTTCCCGATGTACTTGATGTTGCACCGTTTGCAGATGATAGCATAGATGACGTTCCTACTAGTGCAGGAGAATTCCTCTTTGATGTTAAAGGTGCCTCTAAGAAAAGTCACATCTGAAGTGTTCAGTACGTATGGGCAGGTTTTGCACTGAGATCTAAGGCAAGCCTAAGTGCCCGGATGAGTTGGGGCGGGTCCCCGTACTCTGCTGTGTACCAGTAAATCTCTGAGGTTGCGGTCCCGCTTGTATGCCAGTAGAGGTGTCTCTGAAAACACAGCGTTGGTTACTGGGTCTGCTCGGAGGATTGACATATGACGGAATAGGATGTTCTTGATAGCAATGTTATGAGGGTGGTAAGTTAAGGAAAGTATGGGTCTAAGGTTCTGCTGTTTGGGCCTGGGGATGAAAGCATCCACCCGACTGATGCTCTGGGGGCGGCGGAAGGCAGATTCTAAGACAGACTCAGGATATCCACGTGATCGGAAGAAATCCATCATTTCGTGGGCCCTACTGTGAAAGTCATCATCATCCTGGCATAATCGTCTAAGACGCAAGAGTTGAGAGAAAGGAATGGCGTCCTTACAAGACCGAGGATGTTAGGAGTCATAGAGTAGAAAGGCATGGGAGTCGGTCTGTTTATAGTAGACAGATGTAACGATATATATCTTGAACTTAGGATCATGTGTTGAGGTCAAAACAGGATCTAGAAAAGCATAGCGGTTCTTGGGTCGAGGCACTAGTGATTTTTTGTTTAATTCTCACAGAAGAACCATTGTTTATTTAAATGTTATTAAAAAAAAGCTGAAAGAAAAACTCTTTTTGCAGCTGAATGGGAATGAGGTAATGCCACAAGACGGCATGACTGTTCAAACTAATGGAAAGCGAATTTATCTCGACATTTCCACTGAAATTGTAAAGCAAAATTTGCTGGTGTTTTTCGACATTAGATGATTGATCGTACACTATTAGTTTCCTTCATCGGTAGATGCTTTGTCGTGAAAAAAATCGTCGCGTTCAACCAGCATCCCCGAAGGGGAGCTCTAGGTTATAATTGTGACTAGGTTATGTGTACCATATAAAATGGCTTAGCATTGCACGCAACCATGAGCCCTGAAAAGGACTCCTGTAGTGTTGATGCAGTCAAAAGAGACAGACCCAAATGCTGTCCTGATTGGCGACAAAGTCGTCTATCGACGAGCAAATGGGCGACACGGTCGTCGATAGTTTCTTCCATTCTTATACTGGCTTAACAAACAAAAACGCACTTGAACAGTCATGTGAAATGGTACATTTGCATCAACAATTGCATCACGCTTATTTACATTACACTTCCAATCACTTTTCTTTAATGGCCAAACACAATGCCAAATTAAAATATTGATGTACAATGTCTCAAACATGCCAGAACTTGGTACCAAAGTACAGTGATTTTTGGCAAAAGTCAAATAGTATCAAATTGGTGCGAAAGTACTAACTTCGGCAGCCCTGCGTCCTTGTCTCGTGATGGTGGTGGATCTTGCGTTAACACTGGAGGGGGGGGGGAGAGGAAGTGGGGTGTACACAGATAAAATTCGCACCTGCACAGTCGTGGCGACAGGACTGGCACAGGGTTGCCAGATTTAAAAAAAAAACACTTCATTTTAAGCCAAACTACTACTAAAAATACGTCAGTAAACGCAAAATAAAATGCAACATTGTACCCACTTAACATCAAAAGCTCTAGATTGAATTCTTCACTGTCATCCTCACTGGAACAAGTGGTAAACACCTCGTAAACCGTTCAGATGTAAAATCTCTAAGCATTTTCTCAGATCTGATGAGGTCTTTGCAAAATTTGTTTGATATCAATAGTTCTGCTCTAATTCTCACAACTCCATCAAGAAAATCCAGTTTTGTTTCTGGCTTTTGATTTAACTAAAGGAGCAAGAGAGAATATTATTTCAACTAAGTCATGGCTAACTGGCATTATAAAGCAAGTAAGGGGACGAAAGTGGTCAACTCTTTGAATGCCTGATGTCGAAGTACGCCTATTCAAAACTCTTCACTGTTGGAAGGTAGATCTTTTGAGCCATGGGTATGTTTTTGCCCAGTTACTATTATACTTGCGATTGCTGTCATAAGAGCTTTCCGTTTTTTTTTTCCATTGGTAAAAGTAATAAAATCTATCACAGATACAACTAGGTCTATAATATGTATATTTTATATTTTCGGGTAGTTTCTTAACTCTTTGAGTCTCAAGGAACGCGTCATACGTTCATAGATTCATACATAAAAGCCCAGTGAACGCAAGATGCGCCGATTTTAAGTCTCTCTTTACTACCCCTTGGGCCTGTTATGCTAAACTCCCTGGGACTCAAAGAGTTAACAGTCTGAATCTGTGGTGGGTTTGGGTTTTATATCCCGCATTTATTCTAGTAAATTAACATAAATTACAGATGGCCTTGGTTTATCGCAGTTACGATCCGTTTAGGAAGACAACAACATATCATACAATAAGATATGGCGCGAATCTCCGTTAGTCCGTTCCAGGATATCACAACATAGACAAACTTAAATAAAGATGTTAACTGTAGGCTTATAGTAAATCTGCATGTTTTTCAAGGAGTACCATAATCCACAGCTGACCTGACAGTCCATTATTTCAAGGGGTGCAAGTGTGCTGTTGTGTGGTGCTTTTTTTTTTTTTTGAGTGTTCATCTAGTGTCTTCTAACCCTAACGCTAACCCAAACCTTAACCCTAACCCTAAACTTTACTGTAGAGAAATCGCGAGAAACTACAACCTGAACACCCTAGAATTTATTGGGAATGTCTCCCGTGACGTTGTCGTGACGTCAGGGGTAAATTATAAATTAAGTTCCAGAAAATGTGAGCAGGTCTTATTTATAAAAGCCAGCAAAAACTCAAATACTACAGCTTAAACCTGCTCAATTTCAATTACGCCAAATTTGTGAAATCTGGCTTTTAAAGCGCCAATATGGCAACCCTACACTAGCAATGCGGCCCTGGCTCAAATATCAAACTGCCTACACCGCAAAAGTGGTATATAAAGGCAGTAATTGGCAGTTTTGGCATTGACTTCGATTAACTAGTTCTTACGTCCTTCTTAGGACGTTATTTTTCGTTATTTGAAGCCCCACTCTGGCTTTTGCCAGGGGCCGCAATATAGGCAGGTCATCATTATGGCCAAGTGTCTGAACGCGGTTTCTGGGACCTCTCCACGGTGATCCTCATCCGCATGGTGGCACTTTGTGTCATCGGGTGTTTATCGCTTGTGTGATGTCCTGGTGGGGTAAAAAGCCAATCCAATCCAATCCAGTTTTGGCAGGTACACAAATCATCATCTAGTGTTGGTGGATTTTTTATTCGTGTCGTATATCAATGTTTAGCAAAATCAAAATTTTATTAAAATAAATTTAACCATATTAACAGTTTCATATATTTAAAAAAAAAGTTAACAGTAAAGCTAGTCTTCTCACAACCGAAACTAAAGAGGATTATAAGTTTCAAGAGCACGTTTAATTTCCTATCCATTAGGCCTATACAAGCTACTAACCTTTTTATGAGATCACATCGTTGTCAAACCAGCGCGCCAAATTGTGTGCAGCTGAATCGAATCTACAGGACGTTATAAACCGACCTTTTCACTCTCTGACTGTAGTTTTAAAAGGCAATGTTACTTTCAATAGTATGTCATTGCCTACTAAACAGTCGACGATCTCACCGTTGTCACAACGAGTGTGCCAAATTGTGTGCAGCTGAATCGAATCTCGTATGCTAGAATTGTGAATTTTTTTTGTGTGTGGTTAAACACAGTTTAAAGCATGGATTTTGAAAAAAAAAAATGGTTTAACACAGACAATCAAAGAACTTAAGATAGCCTAACCAATCAAAGTCACCAACAATCAGTACACTTGTATCTGTATGCCCTATGTATATGTGTAGTGTGTGAGAGAATGCAAATGTAAATAGCTGAGGCGAATAGTCAACCACACAACACAGTAAAGTATCTCTGGCCTCTATTTATCTTTTTATTTCTAACAAAGGTTTTCCAAATGATTAAAGGAACTTAGTTGCTGCGAATAATTATACAGTTTTAATACCGAAAGCTGGTGATTCCTTAGAACCTAGTGATTCTGTAACTAGAATGAACATATCTGATGTTGTTGTCAGTCGACAAAAATATCCTAGAATATTCTTCACCTGTTTACACGCGGAGATTGACAAGACTAGATCTCTTGTAACCCCATTAGAGGTTAGTAGAACAGTTGGATATGAAACACAGGAACTGCTACTGAAAACATCTCCTCCGAATTAAATCTTAGGAAAACAGGACATGGGTGTGTTGAAACTGCACCAGATTCATGGGATTTGATCTGTTTAATGTCAGGCTGAAGATACAAGATCAAGATGTAGATAATTTTCCCGACACACCATAAACAGTAAGATTCAGCTGTGATTCTAGTAAAGCTAATATTCCTGACAGGGTTACATTATTAGATAATCATAATCAGGTGCCTTGCCGACTGGGGTAGGCGACCATGCATCTCCACAATCTGCTATCTCCTGCAGCATGTATCAGTTCGTGTGCCGATACACTTCCATGCCATGCAACAAGACTGTCAAGAATCTTCTCTCGTTGTCTTCCTCTATCCCTCCTTCCGCATATCTTTCCAGTGGTCACAACATGTTCTATTTTCCCTCTTCTCATAACATGGCCGAAAAATGATGACTGTCTCCTTTTGATGTCTGTGATAAGTTGTCTTCGGGCTCTGGCCTCTTTCAAAACCTCTTGGTTGCTCTTTTTGGCTGTCCAAGGTATTCTAAGCATTCTGTAAAACTACATCTCTGAGGCCTCAAGAAATTGTTTGGCCTGCCTACCGATTGTCTAGGATTCACAGCCATATGTTAAAACTGGATGTATGTAGCAAGCAGAAATTCTTTTTCTAATTATCAATGACAAAGATATATTGCACAAGATGTTCTTTATTTTATAAAATGAAGTTTTGGCCTGTCATAGATAATATGACAGTTGAAACGATGGACCTCCACCATGCTATACCAATTCCTTCACTAACCAATACTCTTGCTTTAAGATTCAACATAAAGTGAAACTTCCCTGTAGCCGAATTTACATCACTGCAGTAACAAACACTCTTGGGTGAGATCGGGACAACTACAATCAGTTGTATTCAACGAACGTGACATAACAGCTAAATGTTTTACTGTCGCTTCTACCGCTTGTTTCAACGATTAGGTATCTAGAACAGATATAAAACCGAACGAAAAGTATATCAGCAAGCTTCACAATATAACGAACACAAACAAAACGTGAACGTTGCGTCTATGGAGCCTTCATAAGCACATACATAAATAAAACAATACCACACAAATACACAAAATCACTTAGCTTAGTATCTCGAGGCAGCCAGGTCGATGTCTTGTCAGTAGACTGGCGAGGCACGAGGTACCAAGGAATATTCCCCCCCCCCTTTTTTGGGAATATACCCCCTCCCCCACCCAAAAAAGGGGGGGGGGGATTCGATGAGCCGTTACTAGATGGATTTAGATCAATTGTGTGGGCAGCACACTCCCCTAGGTGTTAAAGTGTCCAAAGTGAGGAAAAAATTTTCAAGATACTTGCGGACTCTGTCGCTGAAGTGGCGAGATTTGCTGAATGTCACCTCCATGCCGTGAACACCATTGTGATCCTGGGAACTGAAGTGTGTTTCAACGATAGAGAACATTTTGCTTTGCCAGCCAACTGCCAAATAATCTGCTACATTTACAGCAACTAGACCATTGACAACATATGTTTTCTATTCTTAGGCCACTGGTGCATGGCTATTTTTCTCATGCGCTTTTTCCAATATAATGTTCTGTTAACGATCCTCAAGCCACAGACGATGACATCGAGTCGCTCAAGTTTGACTAAAATTCACAGATGAATTTGGCGTAAAGAACATCTTCAGGTGTATCAGTTAACGATGATGGCCTCTAGTTTAGATAGATCCATGCATGTTTTTTTCCTGGCGGTGTGCAACTGAACGCCATACCAGAACCTGTTGATACGCACCATTATTTTATTTTTTAGCGCTACAGTAATAGGCATGATTGCTACATACATCCAGTTTTAACATATGGCTGTGAATCCTGGACAATCGGTAGGCAGGCCAAACAATTTCTTGAGAGGCCTCAGAGATGTGGTTTTACAGAAGAATACTTAGAATACCTTGGACAGACAAAAAGAAAAACCAAGAGGTTTTGAAAGAGGCGGGAGCCCGAAGACAACTTATCACTGACATCAGAAGGAGACAGTCATCATTTTTCGGCCATGTTATGAGAAGAGGGAAAATAGAACATGTTGTGACCACTGGAAAGATCTGTGGAAGGAGAGTTGGAGGAAGACAATGAGAGAAGATTCTTGACAGTTTTGTTGCATGGAATGGAGGTGTGTCGGCACACGAACTGATACATGCTGCAGGAGATCGCAGATTGTGGAGAGGCATGATCGCCCACGCCAGTCGGCAAGGCACCTGATAATGATGATGATGATGATGATGATGATGACAGTAATAGGTGTGATATCACTCTGTTTGTATAACATGTACACCGAAAATATAATGAAGAAATGTCACAGATGATATAACCAGACAGCAATACGACGCCCTAAATATCGGTAATTATGAAATACCAGAGATCCGAAATGCTGATGAGACAGTATTGGCACTATTGCTATCCACATCACAAACTGGTATTAAAAACTTAAAAACCTCAACCCAAAGAAATAGTAAAAATCACAACTTATATCTTAACATAGCAAAAACAAAGATAATGAATACAGAATAAACTACTATGGAAAAAGAAATATTATGTTAACGGGAAAGACTTGGGGTTGTGGGAAATTTTTGAATATATTAGATCATTGATTACCTATAATGGTGACACGACGAAAGAAATTAAACTATTATCAATTGCTCTAAGAAGACTAAAAACAACTGAATAAATTATGGATGGGTGTATCGGACGCGGGACATCTTGCTTGTGACCGAGAAGTTTTCCGGAAGATTGTATTGGGGGCAAGGTTCTGCAGGTGACGTGTTACTGACTGACTGTAATAAAAACGTTGTGGCGACTACAGCTACCTTGCTTAGCCCTTTGTGATGAGTACCGGCACCTTTATTCTCTAGAAAGAAGCCCTGACTAGATCCTACTTGCTGACTGACGTAATCAGTATCATGCAGTTAGCCTTTACTTTCCAAAATTGTACATGATACGCACATTAGGTAGAGTAAATAAGTATCACTTGACTACCAACAAAATAAGATTTAGCAAGACATTTACTCATTAAACTTTATATTGTTGACGAAGTAGTGCGTCATGTCGCTGAGCTGCCCTTAACACCCCCCCCCCCTTTTTTTTTTCCCCCAACGGCCTTTTTTTCCGGACTGCTAATCGAAGACGACTAATTGAAATCATGCTTCGGGGCCAGACGGTGTACGCCATGGCCATATCACATACACTTAAGTAGTGGTGAAATACTACGAGTTGCGTGGGATTTTATTGATAGTATCTAAACGTCAAATTACCAGATGACTGATGACATCGTTATCTTAAACAATTCCACACCTATGGAGGGAGTCCTCACAACTCAGCAGCTATAGAATCATAACTGTGGATCTGGTCCAGTGGATCCACATCGCGAGAGAAGCTATGGGGGACCGGTGGCGACCTTAAACGCAAAATCCTATTTTTGACCCAGACAGGACTCAATGTGTAGCATGACTGATGTCGAACGCAGAAGAAGTAGAAAAAGAAGAATCATTACCTTACGAAATGTGTATGGAAAACTTCTGGAAAATTGTGTCGAAGCAACTGGTGTCAAATTTAGACACGCTTCCTAACACCATGGGCAGTTATAGCAGTTATATCCCTATGGATTGATGTTCATTTATGCTGGTGCTTGGCTTGCCTTGTGTCGGTGGCGGTGCTTGGGCTTCAGCGCCAGGAGTTGGCATTCTGCTATAGAAGGATCCCGGTTGCGAGCCAAGCTTTGCCAAAACACACACTGTTCCTTTTCAGGACAATCAGGCATCACAATGTTTTGTTGTGAGCAGCCGTCTGCCCCCCCCCCCCTTAATCAACTAATGGTGTAGAAGTGGCTAGTTGCGTATCCTTCACAGGACGTCGCAGAACCAACCACAAAAGCGCCTGGTTGTTGTGTGGTTTTTATACCACTGTCGAAACCAACCCAAGGCGCATGGCCCGCAGCTTTCGATCGAACCCGGCATCCCGGCATTACGAAGGGTTCGCATCGACTCAGCCACAGAGCCGACGGTGTAGAAGTAATGGAAGTAATAAAGATTGCGAAAGAGGATTGAATGCGCCAAGAGATTTTATAGTAAGGTCAGAAGGCCAAATTGCTTGCTAATATTCTGCTTGGCACCCGGCTGTGCCTTTACTACTGTCCCGAACTCGCGGGAGCAGTGTTCGTATATTACATCACCAAATTTAGTAAGCTTGTCGCCTAGCGGCTTCTTGTTTAGAGTTTGTTTAAGTATCTCACATAATGTACCCTCCAACTTACACCACACCACCTTCTCGCTCGCAGGTGGAAACCTGATCTTGGAACGCACTTCTTCAGAAATCATCAAAGGTGCTCCTCCGCAGTCGACGTCATGGGCCTCTCCGGGCGAGTGGGGTTCACCCTGCCCGTCGTACCCTGACGACTCAGAAACTACCACAGGAGTGGTATTTTTGCGACGGCGTTTACTGCGTGGAGCACCCTCGCATTTCATTCTTCCGGCATGCGTTCTCAGACCATGCAACCCCGTGAAGCTTTTCCCACATGTACCGAGCCAGCCCGGACGTTGGGCGAGTGTCTCAGTCCGGGGGCTAGCAAAGTCATCAACGAAGGTATCAATCAGATTGGGCCCTTCATTCTCCCCCCCCCCCTTTCGGAGGGCCCTGGGGGCATATTTCATTGTGGTCGTACGAAATCGGAGGTATTATACTGTGTTAGGGGTGATCAACCCGGTCCACAGTCGACATCTGTCTCCAGATGTCAGTTTATCCCCCCGGCGATACCGGGGGGCCAGTCTTTCCATAGGTGTCAAAAGGTCTTTCCCGATAGTCACCAGTCTTTCCTGGTAGTCTTGTGGGCTAGCCACGTACAATAAGAATAAACTCACAGGGAGCAAGTACAGCGGGGATCTACAGTCATCAGTAGAAATTATCCTCTTTCGACACACGTTTCGGCCCACGATTCCTAAACGTATTCGGAGGTGGGCCCACCTGAGTTCATGAAGCTCAGGGCTGCTTCCCCGCTGCACAGAATTACCGGATGGTGTTATTATTTCGGCCAGAGACAAGACGACTTAGTGGTTTCGAAGGAGGTACTGTGAGATAAGAAGCCGCCACGGCAGCGTAATTAGAACAGTCCGCATGCCTGGACGACCGAGCGACAAGCTTACTTTGGTTTACCGGACACATGTTGGACTTTTATTAGCAGTTGGCAGAGGGACACTGGCAGACAATTCGTACACGATGGACTTTCAAAGGGATGAGAAACTCCTTTCCGCTAGACACCCGGACCAGCTCACCGAGGCCCGTCCCCTACGTTGTTGCGCTGCGTCCACAGCCAGCTAGAGGCCCTTTCGGCTGCCTCTCCCAGTTTTTTGAGTGTTCGTTTCCGTTCATTACCGCGCAATCCCAGTTCTTTAACCACATTGTAGAGCGAAGTGGAAACGAGGCCTCTCGCTCCCACTTCGACGGCAAATACCCGTACTGTGTAAGCCTCGTTTCTCCTCAAACCGGCTGCTAAATCACTGTATTTCTCGAGCTTATACAAATGATTCTCCTCCATCCGCGACTCAAACGGGACCGTCAACTCAATCAGGATGAGTTGCCGTTTTTGCGCAGAATGGAGAACGATGTCCGGTCGCAGGCCGGTTTTACGGATCAACTCGGGATACCGTTCATGCTTGCTTGCTGTACCCCACCAGGACATCATACAGGCAATAAACACAAAGTGCCACCATCGCCATACGAGGATCACCAGTGGAGAGGTCCCAGAAACCCCTTTCAGCTGTTATGTTCACAATTGTGGCCCAGCTATATTCAGGGCCCCCGGCAAAATCCAAGGTGGGGTTTCAAATAACGAAAAATTGCATCCAACAAGGGGATGACTAGGATGAAGGCCACATATCCGATCCCGTCCCTTCTATACTCACGACTTGCCAGATTTATGACCGCTTGCATCCTAATCACAATTATTCAACAGGCCCGTTGGTGTCCTGCCTTATATACTCCAAAGGAAAGATGACACGAATACGCTTGGGACAAACCATGCTGCTGCAGATGTCGGATCAGAATGGCACTGTTCTGTGCGTCCGCCTGCCCGAGCTTCGTTCGTAGACCAGTTGCTAACCCAGGCTATAAGCCTGGTCTGCCCTGACATAACATTGTTTTTAAATTGTATTTCCTCGTCCTGGCACAAGTAAGGTTAGTCTCCTCCGAGCACTTCTCCATCTGAAACTATTGGGACGATGTGGGATGACAGTCTGGTTAAATCGTTCAACATCCTATGATAACAAAGACAATATTACTGACAACTGATACACGGAAGCTTGTTATATCAGTCTAAAACTTAAAAAAAATGTATATATATATATATATATCATTTGAACAGAATATTTCCCGTTACCCAAACGAAGAGTTAATATTCTTAATTTTAGAAAATCGGTCAATATCTGTCGTTTTTCCGGTTGATACACTAGACATCAGGCTTAGAAGTAAATCTAATTCAATCAAAAAGCACACGAGCACGTCTATGTCATCTCCGTGGCAAAGAGACGAGACTAACCAACTTCTCATGGAAATAATCAGCAGAACCCTGAATTATTTATGTACCAATAAACTCACTATACGTTCATTGCTTACTATTTATATCGTTAAAGTTTCTTTACCTATTTGTTCGATTATACTATTATGCTTCTACTTACACATTAATTGTTACTATAAACAGACCTATCCAAAAGCTGCATCTTTCAGTTACATAAGACTTTAAAAAAAAATTTTGCGGTAAGATATAAATGCTCTAGCATAGACATTGTCGAATCAAATATTATATATGACTAAAAGAGTTCTCTGTGAGGCGGCCGGTGTGATGCTGACCACACCACTAACCAAGTGCCGATTGGTCTATAACAGTATAGGTCTAGCCCTGTATTGCCACCACGCTTAAAGGCGTGGAAAATTGACCTTGTTTTTACACTGAAAGAGTTAACTTTTACGACATCTCTGTGGCAGGTTCCGCTCTCCCCCCCCCCCCCCCCTTTTTTTTTCCAATTTTCCCGGTCGGACCAGGGACCAGGGCTGCGAAAGTTGGTACTTTGCTATAAGTTAAGTACTGTTTGACCTTTGCTGGACAAAACTGTACTATTGGTACCACACTGGATGTTTTAGTACTTTTTAGTGTGGAATAATCAGTTTATTGACTTTGTCATTTTGTTCTGGATTCAGTACGTGTTGTTGAAGATGTGACCGACTTGTCATGTAATTTACCAAGATTGTTTAAAAAAAAAAAAAAAAAGAACATATAAACAAATGAATACAAAATGGAGAAAACTAAGAGTGCAAGATCAACACTCTAGTGCTGGAAAAAAACACAGAAACTATTTGGTATACAATTTCAGAAGTAAAATGGGAAAATTAAAATCGCTTTCCATTAGTATCAAAATATCCGCATCTCCTGAAGCTTTGCTCGTGAGTCCTAGCCATCTAGTTTACCCCCAATCCACATCGCGTGAGCGGCGTGGGGGACTTCGTGGCGGTGGCAGTAGTCGCCGGAGAACCGCAAAATAGGTCACGTGACTGAGGTTCGAAAAGATATTTTGCGGCTGCCATCTTTACCGCCCGTTATTTGGAGGATAGCCACATGTGTGTGTGTGTTTTGGGTTTTATTAAAGACACTTTGACGCTTTTAACTAAAAAGTGAAAACTTTGGAATTTTTTGGTTTTGGTACCTTTTTGTAAAAATACTTGACATTATTCCCAAAAAGATTTCGGCAGCCCTGCCCGCAACCCATACGGAAATAATAGAGTGCCAAATACAGTGCTGTAGCTAGTTAGATCATTTCTAACAATAAACGACCCCATCTTTTTTCGACAGTGTAATCAAATTCACGAGCTGCTCCCAGTCAAAACAAAATGGCATCTGAGGTAATGGTGGAAAAGTTTACATTCCGCTGTTTAGAAATTGTTGAAATGTTTTAATGTTTTGATAAAACTTGAACATTGTTAATAACAATGCCGCAGTTTTTGTGCATTGATAAATCTTAAATGTTCCACAGTATACATGCACAGGTATAAGACATTTTGTTGAACATGATGAATGAATTCCCTACAGTCACGACGCGGTGACCACACTTCCGCAGTGTAAACTGTTTTTAGTTTTTACTGTCTAGGTTTAGACTTAGACGACTGATCAGCATCATGGGATAAGGGTAGTAACCCATAAATGCTCCATTCTACTTCTAACTCAAACCAGATTCCGAAGAATCTCAGCGCATTGCATGAACACTGTAGTTAGGTACTTCAGTCAAATTTTTAAAATGCCCTCTACACCAATAAAACCAGCACAGTTAGATAGCTGTAAACAATCTCTTTCCAATGGTACCTCATTTAGGCTTGTATGTCATTTCTGAGCTGAGATATGTAGGTTTTTGTGGAGATGAGATGTAAGAAACAGCCGCTAAAACTTGTGACCCAGAAACAAGAAGTTTTTTGACTGCGCAACCTACTGCGCAGTTCTGTATCGGCTTTGTTGACATTGGACTGTCATTGGACAAGATGGCAGGCAGTGAGACTCAGCTCACTCAGCCGCATGCGATTGCCTAAAAAATGTCACTGTAAATCTAAACAACCAGAGTCGGTAAAAAAAATTTAATATGCAAATGTAAAATTGGACGGAGAATTCAACTGTAACTAGCATTACCACAACTGGTAATGTTTAAGGCCTAAAGCCAACCTCGAATTTACCGCTATTTTTTAATCAAACTGATGACTAACAGAAAAACAGAGGAGTCCGGCTGTCGTAGACATGCGCTGTTAATCGGGTTCCCCCACGCTGTTTTCAGCTATTTATAGCTGGTCCAAATTCCCACCAATGGCAAAATTTCATGAGAGATTTGGACCCATACGGAAACCAGCCGAGATTTCCCGAACAAGTTCTGAACGGTTTCCGGGTAACGGAACTTGCCGAAAAGACCGCAAATTGTCGAAACTGTAGTCCCTACTGTAGTGCAAACAAATACCCTAACAGGGCCTCAGTCCTGTACAAAATGCGGAGTTTCTGCCGAGGAACACATCTTGGCCAAACTAGGATTACTTGACAATTTCAAGGGACGCAACATTGCAGACGATAGCAGCAGACAATAATAGCGACTGTTGACAATTTTGAGTGTTTCTGCAGACGATACTAGTGACCATTGACAATTTCAAGGCACGCAACATTACAGACGAAAATAGCGACATGGCGGGGAGACCACACGCTTTGATGTAGATTAGCGATAGTGTTCTTCCGATTAAACTCAACGCTGAGCGTATCCCCCGCACCGCTACGCACGGTATTTGTTTGGCCACCATAATATCGGGTAGAAGTTCAGAGGAGAGCCCCAAATTTTGCCTGGGCAACGTAACGGTCATTAAGCTATTCTTTTTGAATTTGAACATGCTTAACAGTACACATGGCCATCTTACTACCCAATGACGGGGAAAAAAACTAGAAGTCCACGTGAACAAATCCCAGCCTTTACCTGGGCTTGAACCCGGGACCTCTAGCACTCGAGACGGACGCTATGCTTTGAGACCACACAGCCCCTCCCCACTAAACTGTTTAGTAAAGTGATAAGTCACCAACTGGAAGCAGTAGTCTACTGAGCAGAGAAGGTTCATTATGTAGGACCCAGATCCTGTTTTTTTTAAGGGTGGGCGGGGTGGGGTGGGGGTAGACCCATCGCTCCCTAACAAGCATTTCATAGGATTCAATTAGGGATGTTTCCTTTGAAGTCGGAGTGCATCTGACTGAGAGGTGAAGAACCAACTGTCTGCACAGCACACTCATAAGCCGAATCTGCAAAATATATCTGCATGCAAAACTCAGGTTCTGGGACAAATCTAAAGTCCAGAAGTGGATGAACAACCAGAACTTTCCACTGGAGTTTACAACTGGTGATCGTGAAGAAGAAAAGTAGAGACTAACAATAGTAATCATTATAAATATTAACTGGCAAACATCTAAAAGTACACTAAAGTACCAATTGAAGGCTCTCTCTTAGGAATCAAGTGAGCAGAGTAACAGAACAAACAAAGTGTCCATATCATCTGGAGAGATTCAAAATGTTTTAGCTTGGCATTAGCAGAAGGTTTTGATTTTCTACATCTGGAATGGGGGGGGGGGGGGGGGGGGGGGAAGAGGCCATATACTTAACTCTTTCAGGGCCACATTTTTTTCTGGGGTTTGAACAGCATTAATTTTGAGCAGAATTTTCTTTTACTACTTCACAACGAAGCTAAAACCTTCCTAAAGAAAAAGTATTGCCTGCATCGGGACATATAATATATCAATTAAAGATAAATGAATGCAAAATAAATCTAGATTATTTGAGTGTCAGTATTACAATAAAATATTATCAAAATCCCTCAACATTCAAGGATGTTAGTTACATATAAAGATTATTTACATAAACAGAATTGTGCTTACCTTACTTTTTTACTTGTTCAGCAACACTGCTATCCAATTCTAAGAATGCACATGCCTTCTTTGTTCAAATGTGTATCAGCTAGTCCTTTTTTTAAAAACAAATAATTTAAATACTTTGGAAGTTATGATAATTTTTGTATGACAAATTTCACAACAACCGAAAATCTGGAAAACAGCTGATTGAAACATTGATCCAATTTAAATATTTTGTTCAGTTTTCGTATCCTAAACTAAATTATCGCCAATAGGTTTTTCACTTAGATATCAATCATAATATCAAGACTGTTGTCACCATCTCGCAGAGATTCATCAACTACAGAGCAGTATGAGCAGTTCTAGACCTTTCCCCTTATCATATAGTATAGAAAAGTCGCATAAAAATTGTATCACATCTAAATAATTTTTTTAAAATCAGAAAGTGTCGCAAAAGCCACGCTGAAATTTGCAAACAAAAGGACTTCCTGTTGTTGATACTAATTTTTCAAAAATTTGTTCATAAAAGTTAGTTTTCCCCACAAACGGAACAAAATTAAGAGTGTCTTTATGATACGCCAGTTAGCGTCCGATAGGGATAAATTCTCAAGCCAGTTAACTGGCGACTTGTCTTCAAAGAGTTAATGGAGCTAACACAAGTAAGTAGCAGATGCTGACTACACAGTCCCAGTTATAAGCCTCACATTCCTTGCCTATAGTAAATATTTAGAAAAATGGTTATTACTTGTTCTTACCAGTTATTTCCTTTTACTGGGAATTTAGCACCAGAGAAATCTAACAAAAAAAATGGTTAAGTAGTGAGGTAATGTAAAAATCTAAGAGATAAGTAGAATAAATAGGTTAAGCGTAACAAAACAGTGGACGGAGATAAAATTAAGCAAGAGCTAAAAATAAAGAAAATGTCTAGGACAGAGTGGGTTTATGAAATAATTATTTGGGGCGAGACAAGTTGTTAACTATACAAGTTAATGCATATAGAATAATTTTAGTCTCTCACCCTCACAATCGTCTGTGGCTTAGGCGTTGCGAACACACTTTGTAATGTCGGGGTGCCAGGTTCGATCCCTGCTGCGGGCCTTGCGTCTTGCTTTGGTTTCGACTGTGGTACTGAGAAGCTGACCATCCAGAAAGCAATGGCAAACTACTGGACGTAAATTTGCCTAGAAAAACCACAACAGCCAAAAAATGCTGGGGTTGGTTCTGCAATGTCCTGTAAAGGATACACAACTATCTTTAAACCTCACAATCTGGATATAAACAGCAAAAAATGTTTGTGATTAAACACTGTCGTTGGAACCTCTGAATCATCCTCACAGTGTGGATATTATCAGCAAGAATTAATGGGGTTAAATACTATCAGAGAACATTGAATAATCCTTAGTTTGGATAATAGCAGTGAGAATTAATGTGGTTAAATACTGTCATAGAACATCTGATCAACCAACAGCAAGAGCTATTGTGGATAAATACTGTCACAGAATATCTGAATCATCCTCACAGTTTTGATTTAAACAGCAAGAGCTATTGTGGCTAAGCATGTGGCAGTGACCAAGGCAGTAGTAACATGGCTGGAGACACAAACCTTCACACGCGCATGAGTTTTCAGTGACTCATTAGTATGCTCAGGAAGATAAGAGATGGATTGTGTCCAGAAACAATTATTGGTGACTCTGAGGTGGTCAGAGCTGAAAAGGTCAGTTTCATTTTCGTGCCAGGACACACAGGTGCACAAGAAAATTATCAAGCTGATAGGCTTGCAGGTAAAGTAATGTGGAGGGCAGACAAGCCTTGGACCTGGCTAATACACTGAATGCACTACAAGAAGTAAGAGAATTGTAAGATCCACGTGATGACTGTGAATCTGCAACCATCACCAGACTACAAGGACAGCATATTTAAAATTGTTTGGCCAGACAAAAGCACTATGTACGAAGCCAAAGAGGAGTAAAAAAACCAACACAGAACTGGTGGCATCTACCGCTACTAGCTGTGAGGAGTGGATTCAAGCACTTATGGACTGAATGGTTCAGTGCGCAGTGAGGATAATCTGTCAACTAACTGTCATACAGCATCTGAATCATCCTCAGTTTGAAAATAAACCCCAAAAAAATATTGTGGTTAAATACGGTCATAGAATGTTAAATCAGCTTCCATTAACAACGCAATGTCACTTCTGAGAATTTCTGCAACTCCAGAATTATATTTAAAAAAAATACTGCTGACAAAATGGCAACAGACACCTAGGAAAAAATATAGTTTTGCCAGTGTCACTGAAGCAAACATAGGTGTTTAGTTAAAGAAAGTACACATATGTCTGCAGCAGAGAAAAGGCAGCAATTACACACAAGATTCTTGTCAAAAGGACCTTAATTTCCATGTATAAATTTCCCTCATAAACTTTTTAAATGGAAATTAACCGGGTGAACAAATGCTTGGTAAAGTCGGCTGAAAGGCGCAGATACTGCAGCTTTGCTGTAAACAGGAGCACCACAATTACGTCACTCAGGCGAACGATAAAAAGAAGATGCCCCCCATGTATAAGACGACCTCCACTTTTTGAGCTCCAAATTAAGAAATAAATATTTTGAACACATTCAATGCATAAGAAATCCCCCATATTTAAACTGGACAAATTTGAGAAAACATCGTTGAAACCATGAGCTATACAGAAGCAAAATTTTTTGTGTTGTAACTGCACTAATACAATTGCTATAAAGATTGTGCTGCAGTCCTACAACAATTTCGCTCACTCGGTATAGAGCGATTATTAGCCACAATGCTTACTCTGTCATCTCTGTTGGATGACTTTTGTTACAAATTGCTGTAACAACTGTAAGTTAAATATAAGTTACAGTAGAAAGATTGTGTGCATGATAATTTTGTGTATTTTTGCTTTAACAAACATTACAATCCCCCCCCCCCCCCCCCCCGCTCGCGTGTCAATCTAGAGCATTGGATTGGATGATATTGTGACAACCCTAATGTCAATGGGATTTGAGTTTAATGATTGCCAGGAAGCAATTATCAATGGCAAACTTACAGTTCAAGCAGCCATTGATTGGTAAATTTTCATATATAAGTGAATTAATGTTGATGGTAAATTGTTGTATATAAGTGAATTAATGTTGATGGTAAATTGTCGTATATAAGTGAATTAATGTTGATGGTAAATTGTCGTATATAAGTGAATTAATGTTGATGGTAAATTGTCGTATATAAGTGAATTAATGTTGATGGTAAATTGTCATATATAAGTGAATTAATGTTGAGGGTGAATTGTCGTATATAATTGAATTAATGTTGATGGAAAATTGTCATATATAAGTGAATTAATGCTGATGGTAAATTGACATATATAAGCAAATTAATCTTTGTGGTAAATTGTCGTATATAAGTCAGTTGATAGTAAATTGTCGTATATAAGTGAGTTAATGTTGATACGCAGAACCATAAACAGGACAATGATGATGCTGATACCCATAGATGTTCCACCTTCTGCAGCAAATGGTGTTGTGGGTGCTGACTGTTTCAGTAGCACACGTGTTGTACACACATAGTTCTCTTTCTCTCATATGCCCTTTCTTGTCAGATCCATACTTAATTCCAAATTCATGCAACCTTGCACACATGGGGCTTCATCTAACATTGTAAATTCTATTAGAAATCATTCATAAATAGTTTGTCTATATGTAAGTAAGTAAATTTTACCCCACCAGGGCATCACACAAAGCGATAAACACCCAGTGACACAAAGTGCCACCATGCTGATGAGGATCACTCGTGGAGAGGTCCCAGAAACGGTGTTCAACTGTTCAGGCTATATTTTGGCTGCCAGAAAAAGGTGTGATGGGGCTTCAAAATAATAAAAATTGGGTTCCACATGAGGATGGTGTTTTTTATTTTTATTTTCATATGTATGTCTGCCTTGTTCAGTTTAAACATTCTTGTGGTTGTCGCTTTTGCAGCCAGAACAATTGACTCATTCATTTCTTCTCATTAATGCATTTCTAGGGCATACATATCTTGCCTTCTTTGGCATGAATATAAAGTCCTTTGCCACTGAATTTTACTTCAGAATGTACATTCAGAGTTCATGGTGTTACACACATGTATTGTTGGAATATAATTTGACAGTAGTTCAGTGTCTGTGAAACAGCAACTGCTGAATGTCTTTGATCATATAAGATCATGTAAAAATAACTGCTTTAGATATTATAACTATTAACATAACAGCCCTTGACCCGTTTTTTTTTTTTTTTTCTTTTTTTTTTTCCCAACTATTACATTAGGTTGTTGTCTGGCAAGCCAGGAAATGTTGTAGATTCTCAGCCTTCATTAAAACTCAATAAGGTATTTCATTAAAAACTAGCTTTTACCCATATTGTTATATTATTGTATGTATATTGAATTGCTTATATAATCTAGCATAAGTTTCTTCTTTTCCTTTTTCTTCTTATTGTTCCTGTTCTCTTTCTTCTGCATTTGCCATTAAATTGGTGGTTGGAAGATTGTTCTGTGGTTTACAGCTAGGCTCTGATATCTACCTCTTTTGGCCCAACACATCCTATTTAAGGGAACTTGTCATTAAAGGTGACTAACTGGGTGTTTTCCTTGAAGTCAGTGTGCATCTGCGTGAGAAGCAAGGAACCAACAGTCTGCATGCAAGAAAGTCAGATCCGTAAAATGCCCCTGTGCATAGAAGACATGTTCTGGAACAAGTCATAATAAAGTCTCGATGTAGACGAACAACTAGAACTCTCCGTCAGAGTTTACAGCCAGTGAGGGCTAAGAAGAGGAAGAAGAAATCATATCATCTTGAACATCATTGTGGTTAGTGAGTTGTTTGGGACCTCATGGGTTAAAGAAAACAGGCACTTAATCAGCATCACACCTCATAAACTGAAATATCTTGACCAAATTAAAAGTAATTGTGACTGGGAAATAACAGTAATGAAATGAACAAGTTTCTGAAAGAAGAGGCAAAGAAGCAGAAACGCAGCAGAAACTGAATGCTACAGAAATCTTAGATTTGACGGTGCAAGAAGCAGGAGAATTGCTACTTGATGATGATGTCTCATTTTTTACCATTAGTGGAAGTCACTCCTCGCTGCATCACTCTCACCAGACTGGTGATCATTATGTTTTCCCTAATTGTACACATGCTTCCATAAGGCATTAACTGTGTCTGCCTTATCATGCCTCAGTATTCTAACAAGTTGTGCAGAGTCAGCCGGTCTGTCTGTCTCTTTATTTCCTAACACACCAAGATAACCTGGAGAAAAGATCCAGACAGCGCTCTTTACCTTTGACCTCTAAAGCAAAGCATGGCACTCTAAGTTTAGGTAACTAAAATGGAATGGATTTGAAGTACTTGGCAATATTTCCTGACAACAAAATTAAAATCTGAAATTCTTTTATGTGCCGAATCATATTTTCTAATATTTGTTTGCTTGTTCTACCCTTTAACCCCCATTAGAGCATAGACCCTCCACTATTTCACACCAAACTGTCCTATCGCTTAAGATTGCCTGCAGCATTCCTGTGTTATTGCCATATAATTCACATGTATGCTGTTTTTCTCCTTGTATTTGAATTCTTCCTATGCTTCTTTTATCCTGAGTATTCCATAGAAAAGACATTCTGGTTATTCTGTTGGCAAGTTTTCTCAGTCAATTATTTGCTACTGAATGAAATTCACTTATAGACTGCTTTTAATTTGACTTTCCAACTGCAGTCTTCACCACCCCCCCCCCCCCCTATTTTTCTGTCCTTTTCGTTCTAGTATATTGGTTGTTTTTTGCTGTTATCGTACCTAGTAATACACGTAATTATCAGTCAAATAATCTAGTCCTACACAATTGTGTGAAATTGAATTTTCATTAATATTGAACATAAAGTACTATGAATGAATACTGAACATAACTTATTTATCCTTCATTTGAAAGTCCCAGACTTCTGGACAACTCCAGGGCAGCACCAGTAATCCATTTGTTCCAGAAAATGTGACAGCTTTAAGAGGCAGCTCATCCTCTGAGATTTTGTCTTCCTCAAGCATTATGGGAGTGGATGTTGGTGATGACACAGTTGTGAGCCGGTCACACCTTTCTGAGAAGCAGCAGCAGATCAAGTCAAGTTTTGAAGAAAAAGAAAGGCAAGAGGCAAGACGTCAAGTTAATGAAGAAAAGCGCCAGAGGAAATTGGTGAGTACACACTGTTAATACAAAATAAAAGTAAAAATTCTTTTTACACAAACTTGAACTATTTTTGGTTTATAGCTCTAGCACCATATTTGTATGTACAATAATTAGTGCCAGTTGGAACACACGACTGTGAATCCTAGACAATTAATAAACAAGGTAAACAGTTTCTTGAGGCTCGGAAAAGGGGGTTTTACAAAAGATGTCTTGGAATTTCTTGGGCAGCCAAAACGAACAATCCAGATGTTTTGAAAGAGGCAACTTATCACAAACATCAGAGAGAGATGATCATCATTCTTTGGTTATATTATGAGAAGAAGGAGACTGGAACATGTTGTGACTACTGGAAAGATCTGTGGAAAAAGTGACAAAGGAATACAAAAACAAGAAAATTCTCGACAGCCAAGGCATGAAACTGATACATGCTGTTGAAGATCACACATTGTGGAGAGGCATGACTACCCATCACAGTCAGCAAGGTTCTTGATGATGATGAATTGGTGTGCAGCATGTCATGTATCATGCAAGCCACCTATACTTTCTAAAACAATTCCTTGTACCCATTTTATGCTGTCGACCTGGAGCTCAGGACATTACAAACTTTATCTTGACAAGAAATTATTTTCTTCTGTTTTTGCCCTTAAAATTGTGCTTTGCACTTGTGGTGTGGTTAACAGCTAGCCTGTGATATTTGCTTCTTTCAGCCCAAGGCATCGATGAACAAATCCTTTTTAGCTACTTTTTGTAACCTGCTTGTTAAGGAGCAGCTGGTCTTTTCTTCTCTCCCTCCCGCCCACCAAAATTAGCATCAAAGGGTTTGCTAGCTAGTGTGAGAAATCATTTTTTTTCACATACTGTGATCACCAACGGCAGTGGGAAGTCACGTTCTTCTATATACTCTGGTCACCAGCAGCAGTGGGCAATTATGTTCTTCCGCATACTGTGATCACCAACAGCCGTGTGAAATCATGTTCTTCCACATACTGTGATCATCAATGGCAGTGGGAAATCGTGCTTTTCACATATTGTGATCACTAACAGCAGTTGGAAATTGTCCTCTTCTGCATATTGTGATCACATTGTAGGCATTGAATCATGCTAAAGTTGGCAGTTACTTAACTACACATCTGCATGTTGTATTGATAATGTTTTATAAAATTTAGACTGAAACTTCAAACTTTGTCAGGATTGGTGCAGCATTTTCATGTCGAAGGCTTGACAGCATCCACATCTGTCATATATTTGCTATCTTTTGCAACTTTGTTTGGTCTTCATTTTCTTCTTCTTTTGTTTTACTGCTTATGCCATAAAGCATAGCAGAGAGAAATTAGGTGTAGTAATTTCCTTTTTTTTTTTTTTTGCTAGTGTGTTGCTTGTGTTAATGTCAAATTGCATTTATGTCATGTCTCTTTTACTCTCTCCATCCATAACTTTCTTGGTCGGCCTCTTACCTTGTAGCCTCCTGTTCTGTTGTAGTACGCTTTAGCTGCTGGCTGATTTTGTTGCATTCTGACCAGATGACCAAACCATTTGATGTTCTATGAAATCATTCACCCTTCTGTGCCTATTATTGTTCTTAGTTCTTCATTGGTGACTCTTGTCTTTCTTTTTTTTTTCCACTGCATTTCTTAAACATCTTATCTCTCATGTTGTAATTTTGTATTTATATTTTCTTGCACTGTCCAAATCTGGCATTGATACCACAAAGTTGGTAGAAATAGCACATTTGTCAGCTGCCGTTTTAATTGGTACTGGCCGTTGAACACTGTCGAACAGGTTAACATTGATTTTCATTGCACTAAAGACAGTTATTTTCTGTCAAAGATATTTACTATAATCTTTCTGATCATTACCAGTTTTCATTTTGGGTATACAGTTAAATGTCAACTTTATAGTTTTTCTATAGTTTTTCTAATAATAATTATTGTTCTATATCAGGAGCGGGAAAGAATATTGAAAGAAATCCAGGAAGATAGAGAAAAGGTTCGGTTAACTAAACATTTAAAAACAGAGCCAAGTCCACAATCCCAGCCGCAAGCCAGCACATCTCCAGATCAGCAACCAGATGTTGCAGGCTCGTCGTCACAGAGCCCAGAGGACATTAATGATAGTACTACTGCAATTCAGGTATGTTCACATATACCAGTTAGACTCACTCTCTCTCGCGCGCGCTCTCTCTCTCTCTTTTCTCAACCCCCCCCCCTCCCCCCCTGCCTCATCCTCATCCCTCTCTGCTTTTGATTATGTTTTTTAATCCTGTTTTCTCTCTCTTTCTGTGTTAACCCTTTAGCTGCTACACACTCCGCCAGGCAATGTTACCACTGGGCTAAGCTAGTTCTCTGCTGATCCTTCCCGGTTTGCTGAATACTTTTCTGTTCTCCCAAACACAGATGCTTCAGCGGGGTGTGCTATATTTTGTACACCCAAACATATTCACCCTAGGGAAGTGGGTGGTTGACCCGAGTGTTGACAGGTCAGACGCACTTTGGTGACGCCAAGAAACCTTGCCGTTACCGAAAGTAAACACTAGAAACTAGGTTAAATTGAAAGAAAATGTATCCTCAACTAAGCCTAATTTATCTTTGTCTTTGCCGCTTCCACATATGTAGTAGAAACTCCACGGTGGCGGGAACACAACAGTAGCCTTCCAATCGTCAGTAGGAACATTCTTTAAATGTTCCAACCGCTTTACATTCCTTGCAGGGAGATATTGCAAGACAGTTTTTATATGTCCTTTTTTTTTTTACTTCATTGTCCTCTCAACCGTTGCCATATGTTCAGTCATTGCCCCAAGTGCACCTGAGGCTCTTACTTTCCCCTGGCTCTTTCCACCGTCCTACAAACTTAAACAACGAATCTACTGCTCCAGTACAATTCATACTGTTGGGATTCCTTACCCATCTCTCTCCCCCACCCCCACCCCCCCCCCTCCCTTTCCCATTCTGATCCATTACGGTTAAATCATAATTAATTGTATTCCCTGTGTTATTACTTTTTCCCCCAAATAATAAATACTTTAATGATCGTTGCCGAAAGTGCTAAATTTAAAATTTTCACTAAAAAACATGCCTGAAGATGTTGAATGCAAGACCTGTCGATTGTAAGGCACTTGTGATACCAGCTACACTAGAAATTTACATGAAAATGAGAACTAAAAATAGGACACATTCATGTCTGCATAGTATAGAAGAAACATTAATTGTAATCATCATGTCAGTATGTGACCATATCCTCTTCCTGATCATTGGGGATCCATTTCAAATCCAGTCGATATTGATGGCTGGGTCAGATGATCAGTACTGCTCACGGCCAGAAGTACACATTCCGCCAGCTTGGCATGAAGATAACCCAACTCATAACACGCACATTTTAAAGGGATTCTTACTATTACTCCTTGAAAGAAACTCCATTAATTCTTCAACAGCTTTAATTAACAAGTTTTCTTGCTATTTTGTATTGAAAAAAAAAGAATGCTAACTCAAAACCAGAAATGTATTTCAGGGCAAAAAATAAACAGTTCACAGACCAGGCTTCTGTGGTAAACAAAGCAACAGGATATCATGGAATGCATCTTAATACACAAACGCACATAATAAGGGTTTTACTTGTATGTAAATGGGTGAATTTGATCAGATTTAGATCATGTGTATTGCCATTTCACCACCAAGAGATACTGTCCTTAGCAGTTTGTAAGAAAAGTCGAAATTATGTTTTTACGTCTTAAGCAGTGAGGGCAGAGATAAAATTATGTCTTAAGCAGCATTGAACAAAATTATAACAGAAGACATGGTACCAGGAAGGAGGGGCAGGGGCCAACAGACATGAAGATGGGCACAGGAAATAAGTGACTCCTTGAGTATGAAAGTACATATGGCGGAAGAGCTGGCGAGAGACCGTTTCTTTCAGGCAGGCCATGATGAGAGCGACGTTCTGCAAAGGACCTGCTACATGATGATGATGATGATGTGTATTTATTGCAGTCACTTGGTATTTAGTTCTCTCTTTCTCTGTCTGTTCTCACAAACTGTCTCTGTTTATTTATTTTCCTCTCTAACTCTTGTTGCTGCCTCTTTATTTTTCTTGTACAAATTATGTCAGTTTTGCAGGTGTATATGTATAGGTTTATTTGTGCCTGTGAGTTCTATTTCCTTTCTGACTTTGCTTTAAAATGTGCAAAGACTATCATCATACAAATGATGGTGCCTTTCAGGTTAATATACATTTTTTTCAGTTCGAATCGTTTGAAACAGTAGCATAGAAGTCTACCACAATTTCCCCAAGGGGGCATTTAATTAAAAAAAAATTGTTTTAATCATTGATTATATTTTGGTCCTTAAGGGAAGGGAAAGACAATGGGTGTGACTTATTAAAGTTATTGAAATAAAGCAGCAGCATTGGATTTTGCAAAGTAAAAAGAACCATTTCTGAGCCAATGACATGTTGGGCATATAATGCTATTTTTGTATTTTTATGAACCAGTTGGATCTTGGTGAGTAGCCACGCTGACAACCTGTCCTTACCAAGACATTACCTAGTATATGTTTTATGATCAATCGACCTGAAAGCCAAGGTCAGTTTAAAAAAATTGTAACTTGTGAATTCAAACCCAAGATTTTTGAGCCATCGGCTGATTATCTAGCCACTATAGATCAGCTTCTAGCCACAATAGTTGAGCTTATAGCCACAATGTAACAATGTTGTTATAAATGAATAGTCAGTGTAACAGTGTTGGTATAACAGCATTTATGAGGATTTCTTCTTTTTTTTCTCGTTCACTAGCTGTAAACTCCGGTGGAAAGTTGTGGTTGTTCATCCACCTCTGGACTTTAGACTTTTCCCAGAACCTGAGTGTTGCGTGCATGTCTGTTTTACAAATCTGACTTATTTGTATGCAGACTGCTGATTCATTGCTTCTCAGGCAGGTGCACTACTGACTTTGAAGGAAACCCCCAATTAGTCAATTCCTACAACATGCTTGTTGGGGAGGCAGTGGGTCTGTTCTTGTTTTTCCCCCAATGGGGCCCCGTAACCCACATGGGGTTATAGGGATTTGTAACAGAAGGTGATGCTGGATTTGCTTCATCTCAGGTTGAGAGGATTGAGAAGCTGATTTACTATGCAGTTTTCTCAGTATGCTACCCCTTTTCATTCTTCAGGTGCGTCTTCCCTCTGGCCGAATCTATCGTCACAACTTTCCAGTAACAGCCACATTAAACAATGTATGGGATGCAGTGTATGATCAACTTCAGACAGCCATGCTTGCTCATTCTGGCTTCATTCAGGTCTGGTAGAAGTGTCTTGATTTTTGTTGTAACTCTTAGAATATTGAAAATAGTAGTATTGCAATGACTAGTTGTGGGATTTGGTTCCTCAAGGCAGAGGGCATTCAGACTGAAAAAAGACACAAGGCTTTAAAAACACCCTCGGTATGAGTATTCTTGAGGTAAGGGAAGCAAATGAAGGATCAAGCTTGTTTTCAACAGGATGTGATATGAGGGAAAGTCTGCAAGTAGCTTGCTATGTGATTTATTATTTTTATTGGGTTGACTCAGACTGTCTTGTCAAGGAACCAAACTGACTACTATTCTACTGTGCATATTGTCTCGGATTTATCAGAAAAAGTAAACATCATTGGGATAATACTGTTTCTTTTCCTGATATGTAGAGGAATATATATTTTTCGTTCTTACTTCTGATATTCATTTAGCATCACATCAAATTTTCTGTACCACAGTCTTGATATATTATTTACAATTTTAAAAGAAGACCTAAACAAGCTCTGAAATTGAAAGGGATTTTTCAAAATGATAGCAAGGTTTGATAACACCCCCCCCCCCCTCTCCCCCCATCTTTGCTGTCTGTATTTGCCACTTTTTAGGGTGGTATAGGAGACGGAGGGAGACCCAGGTTCAAATCCTCTGTAAGATCATGGCTTTTCCTTCTGTTGGGGGCAAAAGTACAATCCTTACCTGCACAGTCCATGGCAGCACACCCTTAGCCATGCCCTAAATCCTCAGTCTCAGAGACCCCACCTACAAAGCAGAATTACTGCAGGCAGTAATGATGGTTGGAAGTAGAAGAAGAGATAAGTCTGGAGCCTGTGGGTTTGGGGCTACATTGCTATTGCACTTGCCAGACTGCAGGTTATATTTGGTTTTGACAAACAGAACAAAAAACAAAATAAATCCAAAATGCCTATCACTTTATGAGGCAAAATTTGAACTTGGAACTCCGACATGAAAACCCAGCTTTTTATACTGCTTAGGTTGCCACTGCTGAAGGTTTTACAAGTAAAATTAAATAGTCTGGACATATAAAAACACACCGTTTTCTGTTGAAAACCATGTTATAAAGTGAAACAATGTGGCTGTACAGAAGAATGCTGAAAATTCCTTTGACAGGAAAACTGAGAAACATCCCCAAGCAAAACAAAACAGTTAAAAATCTCTTACATGAATGACGAAGAATCAAAAAGGACCAGATGTGAACTGTAGACAGTACTTTTAATTAACAGTATCATTTTACTCATCTGGGGTATTGAAACAAGTTATATTTTTCATATATATTAAATGGGTAAACTAGTAATACTCGCCTAAAATACTAAAATTAGTAATATTTCACATATCTAAAACTCTGAAGGTAACCATATATATCTCAACAAAAAACTTTCCTGTGTATATTACAGGACCCCTTTGGATGAGGGGGTAAGGGGAGAGAAGAAAAGATTCACTGTCTTTAAGAGCGAACACAGAAGAAAAAAGTATTTCGTTGGACTCTAAATACTAAAATTAGTTTATATGAGTTATAAATAATTTGCAAGTTAACTTATTTCTTTGGTTTTTCTCAGCCATTTCCTAGGCGGGAATTAACAAAAGAAGAAATGCAGAAGACTTTGCATGAGCTTGGTCTTGTGCCTTCTGGTTCCTTGGTGCTAAAGAAGAAAGTAGCTGATCAGGCTGCTGTGTCAGGTAAAACTTATGCTGAAAACGTCATTGAGATTTGACTTGATTTTCTTTTATATGGGTCTTCATGGCTGAGTGATTAAACCTTTAACCTCACAGTCTAACTGGGTTCGTCAGACAAAAATGGATTGTGAGCACCAAGCCCTTCATAAATGCCTAGCCTGCTCATCTTTTTTTGCTAAAATATGTGGGTATTTGAGACCATGAATGTGCAGATTATCTTGCAGACACTGCGATTGCTATGGCATATCCGGTACTTGTCATGAGCGACATTACCAATGCCATATGCAGCACTTACCACAAAGAGGAACACACCAAAGGGCATGACTCTGTATCCCTCTCTTGGCGGAAGGATATGGATATGCAGACTGCAGCTTCAAGAAATGAACACTTAGGAGACAGGACGTTTGATTAATCAACACAGAACATGCCTCATCAGTCATTTGTGCTTGCGGGGCAGATCGGAGCACTTGTGGATCTGTCCGGAGTGCTGGGATGATAATCCTCACTTATCGCTAATCTAAAGATCGTGGGTTTGATATGTGGATCACAGGCAAATATTTCCTTAGATAACTAAAGAAAAAAAAAGAAAAAACACAACTTGCTGTCACTAGTCAAACCTTTGACCGCCAGCTTTTCTTCAACATGACATTAAACCACAGAAATGTAGTATCGTCTTCTTCTGTGTTCACAGTGAAATTGTACCCTTTGACCCACTGTCATGTTCATTTTTAAAACCTTTCATCTAAATCATAAGCCATCATCGCAGCATTTTCCCAGGTGCCTTTTGGGGGTGGGGGGTCGGTAACTCCCAAACCCTCTAGAAAGGAGTTGATATGATTATTCTTCTTCGCGGTCACCAGCTGTAAACTCTGGTGGAAAATTTCTGGTTGTTTATCCACTTCTGGACTGCAGTCCTGTTCCAAAACCTGAGTGTTATGTGTGCATCCATTTTACAGATCTGACTTATTTGTATGCAGACTGCTGGTTCCTTGCCTCTCAGGCAGATGCACTCCGACTTCGAAGGAAGCTCCCAATTAGTTGACTCTTACGACATACTTTTGGGTAGGCAGTGGGTCTATTCTTGTTTTCCCTATAATAGGGCCCCGGAACCCACACAGGGAGAGTTGATATTTATCTAGGTGTTCCTGTAATTTCCCTGTCACTATCTTTTCTAGAATTTTCAACAAACCTTCAGTTAGCCAGTTGCCTTTTACAGCACGCTTGTTAAGAAGCAATGGGTCTGTTCTCCTCCCTCCCTTCCCCCCCCCCCCCCCAGGTTTGCAGAGGGAAATAGATTATGATACATTTTTATCAATCAATCAGGTGCCGTCTCCACAATGAAGGTTGGCTGCAATGGATCTCCAACAAGCCCTGTCTCTTGCCCTTAGTGTACACTCACTCATACTGCTGTTCGTCCATCTCTTGATGTTATCCTCCCACTTGTAACACTGTCTGCCTTTTGCTCAACTACCTTGAACCTTTCCCTCTAGGATGATCTTTACAATATTGTTATGTCTTTTAATGTGGCCAAAAAATATTTCACTTGTCTCTTTTTTATTTCCCCTAGCAACTCTCTTTTCATTCCCAATTTCCTCAGTACCTCTGTATTTTATAGCTTTTGTTTCCATTAAATACGACCTAATCTTCTGTATATCCACATCTCCAAAGAATTGATACGATTTTACATTTTCACAGTATATACAATTGTAAATTTAAAAAATGAAATGAGACTTGGGTAATATAAACATTTAACTTGTCTGTGACAAAGAAAGAGAGACATAATTTAGTCCCATGTCAGATACTATGGTGTACTATGCACTGGAACCCCTGGTTCCAAAGGACAGAAAGCCGATTTAACACACACACACACACAAACACACACACACAGAGGAGGAAACAGTTAGTGACATTTAAAAGATGGGGGACGTTGGATGAGCTGCATGCGAATGATGTGGTGTAGAGTTGGTTAAGGGCCTAGACTCTATTGGAGGATTAAGGCCAAAGAAGACCATGCCAAGCCTGAATTCACAAGAGAGGCAAAGTATAACAACATTATAGACTAAGATACATGTCTGTGTCTGTCCTTTAGGCTCAGGTGCATCTGCTAAGAGGTGAGGAACCAACAGTCTGCTTATAAATAAGCCAGATCTGTAAAACAGAAATGCATGCAAAACTCAGGTTATAGAAAATGGCCAGTCTACAAGTGGACAAATGACCAGAACTTTCTACCTGAGTTTACTGTTGGCGAACTCAAAAAATAAAGAAGAATAAAAGGGGTCTAAAAAGAGTGCTAGCATGAAATGGGCTGCCCCTTTGTTTTTTTTACTCACAGAACCAACACAGCCCGCAGCTGTGATGAATGCTCTTGATGATGCTGAGAGAGACAGGCAAGAGGAAGATAATGAGGAGGGTTGGGATGAGGAGGCTTCCGATCAAGTTGAGCATCAGTGGGGAAGAGGGTTCAGAGTTGAAGGCCAAGATGGTCATGAGGAACAGCAAATGGGGATGGATGTTGGTAGGTCATTATAAATATTTTTTTAAACAAAAACAAAATAATTGTTTCTCCTTGTAACCGGAACTTCCAGCTTAGCTCTTTAAAAATGGGGCCCAGGAAGTGTCGTGGGAAGTAAAGGTAACCAACGTGGTATTGACCATATCACTGATCTTCTGCTGATTGTTCTGTGAAAATTTGGAGCTACTACTAAATACTCTGAAGCTGTGGTGGTATTTTACTAGCATACATACTTGTTGGCCTGGTTTTCCTGAGTTTGGATCCTCATTGAGACAGATTGTTGAAACTGAATACAGTTTCTTGGTTGACCTAGATTAAAATAGGTACTTGGAAATGTTCTGGAAAGTAAAAGTAACCGAAATGATATTGCCTGCATGTGCATCAAGTGCTGGTTGATCTGTATAAAGTAGCATTATGTACCCAGTGCCCCTGCAAGTTTTTGAAACGAGTCTTTGACAACCTGTCTAAAAGAATATTATACCGTGAATGAATTATTGGTGCGTTTATAAGATCCAGTGTGGTTTGGTTGGTGTGTTGGTTAATCCTATGAAAAATTAAATTTTAACTACTATATCCATTGCATTGGACTAAGATGGCAAAGCAAGTAATGCTCAGTAAGGGTATGTGTAAATTGTTATAGGGAAGTGTTAAATACATGTTCATTCTAAAATATATATTTGTGTGTGTGTGTGTGCGTGCGTACGAGAGAGAGAGAGAGAGAGCGGGAATAAAAAGGTGAGACAGTGTTCTCAGGAAGAAACGGGACCTTAAGTATGAATCTGAGTCCGGTCCAGCTATTTGGTGGATGATTTAACTGTTTGTACAATGATTCCTAACGCGAATTTAGAAATTGCTTGTGCGAGCAAACCAAGTTCACCAAATAACACAGAGCAAAGAAAATGATAGATGGAACAATAGCATCAAGAAAGGAAGAATAACTTATACAATGTATTAGAACAAAATCAGATTCAGTGCAAAATCAAACGCAAGACGTTTGCACTGGCCAGTAGGCATCTAGTCACTACCCTTTTAAAAAAAAAATCTTATCTAGACATCTGACAATTCCTTCCAGCTGTGGTTACTGTATGTCTTGAGCACTTGGTGGTGTAAGACTGAGTGGGGAGGGGGGGTGGGGGGTGTTTGGAATTGAAGTTGGGAATTCTTATTCTGCCACAGCTTCAGGCTGACTTTGCCTTATCAGAATGGCTACCAGTCAGTTTTCTGAAAAATAAAGGTAATGAGGAAAAGAACTGGTAAAATATCGCTATTTTGGATCTATTGTGGGGTAGCCACTATCACCGACCCACTTGGATATACACTTATGTAGTGAGTGCATGGGTTTGAACCCTGACACTGCACACCCACATGAGAACTGGACTGAGCTATATTGATCCCAGAGTCCTGGATAACCAAGAAAGCAGTAAAAAGGGGCTCAGAGAATAAATTTAAAGTAACTGTCCTGATATCCACAGGAGTAGGAAAAGAGTAGTTATATATCAAGATTAGATTAATATTAGAGAACATAAAGATATACAGTTAACCCCTCTGACTGCTTCCTTTCGTGGTATTAATTTATAACGAATGCCCCCACCAAGTGTGATAGTGATGTGTTCAACCCTTAAAAACTAAATGTTAGAATTAAACAGCTTATGAGCATAGCGAATTGGACATATAAAAAATAGTTGACAAAATATGAGTTAATAACTTTAACAAGATTTTTTTTAATCGACCCCCCCCCCCCCCACACACACACACACACACACACCTTTGCATTACGAAATGAGTTCACAATGCCTTTGTCACAGATCGAGTGCGGAATAACCAGGATAGTCCGGTGGAAAAAAATTTAGTCCTCCTGACATTAATTTTTAACTCTTTTACTCTCACCTTTAACTTTTGACTTTATTGCTGTCGATTTTGACTTTATTGCTCTCAACTTTAACTTTTGACTTTATTGCTCTTGACTTTAACTTTTGACTTTATTGCTTCGACTTTAATTTGTAACTTTATTGCTGTCGACTTTACCTTTTTCTTTATTGCTCTCGGCTTTAACTTTTCACTTTATTTCCATCCACTTTAACTTTTAACTTTAATGCCATCGACTTTAACTTTAAAGTTTATTGGAAGCTATTTTAGTTTTTCAGTGCACATTTCAGTTGCATATTCTTTCTGTATGACAGATGAACCTGGTGATGAGAACGGAATAGGTGGCCTCTTTGAGCAGATTGCAGGACTTGGTCAGCATCCTTTTCTGGCACCACAGCAAGTGTTCCGCGGGTTTGGGCAGAGGCTGGTGCCTGCTGGGGTTCCAGGGGACAACGATACACATTTAAGAAGAGGGGCTGCTGCTATGGCAGGTTAGTGTTACTACTGCTTCTGCTTATGTTTTCTGTCATCTTGTTGAAAGTTCATTTTGTTTGAATTTTTTTTTTTTTTTAAATATGTTGACATTTTTTAAAACCAGGGAATGGGATAGAATCTTTCTCTCTTCATTGTTTTACATTTTCTTATAAGAAGATAGTATAGTTTTGTCAAGTTTCTCAGTCCAAAAACTGGTTTGTAGTTATTACATGTCATTCCACCATAAATTGTGCTTTATTACTCCAAGGGATCTTGTTTTAACATTTGTATTATGGTTTCTCCATGCTTTCTAAGCAAAGAATAATTGACAGTATCCTACTGTGTGTGTTGTTAGAGATAACTAAGGATGGTAGGTGTGAGACTGGTGACCTTTTCTACAATAAATTAGCTGCAGAATCGAACGAATCATGAAAAACAAACCAGTATGGTATATTGAGCAGTTTTTCCTCTTGGAAGAAGAATGATATGTTGCGGAGAAGGTTGCAGAAAATTTGAGTTGACAACTGACTGTTTTCACAAAGAAAAATATAGTTTGCTTTTTGAAATATTAGAACTATATATGAGTGGTTAAGAACAGCACAAGTAGTAAGGGAGATGAAATATAAGATTAGCATTTTGGAAGTATGCAAAACAAGATGGAAGGTATGACAGGAAAGCTTGAAACAGAAATGATAAAAAGACGTAGTAGAGATGATACTCATTTGCACACACAAAAAACCATAAAACTGGACAGTCCTTCTTCTGGAACCCACAGGACAAAAGTAATCAAAGCAGACCTAAGATTACATGAGAAAAACTCATTAGAGACAGATTAATGAAATGATGACATAGAAGAAGCTGCATGGGACATCACAGAATATGAAGACCTGCTATTAGCTGGTTAATAGCCTCTGCTGTATTGACTGAATGAAGAAAGGAGTAGTAGAAGACTGTCAGTCCTTTATTCATAATCATACCTATTCCTGCTTGGTCTCGAGGCATAGTGTCTGCTTTGAGTGCTGTAGGTCCCGGGTTCAGGCCCTGTTGAAGGCTGGGATTTTTCCATGTGGACTTCTAGTAATTTTCCCTGGTTTCTGGGTAGTAAAATCAGATGCCCATGTGTATTGTTGCGCATGTAAAAATTCCCTTGGGTGTTGAAAATTGAAAAGAATAGCCTAATGGCGCTGTCTGGGCACAATTTGGAGTTAAAAATCTACCCAAAGTAGTTCAGGATCCTTGCCGGTGCTATGGAGTTAGTGCATTGTACTGAGCCCCTTCTAACTCAGACTTGAGCTAGAAGTAGAACGGAGCACTTATGGGTTACTACCCTTGTGCTATGATGTTGATCTGTTTAAACCAAATCTTGAAGTCTCAAAATGACTACTGAAATATCTGATCAAATTGACAGATGTGTTTCCAAATTTACTGGTGTAGAAAAAACACATACAAGGTCCGACAATTAAGTAATGAGACTAATTCCATAAAAATTAAAATAATCCACAGTTGAAGATATAACCTGTATTTTATTCAAAGTAAGCCTCTTATGCATTGGTACAGCAAGTAGCACGATCTAACAAACACTGGAACTACCACTGTAGTTCTTCTGTTGTCAAGACCCTTAAAGTTGATGTTACAGCCCTTTGGATGTCAACAAAATCGTTAAAAAAAAGATTTTTTTCAATCAAAACTTTAATTTTTGGAATAGAAAATAATCACAGGGAGACAAATCTGAGAAATAGGGTGAAAGGCTGAGAACACACCCTTGTTTTTGGGTCAGAAATTCTTGTTTTGATGATGTCTCTTGGGTACTTAACCCACTGATGTTTTTGGTCATCAAACAACAAATGTGGTACAAACCGGCAAGCAACTTTTTTCTTGCCTTAATCTTGCACTAAAATGTTATGAATGGTCTCTCTATTAACACAGATTCATCTGCCATCGTCTTAACAGTAAAACAAAGATTTTTTTTTTTTATCCATTCTCTGACTTGCAATGAGTTCATCATTACGAACAGAAATTTAGCGTCCAGGTCTAGGTGCATTATTAATCGTTTCTACATCAGTTTTGAATCGTGAATACCACCTGAAAATTTTGCACGAGATAAACAATTATCCCCATAAACTTGTTGAATTAATTCAACTGTTTCAATGGCACTTTTTCTGAGTTTTAAAAAGAAGTTAATGTTAGATTTTTGCTCTGTGCTGGATATGTTACAATGCATCTCTGACTAGGTCAACAAAATGGCGGCTTGTTTGTTGTCTGCTTATCGAGCGGTGATGAAAAATTTCCAGATCATAGATGAATGTTGCCTCTTTAGATTCCATACTTTGCTTTATATATGACATTTTTTGTCTTGGCCATAATAAAATCAGTCTCATTACTTAATTGTCGGACCTTGTATTTATACATATAGTCAACAGACACTCCTCACTGCATATCAGCTCATAAGTAAGGTTAAATATTAGGGGATTGACTTGCACTGGGTTTTATCCTATAGAACTGAACCTTTCTCTGCAAAATGGCTAGCCACCTGTCAGAAGCGTCACGCAAAGCTCAAACTCCATAGCTCAGGGGCAATCCCTGGAGAGCACTGTAAAAACTGTACTCGTGAACCAAACGACGGTCGTGAAATTAATCTCTGAACTTTAGACCCTGAGCTGAATGGCTTAACCACTTCGCTTGGAGACCAGTATTCAAGTTATAAGTGCTTGGGTTTTCTACCATGTAAATCTCTCAGCGAGGGGCTGTGTGGTCTCGAGGCCTAGTGTCCGCATCAAGTGCTAAATGCTCTGGGTTCACTCCCTGGTAAGGGCTAGGATTTTTTAACGTCGACTTGGATGTCTAATAATTCCCCCTGGTCTCTGGGTACTGAGATCGGACACCCGTGTGCATTGTTGCATTCGTAAAAATTCCCTTGGCAGTTGGAAATTGAATAGAGTAGCCAAAATATTTCATGATCCTCGCCAGTGCTACAGAGCCTGTGCACTGTGCTAAGCTTCTTCGGACTCAGACTTGAGTTAGAAGAAGAATGGAGCACTTATGGGTTACTACCCATATGCCATGATGTTGATCTATTGTTTAAAACCTCAATTTCTCAGCGTCAGTTGACTTGCGGTACCACTGTATATATTTGTTTGTTATTTCCTCAGCTGAAGCGGCTGCACAAAGATTTGCCAATCCTCAGCCTCCAGCAAATCCAGATCCTAAGCCCTCCCAAAGTGAAATCATTTACACAGTCCGCAGTCTTCAAGATCTGGCTATGTTTGCCCTGGCTCGAAGGCTGACAGATCCAAGAAACCCTATTTACTCAATGGCAGGTTTGCCAGAGGAGCTGTTACAGAAATTTCTTGCCTATCTCATGAAAGAAAGGCTTCTGAAACCTAAAATCTTGCACCTGATTCCAAGGTATCTACATTACTAATCTTTTCTGTAGTTTGTTTCCTTTGTAGGCTTGATGAGAGGAAACACGCCTCAATAGCTTTATTACAGACTTACGAAAAGTATCACCAGAATTAAACAAAAGCAACTGTCAGAAAGCAGGCGTACACCTGAGGTTGTCAGAGGAATTTGCTTTAACATTCAGGCATACATCCTGATTGAGGAGATATTGAAACTTCCTAACTGTTGTTTTGTTTAATTTTGCCACATCTGCTAATCATTATCTTCATCAAGTTCCTTACTGACCAGCATTAGGACTGGTGGCATCAGCAGCTACACAGCCACAACACCTGTAGGATTTACTGAGGAGGGGGTCCCAGCACTTATGGACTGAATGGTTCGATATGCATTAAGGATAATCTATTAACTAACTATTTGCCTGGCCTATGTAGTAATCTTTTTCTGTGTTCACAAAAAGGGTAGTTGGCACCTTGGTTGTAGTTTACAGTTCGGCTGCAATAAATGTAAATGCCTTTCGGCCTAACACCTCTGACTTTAATGAACCACTAGCTAGTTGACTTTTATGGATCTGGTTTTTTTTTCTTCTTTAAAAAAATGGGGCTCCATAACCCAAATGGGGTCTTGGCCTTTGAAAACAACAGATTAATTCCATCATAACATCCACCTCTCCTCAAAAAGTAGGTGTGATATTTTTTTAAAATTCATTTGAATACTTAGAAATCACAGCCCTATCGAGCCCTATATATCATTGTCATTGAGAGTTAGAAAGAGAATTCTTGCTTGCTACATACATCCAATTTTAACATATGGCTGTGAATCCTGGAGGTGTGTCGGCACACGACGGATACGCAGGAGATCGCAGATTGTAGAGAGGCATGATTGCCCACACCAGTCGGCAAGGCACCTGATGATGATGATGATCGAGTATTTTTTGGTTTAAACAAATGAGAAAGTTTGCAATATCTGATATGTCATATAGGCCTGAAGTCCCATTATCTCTGCTATATTTCATTGTTACGTTGGTTGCTAACATGTATTTTAGGTTGTCATCTAGGTACTTTGATTGCTGACATATGTATTTTAGGCTGTCATCTGGGTACTATGGTTGCTGACATATGTATTTTAGGCTGTCATCTGGGTACTATGATTGCTGACATATGTATTTTAGGTTGTCATCTGGGTACTTTGATTGCTGACATATGTATTTTAGGCTGTCATCTGGGTACTATGGTTGCTGACATATGTATTTTAGGCTGTCATCTGGGTACTATGATTGCTGACATGTATTTTAGGCTGTCATCTGGGTACTATGATTGCTGACATATGTATTTTAGGCTGTCATCTGGGTACTTCGGTTGCTGACATATCTATTTTAGGCTGTCATCAGAGTACATAAGATGCATTAGATTTGTTTTGTTTTTTAACCAAAATGTTTTATTTTTATATTTAGTTATCTAAACAGATTGACTCTTGACTACTACCTGTACACAACAAATGAATTGCTTCATTCAGCAAGGTAGATGTATTGTGTTTATTGACTTGTTTCTTGTGAACTTGTTTTATTGACACTTGCAGTATAGTAGACTGACCACAGTGCCAAGAGAATGGCACTCTGGCTTAGAGATTAGCTATTGCAGTTAATAGTTTCATGATACTCAAGTACTAGTTTGTGGTGGTGGACGGTTTAAACGAACAACAAAAACTCCTGGTTTTCAGACAATCGTGCAAGAATCGCACCTTAAAAGAAAAAGAAGCTTCACCACGTTAATAAAAAAAAAATAACAGTAGTACACATCCTTGTGTAGGTTCTTGGACCCCTTTGTAGGGAAAACAAGAGTGGACCCATTGCCTCCCCAACAAGCATGTCGTAAGAGTGCATCTGCCTGAGAGGCAAGGAAACAACAGTCTGCATACAGAAAAGTCAGATCTGTAAACAGATATGCATGCAACACTCAGGTTCTGAAACAAGACTAAAGTCCAGAAGTGGGCGAACAGCCAGAACTTTCCGCTGGAGTTTACAGCTGGTCAAAATGTAGAAGAATAGTAGTACTCTGTAGTGCACCTTCATTCAAGGGACAGCACATAATTTATAATTTATGACTGACTTATTCATTAATTTTGTTTCTGCTTTTTATCTTTCATTGTCCCTAAAAAGCTGGCTTCTAGAAGTTTATATTTTTAAACATGAACAAGTAATTTCCTTCTGGACTATAATTAAAACAGTTTCTTATTTTTTGAGGTCGAGAGGATCAACTTATTGTATTGGGTTATCGCATATGGGTGGGTCGGTTCACAGAATGGCTAGCTGCCTGCCAAGAGCATTGCACAAAGCACAAACTCCTGCTCCAATGACGATCCTTAGGGATCTGCATAGAAACTGCATTCATGAAGTGAACAATGCGTCCTTGAAACGAACCCACAACCTGGGGCAAACGGCTTGACCCATGGACCGCCCAAATCCCCTAGTGCTCCTAACTCTTGTCACCAATGGATTTTTGTGGGTGTTCATCCACCTCAGGACCTTAGTCTTGTTCCAGAACCTGAATGTTGCGTGCACATCCATTTTACATATCTAGATTATTTGTTATGCACTCTTGGTTCCTTGCCTCTCAAATAATACATATTCAGACTGTTCCACCAGGAAGAGAAATAGAAAGTTAGAGATCAGTTGCAGCTTACCTGTATTGTAGAAATTACACCTGATTGATTGTTTGAAGTGTCCTTAATGCTTTTTTCAGTATTTCTGTTCTAGTGCTGTTAAAACGCTTCAGTCCCAGTTAATTACTTGTTAAACTCCTGCTCACTGAAAATTAATTATCATTATCTCTCCTTGTGCCTTCCGGGGCCCATTGTGAAGAAAACCAGAATAGACCCACTGCCTACCCAAAAGCATGTCGTAAGAGTCGACTATTTGGGAGCTTCCTTTGAAGTTGGAGTGCATATGCCTGAGAGGCAAGGAACCCACAGTCTGCATACAAATAAGTCATCTGTAAAATGGATGTGCACGCTGCACTCAGGTTTTTGAACATGTATAAAGTCCAGAGGCGGATGAACAACCAGAACTTTCCACCAGAGCTTACAGCCAGTCAGTGCAAAGAAGAAGAAGAAGATGATAATGATAATCTTGTAGCAGGTCTTATACTTAACATCGCTGTCAATCAGCCCACCTGAAAGAAACCTGGTCTCTCTCCCTATTCTTTTCTTTAATGACTGTCATTGTTTTAACAGTTGCCTGAGATAGAAAGTAACAGTTAATATTCACTTTTGTTTGTATGTGTGTGTAATCTTGATAATCTTAGTTTCAGCTTCGTAGCAAACGGGTCACCCCATAGTTGCTCCGCTCCTGTGCTAACGAAAAACACATAGAATGTTCCTTACAGTCCCTAGTGGAAAGACTGACAGACTGCTGTCTCAGCACTAGCATACACACGCATTAAAAACATACAGTAGCCATCAGAAGTGCTAACACGAACAGTTTGACATTAGAAATGCAGTTCATCATAGACGGTAGCAGGAGTTACCAACAGATCAGCAGTTGCATACACGATCAATATTTAATTTAATCACATA
Source organism: Candidula unifasciata (assembly GCA_905116865.2). NCBI lineage: Eukaryota > Metazoa > Mollusca > Gastropoda > Stylommatophora > Geomitridae > Candidula > Candidula unifasciata. Next base: position 249,559 of record CAJHNH020008442.1, on the reverse strand, counting down.
ATGGCACCACCAATATTGCGACAGCAGGTATCGCCCCCCATTATCTGAATCTACACTTCACACCTGGAGGGAATACTTCAATGAGCTCTTTAATCCTCTAGGAGATCATCAGGAAAGAACAACTGAAGAGCACAGAGCAACAGTGTTAGAACCACACATACTAATGGATGAAATAGAAAAAGTCATTAAATTGTCTCACAAATATAAATCACCAGGAGCTGATAGATTACCAACAGAAATAATTCAAGCAGCAGGTGAAAGCAGCATCAGATGGCTCCACAGAATATTCAATGCAGCATGGGTACAACACACGACCCCTATTGATTGGCATCATGCAATAGTTATACCATTTTGGATGAACAAAGGAAGCAAACGAGAATGCGGTCAATATCGAGGCATCTCTCTTTTAAGCCATGTTGGCAAAATGTATGCCAAGATAATAGAAACAAGACTGAGACCAGTGATAGAACCACAGCTGGCAGAAGAACAGATGGGACTTAGGAGAAATAGAAGCTGCACAGATGCAATCTTCAGACTTAAACAGTTAATAGAAAAGAACATTGAATACAATAAGAACTTATTTGTGGCATTCGTAGACCAGGAGAAGGCATTTGACAGAGTCGACAGACAATAATTATGGAAAATAATGGCAAGATATGGAGTAAGCGAACACCTCATCGAAGTGTGCAAAAGTTTATAGAGGGATTGTAGAAGTGTAGTTAGAATAAATCAGGGAACATCTCATCCTTTCACAGTGACATCTGGAGTAAGACAGGGGTGTGTCTTATCACCACTGCTGTTTATCACCTACATCGACAGTATATGCAAGAATGCCAAGCCCATGAATGAAGATCTTAGTAAGATCAACGAATTACTCTTTGCAGATGACCAGGCCTTGATAGCAGATACAGCCATGAAATTGCAACAACATCTAACATCCATGAATGAAGAATGTAAAACAAATAATATGAGAATCAACACTGAAAAGACAGAAGTAATGTCAATAGGAAAAAAGAAGACAGATCTAAACATAGCAATAGAATACAAAGGCATTAAACAGGCATCCGAGTTTAAATATCTGGGAACTACATTTACCGAAGATGGGAAATAGGATAAAGAAACTGACATTAGATGCAGAAAAGCAAACCAAGTATTGGGACAGCTAGCCCCTCTCTTACAGCATAAGACAATCCCAATCAGCACAAAGAGACATCTTATTCAAAGCATATTTATTCCAACTCTGTGCTACCAGTGCCAGACATGGTCACTCACAACAAACCATAAAGAAAATTAGTAACCACGGAAATGAGATGTCTGAGAAGGGCTGTAGGAGTGACCATAAGAGATAAGATCAGGAATGAGATCATAAGAGAACAAGTCGGCACAGAAACAATTCTGGATTACATACAAAGACAGCAAGTGAAATGGTTTGCCCACTTAGAGAGAATGCCTTGTGACACCATACCATACAAAGCATACATGAAAAGAGAAGGGCGTAGAGCACGGGGTAGACCAAGAACAAGATGGAAGGATAACATCAGAGAAACTCTACAACAGCTTGATGTGCCTATGGTCGAGGCAGCCAGAAGAGCTAGAAACAGAACCTTATATCTCCCTCGACACCCACAGCGGTAAAAGAGGAAGTGAAGAAGAAGAAGAAAAAGACACTTCACACCACCATGTTGGTAACAGTTGAAACATTCCAAATGAAATCCGCAGCTCACAAGATCACGCCATGCACTCAGCTCAGTAGCTGGGCGATAAAACTATATCCTTTCAGTCTACAAATGAATTAAAAATGCAACGGCCACCATTTGGCAGAAGCAAAAAAATTTCCCCGATGTATAACAGTGACTTTGCCTAGTATCCATTTTAACCTTGTGTGTGTGTGTGTGTGTGTTAACAGTTTTATTTTTCCCCCCATGAACAGAATATTTGTCCACTTGCAGTCTTTAAGCCTTGTCTCGTGTTCATTGATAACAGATAGCGGCCTGAATGCTGTGAGAGGTAATATATGTCTGTATATGTTTGTTTTAATATGCCACTTTACTTAACATTGTTACATGTCTCTTTACAAAAAATGAAGTTGGATTGCGAAATGTCAATTTAAATTTCCTATTAATTAAACATAGTTAAAACAGTTTGATTTTGTAATTATTTTCCATTTATTTCTGATTCACATATGATATAGTTTAAAATGATTAATGCTGTTGAGTTTGAAAGTTTACTAAATATTTAGGAGTGAATTGTGCATTATTATTACTAAGGGAAATTTCTCAACTAATGATTTGTTTTTGAATTGTTGACACTTCTGCTTTATCTGTTTAAATTCAAGAATATCATTTTTTTCCTGTATTGTTTATTTATCATAAATTGAGGCATCTGACATGGAATACCCTTTATGTGAATAAATTATGATAACCTAGGGGTCATATTGGTGAAGTAGTCGAGCCATTTGCTTCACACTGTCAAGGTAGTAGGTTTGTTTCATGGCTATGGTGTTCGGTTCATGAGTGCAGTTTCTATTGAGGCCCCTGGGGATTTTCACCGGAGCTATAGTGTTCATACTTTGTGCAACACTTTTGGCAGGTGGCTAGCCATTCTACAGAGAGAGGTCGAGCCATGTGGGAGAAAACCTGGTGCATGAAGTCAATATTCTTGACTTTTTAAACATGTATGAAACTTGGATACTGAGTCACACTTTTGAAAGCCAATTTTTCATTGTGATCATTAAACACAGTTGAATCTCTATCATATATAATTTTCAACCAACTTTGTGAAGTCTTTCATGTAAAATGTTGCCCCCATGTAAGACGCAGTTTTTCGTTATTTTGAAGCCCCACCCCGGATTTTGCCAGGGGCCGCAATATAGCCTGAAGGCTAAAAGCGGTTTTTGGGACCTCTACACAGGTGATCCTCATCCGCATGCTGGCACTTTGTGTCACCAGGTTTTTATCGCCTGTGTGATGTCCTGGTGGGGTAAAATTTACTTACTCATCTACTTGTGAAGTCTATGGTTTTCTTTTGCCTCTGTTCACCTCCAAATCCTGCTATATTCATTCATTGTCCTCTTATGCCACTATTATGTTACACAGGGCTCACTGCTTTCTTCTCTATTCTGTTCTGTCCTGTTCAATCACTTAAACCGATTTCATTGATGTAATTGATGGCTCACTACACTCAGAGAAAAGGCAAGACGGACATTTAACCAGATTATGACCAGTAGCATCAGTATTGGAACTTTGCACTTGCTGCTGAATATGAGGACAGAGCACGCATAGGAATGCCTCGAGTGCTGTGATGTCAGTTCTTGACTCATCTGAACTCAACTCATCGATGGAATAAAGTCTGGCACGTTTGGCTTCTTTCCTCAATGTTCGCCTTTGTGTTTCTCTTGAACGTACTTGTTTCCTCAGTCCATTTATTTCTAATTGCAGAGCCTGTTTGGTGATTCTCTGTTCGCGTCTTTTTAGAACGTGTCTAGTACAGCACCATCTTCTGTCTTATAACAGTTATCTGCTACATCATCATCATCATGTAGCAGGTCCTTTGCAGAATGTCGTTCTCATCAGTCTGCCTGAAAGAAACTCGGTCTCTCGCCAGTTCTTCCGCCTCATGTACTTTCATACTCAAGGAGTCACTTATATCCTGTGCCCATCTTCATGTCAGTCGGCCCCTACACCTCCTCCCTGATACCATGCCTTTTGTTATAATTTTTTCCAATCCATCGTGGTGCTTGATATGACCAAAATATTGTAGCTTCCGAGACAGGATGCTGTTTATTAGCCAATCTTCCTTGATGTTCAGATCTTTCAAGATGTCAGTATTTCTCCTCTTCTTTGTCCAAGATATTCTGAGAATCTTTCTATAGCATTTCAGCTCAAACGCCCCTATTCTCTTTCTTAAGGACTAAAATCTGCTACATATAATTAGTAATTTAGAAAGATGAGATATTGTGTTGAATTCTCTTACAGGTATGAAATCTCTCAAATCCCTGAACTTGAGTGGCTGCAGTCAGATTACAAACTCCTGTTTTTCTTTGTTGTCAGGTCAGTGCATTTATTGTTTGCTGTTCTCTTCTTATTTGTCATAATATTTTATCTGATTCTATTTCAGCTGTGTATTTTACGTTTTCTGTTTAATTTCTGAAAATGTGTCAATTTACAGAGTTCCTTTACTTGATTTGAACACTTTTGCCAAGGTGAGAGGCATAAGCCACATTTGTATATGCTAAATACAGGTTTTCTCTCAAAGCCTAATCCCGCATCCATGGCATGAGAGTTAGTGAATGTGACAAAGTAGGAAAAAGCTAGGATTAAATTAACTATGGCCTTGTGCCTTGTAACCACTAAAGTTTGATATAGGCCATTATCCATAGCACACGATGAAGATGTTTGGCAGGAGTCTTGCATCAGTCAATCAATCAGGTGCCTTCTCCACATTGAAGATTGGCTGCAATTGATCTCCAACACACTCTGTACTTGCCCTAGTTGTACACTCTCTCAGACTGCTGCCCATCCATCTCTTGACATTGTCTTGCATGAAGATCCATAAAATCAGCATAGAACCTGATGGTGACTGAGATTAAATGCAGAATATCACGATAGACACAACAGCCTTAGTTTTCCCTCACGCTGTGATCAAAATCACAGTGCCACTTTTGCATTCTAATGAAGGCTTACTTTTTTTTTTTTTTTTTTAAATATGATTATTAACTCTTTGAGTCCCAGGGGATTTAACATCAGAGGCCCAAGGGGTGGTAGGCAATTTTTTTAATTTCACAAGTGTAACACATTAAAACAGACCATAATAATTCAATTGCTGCTCAACATACACATATTATTCATTAAAGTGACCAGGGTTTGTTGAGGAATAATTTTAGAATACAGCTACAACAAATAATTGCATTAAGAATTAAATATTAGTAAATAAACAGACCATATGTTTACAAAAACTAGTAAAATGAAATTTTAAAAATTCCACTTACCACCATATCACTCAAGAAAAACTGGTTAAAATGTATCCAAAATGAATCACAAATGAATATGAACCATTTAGTAATGTATAAGTAAAATATAAACTCAGTATATACATTAGATTTTGTTCCAGATAATCTTTTGAAGCATCATAACAGAGCACCATTATTTGGTAAAGAAATCTGACTCCCAAAACAATAAGTATCTTCACGCAAAACCAAGTTTATAACACACAATATGCCTGTAATTTTGTAGCTATGTTCCTAAATAATAAAGGGGAAAAGCACTAGAACTGACACTGAAGAAAATCATCTTTTCACTAATCTGTATTTATTTGTGCCAGCTGACTTTGCTATCATTGTACCCTTTGTGTGAGGTATACATTAGACATATCCCTCATCAAAGTTTGACTCTATAAATGACTGAAACAAGTCTAATTCGCAATGTTATCTATCTTACTTCGGATAAATCTAAAAAAAAAAAAAAAATACTTTTATTTAAATTTTAGGCTTTTAAGGCCGTAAATCATTTTGGCATGCACGTAGAATTCTGCTTGGTGGACTTATTTTTTTTAAACAAACACTTAGTAACTCTGTGAATCCTGCAAATATGCTATATTTTCAGCTTTCAACCCACGTTTCTAAATGAGCACGCCTGATATTAGATACAAAGAACTCAAAGGAAGTTTAAATTGAGCGGACCGCGTTTTACAACCGGTCAGTCGTGGATTAAAAACCTTCACTTGTCACGCGTCAGTTTGGGCCGCGTGGTTGTAACAAATTAGCGTGTGATGTGTTTCCTGGGACTCAAAGAGTTAAAAAGTAGACGTCTGTGGCAGGCCATTGAAAATATGAAAGTTCTGTGGGTCTTATCCAATCGGGAACTACTGCTCTAGGTAATCAGTCATCTTGCCGCTTCTAACGTTACTTTGATGTCATTTCTTAGCCTGTCTCTTCAAGGCAATCACATTTGTAGCTATTATTTGGCTTCTCATCTCACACGCTTTGATCTCCTTATCTTGCACCTTATTATTTGATGTCAGTTTGACTGCTATTGTTTTTGACAGAGCTACCAAACCTACAGAGCCTGAGCTTGGAAGGTACCAGTGTCACAGATCCAAGTGTTATTCAGTTTGCTGAGTCTGGGAGTTGTCCCCATCTGCAGCATTTAGACCTGAGTCGGACACCGGTCACTCATGAGATCTTCATGCATTTACAAAGTAGGTGCCCCAAATAAGAGGCGTAGCATTATTACTTGTAAATGTCTTTTGGGATGTTTCATTTAAAATTTGTTTGTTTTGTGTGTGTATGAGTGTATTTCCGTGTGTGTGGAAGCAGGTTTGTGTTTTTTGTTGTTGTTGTTGATTATGCAGGTTAAAAAAAATAGCACCTATGGCACTCACAAGTTTGCCCCATTTCTGCCAGCAGATGCCACAGTGCGAGATATCTTGTAGTAGAATAAGACAAACATCTTGTAGTAGAATTAGACAAACATCTTGTAGTAGAATTAGACAAACAGAACTTTTGCCTTGCAGATGTTTTCCTTGCCGTGTGATTGACAAGTGTTTTGTTAAAGTCAACTAATGAAGGGTATTTCCTTCAGAGTCCATCTGCCTGAGAGGCAAGGAACCAACAGTCTGCATACAAATAAGCCAGATGTGTGTGCAAAACTCTGGAACCAAAAGTTCTTGAACAAGATTAAAGTTCTTAAGTTGGCAAACAGCCTTAACTTTTCGCCAGTTTACAGCTGGTAAACACTAAGAAGTAGAAAGAATTGTTTTTACAAAAGTAAATGTTTGTAATTAACATACAGCATTAGTTAGATAGTGAAAATCAATTGAAGTAAAAAGCACAGAAATTAAACAAATGATCGAATGTAACTCATTATTGTGGAAGAATGGATAGAAAAAATCAACATATGTTGTGCGAAAGCAGTTTAGGTTATGGGACAATTAACACCGTTTCTGACGCACAGAAAGATAACTGTCAACCAAAGCAAATCTCATGAGAACAGCTTTTTGGCCGACATTGTGCTACCAGTGAGAAATGTGGACCCTTACTACAACTAATGAGCGGAAGATCACAAAAACATAAAAGCTGCCAGTGTGACAAGAAGAGATAAAATCAAGAATGAAGAAATTAGAACAAGACTGGGACTGAAACCAGTCATACAATTCATTAATACAGTTCATAGTTGCTAGAACAGAGGAAATAAATGAAGCCATTTATTCTCTCTGTTCTGGCAACTATGAACATCTTTTAACTACAGTCAAAATGCAGGAAACTGCAGTGTTATAGACATGTAATAAGATCTAAGCCTCTTAAAAACATTACTACAGGGCTCACTGGAGGAGAAGAGAATAGGCAGAACAAGAAAGGACCTGGATACAGAATTCGCTGACTGGACAGGCCATAGGCATCTGACCGTCAAACGTGTGAGAGCTGCTGAGACAGTCAACAGTAACTGGTGACCAAAGGCAGGAGTTGTGCATAACATGTACAAGTGGATCAAAGACTTTCTTTTCCAACGCAGAGCTAGATTCAGAATTGATGGACACGGCAAACTGGCAAAACTAAGAGAAGGAGTTCCCCAGGGCAGTGCGATAGCACCAACTCTGTTCCTGGTTTACATAAATGATATCACAGCAACCTGCCACCAGCACGTTTATAAACCCTACATGCTGATGACTTTGCAGTTTGGACAGCCTCTGAATACACTACCACAACCTCATATCTGTTACCGAAAACTGGAAAATGTAGAAGCCTGGACCGAAAAGTGGGGTCTAAAGCTAAATAATTCAAAAAGCACAGCATCATTTTTCTCTCTCTCCCCCAAAAAAGAAAAAAATCAAAATTCGGATAAAAAACCAGCTCATTCCACAGACTAACACTCCTGCCTTTCTTGGCATTACACTTGATTCGCGACTAACTTGGAAGTCACACGTAGAAGCAGTACAGGGGAAAGCATTCAAGAAGCTTGCAGTGATGAAAAAAATTAGCGGGTACTACATGGGGAGCTAACTCCAGAATCCTAAAACAAGTATATACTGGATCAGTCAGGCCAGTCATGGAATATGCCTCCACTGCATGGGCTGCAACAGCCAAGACAATAGTGGGAAAACTGGACAAGGTTCAGAATATGGGATTAAGGATTGTTCTCGGAGCCATGAAATCCACCCCCATCAGAGAGATAGAGAGGATAGCAGATACTGAACCACTCAAACTCAGAAGACAATACAAAACACTTTTACAGTATGAGAAATTAAAAAGACTTCAAAGTCACCCACTGCATTTTAAATTTCAAGAGAGAACAAAAAACAGACTGAAGCGTCAGAGCCCCAACCACATTGCTAGAGAACTGTACAGACAGCACCAAGATCTGCTTGAAAGAGATGTAGCTCTGTGCGAAAAACTTAGGCCAGAACCATGGACAAGCAAGCCAGAGAAGGCAAATGTAGTTCTAAAGGTACCAGGGATCACTTCAAAAGATGCCCAGACGGAGACACAACAGAGAACCATGACTCTTGCTATGCTTGATGAGAAGTATCCAAACACCACTTGGACTCAGGTTTTCACTGACGGCTCTGCTACAGATGCAGTCAGAAAGGGGGGTTGTGGAATATACATTAAACCCCCTAGCAGTAGAGCAGAAACTCTCTCTACCAGCAGGTGACATCTGCACTAACTTCAGAGCTGAGGCAACTGCCCTCCTTTCTGCAGTCCAACATCTCATCACTCAAGAACACAGAGGGCACAAAATTGTTATACTTAGTGACTCATTGTCTGTTCTCCAAGCACTATCAAGCAAAAAACAAGACAAACTAATTGCAGATCTAAGGACCAACATTGGCTTACTCTCCAAGGAAGCAGAACTGGTCTTGCAGTGGATACCAGCCCACTGTGGTATTCAAGGAAATGAGAGAGCAGATGAGTTGGCAAAAGCTGGGAGTAATCTTCCACATCCTCATCCACCACACAGCTGCAAGGAAACCAAAACAGCACTAAAGCAGTCTTTCAAGCGGGAGTGGAGAAAGCAGAATAGAGATTACAGACCAGAGAGTGACAGCATAAACAAACTCAACAGGAAAGAACAAACATCAATTTTTAGACTTCAGACTGGACACTGTGATCTTCGAGCACACCTGTACAGGATAGGCATAAAAGAATCTGCTGCCTGTGATTGTGGAGCAGAAAGACAGACCCCTGAGCACATACTGCAGTACTGCCCTTACCTCTCCCAGCAAAGACTGTGGATCTGGCCCAGGGGATCCACATTGCGAGAGAAGCTATGGGGGACCGGTGGCGACCTTAAACGCACCATCCTTTTTCTGACCCAGGCGGGACTCAATGTGTAGCATGATTGATGTCGAACGCAGAAGAAGAAGGTGACCAAATGACATGCAGTTTTATGGGATGATTCTGTAGAGGCACCAGTTAATAATGCTTGTATTAACCCCTCAATTTAACTACCTTTGACACATAGTGACTTTGTGCAACTACTTCAGGCACACATATTTGTTGCCTCTAAGCTGACATTGGATAGGAAGCCTGTTGAGAAATCCTTAGAGAAGTATAACCTTACCCAGGAACCCACCGGGGTTATATAAATAAAGGCAGACTGATAAAGCTATAAAGAAATAAGCTAAAAAATGAAGTTGAAATGATGGGAAGGATATAGCATGAGTTGCATGTGATAGCAAAGGATAGGCTGATTTGGCATGAGCTGTTTGAAGGCCTGAACTCCATTGGGAGAGAAAGGGGAGAAGATGAAGCTCAATTCCTTGGAGTTGTAGAGTTCAACAGTTGCTTGAAGTTGAAAGAGTTGTATCACATCTGTATGATTAATGCAATACTTTCACTTTTTGCAGAATTTACAAAGTTGAGATCGCTGTATTTAAAACAGTGTAAGGTAAGTGTTAGGCAGGTTAAATAGCATTATATTTTTTATTGAGATTAAATTGCCGGCATGAATTAAATTCTTTCTAACCTCAGCAGCATGAAGAAAGGAAATATAAATGACAATACTATTTACCATGACTGCTTTATGAAAGTGAGATAATAATGGACAACTAGGCTTAAAGAGGGAACCAGAGAGAGAGAAAAAACAGACCACTGCATTTTAATGCAGGTCCTTTCTCGTGGAGACACATTTTGGATAAAGCTCTCAGAAGAAAGAGAGCACAAAACAGAAGATCACTGCTAGGGATGGCAAAGATGAAGATGTTTGTTTCAGCCTTCATGCATACATATGTATCATGTATTAGGACCAATAATATTGAGGTAATGCCAAAGACAGTAATATGGATAGCGTAAGCACTATTTTTGTAATTGCTGTTTTTGGGTCATTTATAATTTTAACTCATGTGAAGGCTGAAGTATAATTTTGACTTAACCATAAGGGTGACCAGTTGGTCGAGTTTCTTCATGTGTTAATTTTTTTCTGGGTTCAGTCACTGCTTTCATAATTTTGGTTGCCTGGCATGTTATGGTCTTATTAGTCGATGGAATAAAACAAGCAAACAAAATTATGTAAACATTTTGAAAACCTGCACTTTCCAGTGGATACACATGTTGGTCATGGATCATTCAGCGACCTTTAAGGAAGAAAATCACCCTATGTGTTTTCCCGGGGCACCATTTTTGGGGGGGAAAAGGAATAGACCCACTGCACGCCTCTCCGCCCCCAATAAGCATGACATACAACACAACTAATTAGGGTTGTTATTTTTTCAGTCAGAATGCTGGCGTGGGAGGCGATGAACCAACAGTCTGCATACAAATAAGCTACATCTGTAAATTGGCTTTCCATGCATAAAAGTCAGCTTCTGATTAAAGTCAGGAAGTCGATAAACAGCCAGAACTTTCCACCAGAGTTTGCAGCTGATGAAGAAGAAGGATGAAGAATTTCAAGACTTCTGAACTTAAAGGATTCATTAAAAAGTCTTTAGCACCTTCAGCCCTAACTCATTGGGCTCGAAGGACCCCCCCCCCCCCCCCCCCCTTCCCCCCACACCCCTTTCCTACATCCCAAAAGTGGTAAATATAGGCAGTAATGACAACAGTTTTATGGATGTTGACTACAGTTGAAAACCTTTTTTTTTTTTTTTGTATATATTCAATTGTCACTTTACAGATTTCCAGCTTGGTTGGCTTAGATGGTGTTGTCACACTGGAAAATTTAGACATCTCTGATACTAATATAGTAACAGACTCTGTCTTATGCCTCACTCGACTTCCAAACCTGCGGCAAATAAGCCTCACAGGAACCCAGGAGGTGCATGGGGACAAAGCCCTGTATTATCTCAAAGGTAAGTATTGTTTTAGTATTTTAGTCATTAAATGCAACTAACACAGAACGGGCAGTTACTTTTGAGAGTGATTATGTATTTAAGTTGTAAAGAATTCATTTTTCTGCTTAATTTTGTTTCACTGTTGCTGTAGTTTGCACCTGACGAGATACAGCATCAATGCCAGGCAGTGAAATGTGCATTCTTTATTTGTTTCTTCTTTATTCAGACCAATGAAGAACACTCTGCATGTTTGATGCATGTGCAGGCTGTTGAATTATACCAGGACTGCTATCTGTTTGACTTTTCACAAATGCAGTGATAGGTAAACTAGCATGGTTTTCATGCACAGGAGCAGAGCAGCAATATGAGGACCCGTTTGCGAAGAGGTTAAAACCCCAACTGAAAACCTGAAAGCCATATTTAGCATGTAGCGCATATGATTAGACATAGAAGTAAGTTCACAACCCTTTTCCACATCATTAGGCATATTAGGCATTAATTGCAAGACCTATATTTTAAGGGGGAGGGGGATACCATCATCAGTCAAATTTTGGGGTGGTGGAACCGTTCAGGGGGTGTAGGAGCCTCAAGTGAATTTAGGGGCCATGAACAGACATAAGGCAGAGGTGGAGACAAAGAAGTAGAAGAAGGGAAAAAAAACATTTTTATTAACTATCCTGTGCGAATTCAGGCATTAAAACTACTATGTACCAAATCATTTAAACAAGTAAATGTTACTTTCTGTAGTCCTTCTCTGGTGAATAATAAAAAAAAAAATGTCCTCATGTTTATTAGCTGTTTAATTTTGGTAGAAAGTTCTGGTTGTTCGTCCACTTCTGGAATATTGCCCTGTTCTGGAGCCTGAGTTTTGTGTGCACATCTATTTTACAGATCTGACTACATTGTATGCAGATTGTCAGTTTCTTGCCCCTCAGGCAGATGCACTGCGACTTTGAAGAAAGCTTCCTGTTAGTTCTTACCAAATACTTTTGGGTAGGCAGTGGGTCTGTTCTTGTTTTCCCTTCAATAAGGCCACGGAACACACACAGAGAAATATTTTAAATAATCTTGTTCCTGCAGCTCAGTAGCTTGCATTCTTGCTTGCCATTTTAGTACTCTGGTAGTGGGATAGTCATGTAGTGGGATGGTCATGTAGTGGGATGGTCATGTAGTGGGATGGTCATGTAGTGGGATAGCCTTGTAGTGGGATAGTCATGTAGTGGGATAGTTTTGTAGTGGGATGGTCATGTAGTGGGATAGTCATGTAGTGGGATAGTCTTGTAGTGGGATGGTCATGTAGTGGGATAGTCATGTAGTGGGATAGTCATGTAGTGGGATAGTCTTGTAGTGGGATAGTCTTGTAGTGGGATGGCCTTGTAGTGGGATAGCCTTGTAGTGGGATGGCCTTGTAGTGGGATAATCTTGTAGTGGGATAGCCTTGTAGTGGGATAATCTTGTAGTGGGATAGCCTTGTAGTGGGATAGTCATGTAGTGGGATGGTCATGTAGTGGGATAGTCTTGTAGTGGGATAGCCTTGTAGTGGGATAGCCTTGTAGTGGGATAATCTTGTAGTGGGATGGTCATGTAGTGGGATAGCCTTGTAGTGGGATGGTCTTGTAGTGGGATAGCCTTGTAGTGGGATGGTCATGTAGTGGGATAGCCTTGTAGTGGGATGGTCATGTAGTGGGATAGCCTTGTAGTGGGATGGTCTTGTAGTGGGATAGCCTTGTAGTGGGATGGTCATGTAGTGGGATAGCCTTGTAGTGGGATGGTCATGTAGTGGGATAGCCTTGTAGTGGGATGGTCTTGTAGTGGGATAGCCTTGTAGTGGGATGGTCATGTAGTGGGATAGCCTTGTAGTGGGATGGTCATGTAGTGGGATAGCCTTGTAGTGGGATGGCCTTGTAGTGGGATGGTCTTGTAGTGGGATAGTCTTGTAGTGGGATAGTCATGTAGTGGGATAGTCTTGTAGTGGGATAGTCATGTAGTGGGATAGTCATGTAGTGGGATAGCCTTGTAGTGGGATAGCCTTGTAGTGGGATAGCCTTGTAGTGGGATGGTCATGTAGTGGGATAGTCGGTCATGTAGTGGGATAGTCGGTCATGTAGTGGGATAGTCATGTAGTGGGATAGTCATGTAGTGGGATAGTCTTGTAGTGGGATAATCTTGTAGTGGGATAATCTTGTAGTGGGATAATCATGTAGTGGGATAATCATGTAGTGGGATAGTCATGTAGTGGGATGGTCATGTAGTGGGATGGTCATGTAGTGGGATGGTCTTGTAGTGGGATAGTCTTGTAGTGGGATAGTCTTGTAGTGGGATAGTTTTGTAGTGGGATGGTCATGTAGTGGGGTGGTCATGTAGTGGGATAATCTTGTAGTGGGATAGTCATCTAGTGGGATAGTCATGTAGTGGGATGGTCATGTAGTGGGATGGTCATGTAGTGGGATGGTCTTGTAGTGGGATGGTCTTGTAGTGGGATGGTCTTGTAGTGGGATAATCATGTAGTGGGATGGTCATGTAGTGGGATGGTCATGTAGTGTGATAATCTTGTAGTGGGATGGTCTTGTAGTGGGATGGTCATGTAGTGGGATGGTCATGTAGTGGGATGGTCATGTAGTGGGATGGTCATGTAGTGGGATGGTCATGTAGTGGGATGGTCATGTCGTGGGATGGTCATGTAGTGGGATAGTCATGTAGTGGGATAGTCATGTAGTGGGATAGCCTTGTAGTGGGATAGCCTTGTAGTGGGATAGTCGTGTAGTGGGATAGCCGTGTAGTGGGATAGCCGTGTAGTGGGATAGTCATGTAGTGGGATGGCCTTGTAGTGGGATGGTCATGTAATGGGATAGTCGTGTGGTGGGATCCTTTTCAACGCAAAAATCCCTTTTCCAGTTGACCTGAATACATATTGATCCAGTCTAAAATGTGAATTGGGAAATGTTCAGGAAATAAATCTGGTCAGTATGATATTGTTCTTCTCAACTTTTAGGTGCCGATTGGTAAAAAAAAATATGTGTTAAGCAGCTACATATACACGGTAGGTTTGAAAGTGGGAAGAAAGGTGCTTTGCTAACTCTTTATGTCCCAGAATGGCATAGCTAATGCCTGAGTGAAACAGTTATGATTTCAACAAAATCATATGTGTACTACATCCACAGGAATTCTATACACAGGAAATTGTAGGCGACAAATGTTTGTTGAATACTAGAGTATGCCTTGACTAAATGTAAGATGTACAAACATTCATGTATGTTTACTGAAGCACATAAGTATTCATACACAGTGAGCTGTTTGGTATTTAAGGGTTAAATCATATTTTCATTACTTACCTGCACATTTTCTTGCAGATTATATTTTGTTATTTAAATGTTACTGTCTCATAAATGTCTGATTGGCAGTTTTCTGTGTCTAGATATGAAACTGACATCATTGCTGTTGCCAAGCAGAAGCACAACCACTGATATTGGCATGGCTTTTATCTCAGGTGAGAAGTCACTTATAACATTGAAACATGCATTTACCTGAGAACTAACTCAAGTTTAAAAGCCTGCTACAGAGATTTCAGGACTGGAGAGAAGCATGTTTCTGTTGTAGTTATTATTGCTTTGCACAAGAGCAAGGAATTAAAACAGGAAGTTACAAGAAAAATGAGAAGTACATAGGGTGAGCTGCATTCATTGGCAAAGATGCCTTAGTACCTGTTAGATGAATTCCTTTTATTTAGATATAAAGTTAAGCATAAGAAGAAGGTGTCTCTTCATTTGCTTTTCATGCTTATAGCTGTTTTTAGTATGACAACAGCTGTATCATTGATGGCTTTTACCTACCTGTTCTTCTGTTTAAAAAAAAATGGATGATTAAAGACAGATTGATTGACTTCATCTCACCTGCTTTTATTGCCAGAGCCTGTAAGGTTAAAAATATTCACTGATTCTTTGCCTGTTTTTTTTTTTTTAAATTCAACTACAGAACACTTTGAAATGGGTTAAGTGTCATTTTCAGTATGAGCCTTATTTGATAATTCTCCAGCATCTTCAGTAAACATTTATACTTCTCTTCGTTTATTTGTCAGTAGTCTCCAAATAAATGTACAGAAACTACTATCTTCCTCACTGTAACCCTCCTCTAAAGATAGGTTATTTATAACCCCTGAGCACCTGTAAGAGGTGAGGAAAAAGATGCCGGCATTGGATTGGACACACGCTGAGAAAACTGGATAGAAGCAAAACAAGAATGCACTGGTACTCACATTGTTAAAAGAACAGTGGCAGACCACAAACCACATGGAGGAAGGAATTAGAGAAAGTAAAAAATGAAGAGAACATGGTGTAAGTTGCAGGAGGTATGAAAGGGTAGGTCATCTTAGCCTGAGCTGGTTGAGGGCTACTGTTCCAGCGGCAGATAAAGGACAGGAGACGAGAGGAACACCTGTAAATACATGACATGTGAGTGAACTTATGTACTGTGTCATACCATAACTACTTGTCTCTGCTCAACTGTGTAGGTTTTCTCTTGACAAGCCTGGATCTCACAAACTACACAAATATCACAGATGCTGGGATGGTTCACATTGGGAAGATTGTGAGGTATATTTTTATGTTGTCTCTCTTATATGTCGGCTCTGTGACTAAGTCGATGCAAACGCTTCGTAATGCTGGGATGGTTCACATTGGGAAGATTGTGAGGTATATTTTTATGTTGTCTCTCTTATATGTCGGCTCTGTGACTAAGTGGATGCGAACGCTTCGTAATGCTGGGATGGTTCACATTGGGAAGATTGTGAGGTATATTTTTATGTTGTCTCTCTTATATGTCGGCTCTGTGACTAAGTGGATGCGAACGCTTCGTAATGCTGGGATGGTTCACATTGGGAAGATTGTGAGGTATATTTTTATGTTGGCTCTGTGACTAAGTCGATGCGAACGCTTCGTAATGCTGGGATGGTTCACATTGGGAAGATTGTGAGGTATATTTTTATGTTGTCTCTCTTATATGTCGGCTCTGTGACTAAGTCGATGCGAACGCTTCGTAATGCTGGGATGGTTCACATTGGGAAGATTGTGAGGTATATTTTTATGTTGTCTCTCTTATATGTCGGCTCTGTGACTAAGTGGATGCGAACGCTTCGTAATGCTGGGATGGTTCACATTGGGAAGATTGTGAGGTATATTTTTATGTTGTCTCTCTTATATGTCGGCTCTGTGACTAAGTGGATGCGAACGCTTCGTAATGCTGGGATGGTTCACATTGGGAAGATTGTGAGGTATATTTTTATGTTGTCTCTCTTATATGTCGGCTCTGTGACTAAGTCGATGCAAACGCTTCGTAATGCTGGGATGGTTCACATTGGGAAGATTGTGAGGTATATTTTTATGTTGTCTCTCTTATATGTCGGCTCTGTGACTAAGTCGATGCGAACGCTTCGTAATGCTGGGATGGTTCACATTGGGAAGATTGTGAGGTATATTTTTATGTTGTCTCTCTTATATGTCGGCTCTGTGACTAAGTCGATGCAAACGCTTCGTAATGCTGGGATGGTTCACATTGGGAAGATTGTGAGGTATATTTTTATGTTGTCTCTCTTATATGTCGGCTCTGTGACTAAGTCGATGCAAACGCTTCGTAATGCTGGGATGGTTCACATTGGGAAGATTGTGAGGTATATTTTTATGTTGTCTCTCTTATATGTTGGCTCTGTGACTAAGTCGATGCAAACGCTTCGTAATGCTGGGATGGTTCACATTGGGAAGATTGTGAGGTATATTTTTATGTTGTCTCTCTTATATGTTGGCTCTGTGACTAAGTCGATGCAAACGCTTCGTAATGCTGGGATGGTTCACATTGGGAAGATTGTGAGGTATATTTTTATGTTGTCTCTCTTATATGTTGGCTCTGTGACTAAGTCGATGCAAACGCTTCGTAATGCTGGGATGCCAGGTTCGATCCCAGCTGCGGGCCATGCACCTTGCGTTGATTTTGACAGTAGCTTCAAGGAAGCCGACCGTCCAGAAAGCAATGGCAAACTACTGGACGTAAATTTGCCTAGAAAAACTGCACAACAGCCAGTGGCTGTTGGGGTTGGTTCTGCAGCGTCCTGTAAAGGATACACAACTAACCTAACCTCTCTCATATAGAATATTCCTTCTCCCCATATGGGTTTCGGGGCCTTATTTTGGGGGGAGGGAGAAAGTGGTTGCTGTTGTGTAGTGGCAATACGTTTGCCTGGGTGTTTAAAGGTCATGGATTCAGATACAAACAGAGCAGAACTTTAAACAAAAAATGATCTTGGCACCCAAGGTAAAATCCTTGGAAGTAAAGGCGGCCAGCGGATGTTGACTACATTACCCACATAGTGCTGATTGGCCTATAAAATATAGGTCTAGCACCATATGCCTGAAGGCGTAGAAAAGGGAAACCCCCTAACAAGCATGTCATAAAAGATTAATTGTTAGGGATGTGTTAAAATCCGTTGTATTGGGTCAGAGAGATGAAATATTGCAACCTAGCTGTAAACCACAACAGGTTACCCACTGCCTTTTTTTATGGGTAAAAGCGGAAGAAGAAGAACACTCTTCATAAGTATTTTTTATACTTGGTATAGGGGAGTTGCTAGCAGGCTGACCTATGTGCCTAGTGGTCATAGAGTCGAATCCTCCACACATCTGGGTCCTAGAAATTGCCCTCGGAAGTAAGGTAGCTGGCTTGATAGTCATCAGGCCAACTGTGCTAACTGGGCCTTTACTAATTTAGGGCTTGCTAACATTATTTTCTATCAACATAAATTCTGTGTTTCCCTTGTGGGTTCGGAGCATCATTTGGAAAACAGAATAGACCAACTGCTGTCCCAACAAGCATGCAGTAGGAGATGACTAATTAGGGATTTGTCCTTCTCAGTGAATATGCATGAGAGGCAAGGAACAAACAGTCTGCATACAAATTAACCAGATGTGTAAAACCAGTGGGCATGCAAAAGTTCTGGATCAAAACCACAAAGTCCAGAAGAAGAACAAGCATAACTTTCCACCGGAGTTTACAGCCACTGAATGTGAAGAAGAAGAAATTCTGTGTCAGTTTGAGTTGGTGGCTTTGTATAGTTTAAACTTTTTCAGCCCCCAAGACATTCAGTGATATGTGATTGGTAATTACTCCGGAGTCTGAAAACGTTGCCTCTTGTGTGAATTGCTGTAAACTTTCTTGTAGTATTTTGACAGGCTTCATCACAGTATAGACCATGGTCAATCCTTCCTTTTTTAGCCTAATGCCTTTTCAGAGTGCTTGATAATAGTGCTTTTTTTTTCTAGAACAAAAAGGTGCTGGTACTCACTAGAAATTATATTCTTCAAAATAAAAGTAAAGGCTCCTTTGCACGCCATTGGCGCATCAGGCACATGAGGTTAGACTCATATTTGTATAGACAGATCAGCCCTTGATGGGTTAGGTGGCCAGCATCATGCTGGCCTTTCTCGGTAATGCTGGGGAAAAATTGATGCCTTTCACAAATGCCAGTACTGCATACCTTTGCGTACCGCCAGAAAAAACCCTACCTCATATTGAGGTGAACAAGTCAAATAAATAATTCAGTATCGGACATCATTACTACTGTAAATCTAAATTGTTGAGGAGAAAATGATTCACTTCAGCATCCCATGTTGAGACGACAGATTACTTGGGTTATATAATGATATCTAAATTATTGAGTTTGCTTCAAGTTACAGGGAAATCTTGTTAACACGAATTTTCCTGATAAGAACACTCAGTTAACATGAACCAAAATGTTGATCCCTGCAGGAATGTATTAATATGGATCCCCAGTTAGCTTTGATTATTTATTTTTTTTATCTTGATTTTTCAGTTTGTTAGTATTTGTATTAACATGTGCTTTAAGTCCCCTTTAGACAAATGTCACTTATTTTTTTGCACACTTGTGCTATTATACAGTATAACTTGTAAAATATATCACTATCTAGTTTGAAGAAATTGCTGCTGTCCAACACAAAAGTGTCTGATGAAGGTGTACAATATTTGACAGGTATAGTATTTTTTATTTTTTTTTGTTTCAGTGTTAATGCTTAAACAGTAAAAATACCTTTATTACAATTATCATGATTAAAGAGAAAGCATGTTTTTGTTACAGGTGTCATTATCCATACAGTATGATTTAAAAAAAAAAATTTTATTTTTGAAATCATTATACAAAACACATGCTTTTGTTACATGATCAGTATAGATCAGCGGTTCTCAGCCTGTGGGTCACGGCTTGTTTTGGGGGGGGGTCGAACGACCATCGGAAAACATATTCATTGAAGTTATGAAGGAAAATAATAGTTTGTTGGTCGCCACAACATGAGGGAACCAGATAATGCATGTTTTCGTTACAGGTGTCATTATAGATATCACATGATTTGGTTAGTTATCATTATAGATAAATAGCGAATTTGATTATTGTTATTTGATGCTAGGGTTGGTTCTGCAACATCCTATACAAGATGCACAACTAACTTTATTTAGTATTATGTAAGTCTTTAAAACAGATCTGATTTTAGCTAGGAATTTTTTTTTTTTAATCACCTAATAATCACCCTAAATTTCTTTACTTTGACTTTTTCCCTCTTATTTTTTTTCCCAACAGGTCTTGTAAATTTAGAGGTCTTTTTTGTTGACAGAACATTTTTATCAAATGCTGGAGCAGCAGTAATTAGCAGTAAGTTGTCAGTGTTTGACTGGTTGGCAGTTTTTCAGGAAAACTGTTTTAACAGTTGTGTCTGATGCAGTTGCATTCATGTATGTAACGAGTTAATTTTTAACTCTCTGATTTGCTGGTGGTGGGTATGTGTTGCAGCCCTACCTCCTAATGCAAGTGAGACAGTTGGGACACATGGTTTTGATATTATTAACAATATCCCTGGACACACAGTTACAGCCTGTAGTAAGCTGTTAAAATAAATATTAGCTGGCTGTGTATCCCCAGAAATAGGAAAGAGGAACTTCGACATCAAGAGATAATGGGTTAATACTAGACAAGAGAAGAATTGAGAGCAAATCGAAATATGAATTATAAGAAGCACAAGTGGGTTTTAGACAGGGCAGCGAAGCAAGAGACTATATTTTTAATATGAGAATGATCCTAGAGCAGTGTAGAGAATACAAGATAGATCTTCACACTTGTTTCATATACTACAGCAAGGCATTTGACTGTGCAACATCATAAACAGGCATATTTTGAGAGGCATGGGATTTCCAAAGCATCTGGTGCACTTAATGGAATCTCTTTACCATGAACAAGCCGCAGTCACAGTAGCTCTTGAAACATCACATTGGAAAAGACAGTGATGAAAGATGCAGTTTGTGGAAGTCGAGGCAGGGGTTGACCTCCCCGAAGATGGATACAGGACATTAAAAATGCATTGGAATTGAAAGCGTATGAGGCTGAAGAGCTGGCTAGGGACAGATACTTTCAGGCAGAGGTAAGGTTTTATCAAATCTGGGATTATTTTTTGTCTTGATGCCACCTACAGAACAGATAAATTTAATGGGGAATTCCCATTATGATGATGTCACTCCTATGTGCATGGCCACACTATGACATAAGTGAGAGTTAAATTTGCATCACTCTGCACTGTAATATAACAAGAGGCAAAAGAAGTGCTTTGGGGTTCTTAGCAAAAGCTTATAGTGGATGTTACGTGCAGGAGGGCCTATCATTTGAGACTACAATATCCAGCTTAAAATGGAGGTGGAGGCAGTCACTGCAGTTTGCCGCTGGCTAGAGAACACGATGCCCACACACATCTTGATTGTAACTGAAACATGCTGAGGAAGATGAGGACAGGTATGCTTCATGCTAAGTGGCATGCTTCGATTTGGAGCTCACTCTGTACAGCTTGATGGAACATTGATGCGTGATAAGGCAGATGTAGTTAAGGCCTTTTGGAAACAGGTGTTCAACTCAGAACAGCATATTGCTTATCACAGTCTGGTGAGAATGATGCAGTGATGGGATCTGGGCTATATGCAACGCTCAGTGAAAAGGCAAGACAGACATATAAGACTGCTGCTTGCACCATTGGTACTGGAACTCTGTGCTAGTTTGCTGAAGATGGGGATGGAGTGCTTATGGGATGGTCCTGGTGCTGTGATGTCAGTTCTTGAATGAACTCAATTCATAACTATGAAATAATGTATACGTTGAAAGGGATAGTGCTTGGGTGTATGTCCTGTTTGGTAATGTTGTCCTCTGAGGTATCTTGTGACACTATACCTCAAACATTGAAAAAAGCTGGCATCAGTTGGAGTGCTCTGTTTTGTAGAGATTGATCTTCAGTACCAAAGGGTTATCTCTGTCTTCAGTACCAAAGGGTTATCTCTGTAGAAATTTTGCTACAAAGGTTTTTTTCCTTCCCCTCTCCAAGTTCAGAAACCAGCAGGGCATGTGTAACATGTGTTGATGCTGCTAAATTTAAAATCAAGAGAATTGACTTCATTGCATTGGCTTTTATCGCACATGGCTCATCTCTTGCCACACTCGCCCATACCTGCTTAAGACTGCCTGTTGCACCTGGCTGGTGTAGCATCAGAGAGAAACCTGGAAACCTGAACTCTCAGAGTTGCTGATTTTGATTGTCTGGGAGGCGCTAATGAAGGTATCACAATTAACAGTTATAAGAAAGATTAGTGTTCATAAGTCATGTCATGAGAAAAAAGGCAGTGACGAGCATCTTGGTGACTGGAGGGAAAAAAAGCAATAGAAGAATCATAGGATATTACAGACAGTTGTGATAGACAGTCCAAAAACCAGAATCGGTGCCATCTGTTTAAGGCACTTGATGATGACGGCAACCAATAATTCATACCAGTTTTGAATTCTTTATTTACTTTATTGATTGAAGTTTCAGTTAGATAATGAACTTAATTGGGTGTGTCTCCACAGAATCGTCAGCCACCCATCAAGTGCATCATACAAAATACAACTCCCTAGCTCCAGTGATGATCCCCAGAAATATGTAAAAACTGCACTTGTAAACCAAACAAAGCATCTGAAACAGAACGATCACCATCAGAGTGGAAAGGAAATGGCTTGACCTCTTTGCCACCGAGACCCCCCACCCCCAACCCCTTTAAAAAAAATTTGTTTAATCTTTTACTTGTGGATTATTAATCACACATTGAATAGAGTGACTGGGGCTGTATCAGTAAAACTGAATTACCCTTTGTAAATAAAAAAAATCATGTAAAAAATTTGAAGTTACCATGATAATCACATTGCTAATCTTCAATCTCTGTGCAGTAAATTGACAATATGGGTTATGCATTTTAGCAAAAAGGATTCATTTTTGTGCTTCTTTATGTGTTGATTTAACTCTAGTAAAGCACCTGACAAGATACAGCAAAATATGCCTGGCAATAAATTGTGCATGTATTGTTTGTGTCCGCATTATTTAAATTTGTATATGTCATCAGTTTCTACTTCATCAGCCAAGATTACTCACTGTTTCAGCTCATTCTTCTTTTTTGCTCCTCAGATTTCAAAAATTTGAATGAGCTGAGTTTGTCAGAAACAAGGTAATTATGTTTCTTGTATCTTGTTTCATATTTTTGTTTTTTAAATAAATATAACATTTGCTGTCTGGTTCACTTTTTTCCCTACACTAATATTAAACCTCTCGCTCTCTGACATTTGGTTTGTTTGTTTCTGTCTGCAGTGTCACAGGTGACTTCCTGAAACAAGGAATACTGAACAGTTGTATCAATCTGACAAAACTCAACATGAGCAAAACAATTATTGGGGATAAAGGTGAGGTTGTCTTTATTATTGTTAACCAATCATTGTTGATAAAGGTGAGCTTATATTTAATATTATTAACTAATCATGACTGACAAAGGTGAACTTATATTAACACATCATTGTTGATAAGTTGAGCTTATCTTTATTATTGTTAGCCAATCATTGTTGAAAAAGGTGAACTTATCTTTATTGTTATTAACCAATCATTGATAATTGAGCTTTTATTTATTAACCAGTCATCGTTGATAAAATGAGCTTATCTTTAATACTGTAAACATTCGTTGTTCTTACAAGGCATTAATAAGGACTATCATCACATCATTCTGGACAGATCCTTAAGTGCTCCGATCTCCTTGTCATTAGCTCCACAAGCAAAAACGTATCCCACTTATTCTGTGTTGACTTAAATGTCATGTCTTGCAACCCTAAATGTTAACCCCATAGCCACCAGCCTGGACAGGGATATGAAGTGAGGCCTGATGCCGTTATCTTCTCGATATTCATTTGGCATGGCAATGCTGGATTAGTCACCAAGATAATCTGCATGCCATTTAAAAACCTAACAAATTAATGACAGGAAACTTGTCTAGGCCATAATGTATATTGGGTATATGATGCCAGCCCCATGTTTTTATAGAGGAAATCAGCACTGGATGAATGATGTGGTCAGTATCACACGGGATGGCACAGCACCTGCAAGCCAGTACAATGAACAGTGTTGATATCATGCATCTTTTCCGTGGCAATTTATGGATGTGAGTCATGGATTCTTGCTCAGTCTTTGAAGACAAATATTTCAGCTTTTAACTGGAACGCTGCAGTGGACCAAGAAGAAGAAATACACCAACATCCTACATGATCTGAGCATCGAGGAGAAGCAGGTAATGAACAGCATCCTATCCCAAAAGCTGAGGTATATTGGTTGTGTTACGCGTCATGGTGGCCTGGAGAGAATAGTGATGGAGGATGCAGTTTGTGGAAAACAAAGCAGAGGCCAATCAGAGATGGATACAAAAGACAAATACAGATTTTTTGGCTATGAAAGTAAAAAGGGCTAGAGAAAGAGACTTTCAGGCATGCAATGACGAGAGTGCGACGTTCTGTAAAAATTGATGATAGAGATATGAGATTTCTTTATTGTTGTAAAGCAGTAATTGGTGATAAAAATTAGCTGCCCCTTTTTAAAACTGTCAGAGGTGAGCTAACTCTCACTTCCAAAACCAAGCAAAGACTCAGCAGTTTCAGGATTATCACCCTTTAAAATACTTTTGGCAAGGTGCAAGAGAACATTATTGCTGTTAAACTACAAATGTTTTTAGAAAGGGAGAAGCCCCTGCCAAAAGGTCTGGGTAGTTACCGGCCACTGAGAGGTACCTGGTCAAATGCAGCTACTTTTGCTTTTAATATTTATAAGCAGTTCCAGAACAGACAGGAGAAGGTCGTGGTAGCACTTGATCTTGAGGATGCCTACAATATAGTCAGATATGATATATTGATATCTGCGCTCATGGAGAAGGGGGTTTGTCTGTGGCTTGTGAACTGGATAGCAGCTGTCCTGCATTCACAATTGGTTTCACTTTCTTCTGGGTACATAGACCTCAGAACCTTATAATATCACCCCGGGACTACCTCAGGGTTCTGCATGTAGACAGGGAAGTGATAGACAACAGATAGCCTAAGGCAGTAGCTCTCAACCTTCCTAACGCCGCAACCCTTTAATATAGTTTCCTCATGTTGTGGCGGACTCCCAAAAAATTTTTTCATAACCTAAATGCATATGTCTTCCGATGGTCTTTGGCGACCCCTGTGAAAAGCTCATTCGACCCAAAAAAGGGTAACGACTGGCAGGTTGAGAACCTCTAGCCCAAGAGCTACAGGCAACTGTGACTGACTGGTGTGCTGAAGTGGGAGTTGTAATCAGCTCAGAAAAGGCGGCTGTTTTGTGGTGCGCTGTGGACAATGTCGGCGTCCGTGGCTTAAAAACGCGCTTCGTTATGCCAGGGTGCCGGGTTCAATCCCTGCTGCGGACGGTTAGTCTTGCGATGGTTTCGGTGGTGGTACCGAGAGCCGACCGTCCAGAAGCAATGGCACACTACTGAACATAAATTTGCCTAGAAAAACCACAACAGCCATAAAGTGCTGGGTTTGGTTCTGCAATGTCCTGTAAAGGATACGCTAATTAAATCAATCTATGGACAATAGAAGTGTCAGAGCTAATGTTCCAAGCCTCACAGTTAATAACAATAACATCAAAAGAGAAAGCAAACTGAGGTACCTGTGTATCATTTTTGGTAAAAGGCTGTCCTTTAGGGATCATGTGGAGGCATTTGAGGTGAAATGCCAAAAATGACTCAATGCTCTCAGGATTATATCAGCAATGGACATGGAACAAAGAATGCTGTTCACAGTGTTCCAGCATGTGATCCTGTTGGTGATAGATTATGTACATATCAAAGAGTCAGCTGATGAAACTTGAACGCATACAGAATGAAGGCATGCGGAAATTCTGAGATGTACAAGCATAGATAGTATGTATGCAATATTTACTTGCACTGCCTACTATTGCAGATGGGCTCAAAATTCTGCCAGCAAAGTCATATCTCAGAGGTGCTACAGACAAGAAGCACTTCATGCATGAAGCCCCGGGTAGAGCTAAGAGACACATGGACATCGCTTAGTGCAACAAAATCTAACATATGATATCACAACGTCTAGTTAAAAAATGAAGGTAGAGGCAGTCACTGTTGCCTTCTGCTGGCTTGAGAATCGGCTGTGCACACATGCCGTGATTGTAACTCACAGAGCATATTGAAGAAGGTGGAAACAGACATGCTCCATGCAGAGTGGCAGGCATCACTTCAGACGTTCCGGGTAGTTAGCATCCTTTGGATATGTTCTCCAGGTAATGCGGGTGTGTTGGGAAATAAACTGGCAGATAGACTGTTTGGTTCTGCACCACTTGGTGGTGAACTGGTGTATGTCAAGCTGGATGTTGTGAGGCCCTTTGGCAGCGAGTGAACAGTGTGGAAGCACAAATAGATCATTACGGTCTGAGGAGAATGGCGCTGCGAGGAGTTACCAGGGGGATCTGGCCAACGCTCAACACTCAAGGGAAGGGCAAGACGAATATACAATCAGACATCGCTACTGCTACCGTCAGAATTGGAACTCTTCACTGGCTGCTGAAGATGGGGACGGAGTGCTTATTTGGGTGTCCCGAGTGCTGTGATGTCGATTCATGATTCATTATTCAACACATTTTTATTGACATAAATTGTCAAGTATTATTATGTTGTATATTTTTTTTTCTGGTTTTCTTTTTTAATAAACAAGAGGCTGTTAGGTAACAAACAATTAAAAAGTCAAAACTGAGTATCTTGACATGTGAATGAACAGAAGAATAAGTCGTGCCTCATGGAAATAAATACAATCAGATACAGATGTTCTGGAGAAACTTGGCATAAAAAGGGATTTTGCTGAAGGAAATTAAAAAAAAAAAAAAATGCAAGTCAAAAATTTTGGCTACATTAAAAAGACGTAAATACTCTTTGAAAAAACTTCATGCCAGCCATTACATTACCATGACTTCACATGTGACCTATTGAAGGATATATTTTCCACACCGTCAGACTTATCTGGGCATATAGGAAAGTGAAAAAAAAGTAAAGGACCCTTTTCCACGCCTTTAGGCATATAGGGCTAGACCTCTATTTGTATAGCCCAGTCAGCGGGTGATGTGGTCAGCGTCACGCCAGCTGCCTTTACTTCACAGGACTGTACCTGGTACCATGGATTGACCTGTGAGTCAAGGTGATTTTTGACAAACATCCCGCTCCCTCTTGACCTAAACCCACGACCTTCTGATCCGCAGGTAAAGGTTTAGCCATGGCAGCTCCTCACATGACCTTGTAGTAGCTCAAAATCTAATTATAGATTTCTGTTCTTTCATGTTTAAAAAAACAGGTTTGGGGGGGGGGGGGGGGGGGGGGGGGAGGTGGGGTATTGAAATAAAACTTAAACATGTCTAGTTTTTCATGTTTCATAATTAGTAAATTATGTTGTTTCTGTTCCATTCTATAGGAATTGCTTTCTTGAAAATGCCCAACCTTCAGTATTTGAACCTTGATTGCACACATGTTCATCCACACATGCTCAGTGTCATTGAGAAGAATTGCCCACAGTTGAAGAAAGTGACAATTGTGACCCTGTCTTCAGTCATGGAGGTTGAAGAGAACTAATAGAGATTGAGGGGAACTAATGGAGGTTGAGGAGAACTAGTGGAGGTTGAGGTAAAAACTAACAAATCAGATTGTTACTTTGGTGTTTGTGAGAAGTCTACTGGGTTTTACACTCTAGTTCAGCCACATTGATTCATCTGTATGGAATGACATAATAATGATGTTTCTTTGTATAAAAGAGAAAATGAATGTACTTGTCAGTGATTTTAGTACTGAGCTAAAAAATAAATAAAATTATATTAGGAATGGCATGTGTATCTAACCTTCTCTGTATATTGTTTCTTTATTATATGATGAAGTTTTAACTGTTTCGGATTTGCTGCCATTTTGTTTTACTTAACCCTCTTAGCACGGACGGGCCGATTATCGGCCGGCGGATGTCTTGCCAAAAACACGGAACGGCCGACGATCGGCCCGATCGTGTTTCGCCTCGAACCGCTAAGAAATCTCCTACTTTGAAACACTGAAAGTGATTCATTTATATTAACTGCGGTATCAGCTTTACACATGGCGACTTTCGAGTGTTTGGTATCGAAGTGAAAATTGTTGTTGAATTTTTTAGATAGTGACCTGAACCGCTAAAAGTATGTCTGACTCGTATGTTTCTGCCCCTAAACTTGATGTTGATAAAACATTTGAATCAAGTGTTGACACTAATTCTGTTGATACTGATGCAGGATTTAGTGTTAGTAGTTATAGTGGGAATCAGATGGGGACGCTGTTGTGTTCAGACCACAGCCCAACCATGGCTCAGGGTATATCCACCCGAAGGTGTTGACACTCCGGCACATCCATTTATAGTGCTGACTGATGGTGAAAAACACATGTCACCTAAAGATATTATTGCTGTTTCACATATATATACCTGTTTTTGACTATTGAATTGCTTACAACATTTGTAAAAAGGCCAAAGATCAATAAAAAGATTTCAAATAAAAAAAATTTTTGTTTTTAGTTTTATGTTTCAAGCATTGAAGTTGAAAATTCAAATTCAAATTTTCTATTTTTAGATATGCAAATGAGATAATTTGCATATACATCAATTAATTTTAACGATATTGTGAAAATCATGAACTTCAATCTATATCCTTCAAATAGATATATTATTTCGTAGGGGTCAGAATAACAGAAACCTGTCAAAAAAATTAAATAAAGTAATAACCAAATTCACTGAAAAAAGGCTCCGTGTTTTTGGCTAGACCTCTGAAAAACTTCCCGTGCTAAAAGGGTTAAAAATAAAATGTAAAGTAGTGATGTTTAAGTCAAAAAGTGACACATGATTTATTTTATCTGACTCTTTTAGTTACTGATGTGTTGTCATCAGTTACTTACATAAGTAAGTTATGTAAACATATCTAATAAATGTTGTACGTGTTAATTGCTGTTGGTGTGTGCATAAGTAAGTTTGTATGTGATTGTATGTTGTTTATTATCTTTTTCACTCCCAGGAGATTTTTGTGTGTGCAGAATTGCCAGCTAAGGTTATAAACAGTCAGAAAAATCAGGAGTATATTTCTTCTCTTCTTCTTCTTCTTCCCTTTATCCACCAGAGGCACAGAAGCCCTCAACTAACTTGTGCCAAGTCATTTTATCTTTTTCTACACATACAGCTCACCCCAGTTTTTCTGTTCTTTTTCAGTTCTCTCACTTCTTCTGGTATTTTTTGGTCTGTCTTTATTCTGTGGGTTTCAGTTCAAGGACTTTGTAGCTACACTGTTCCCAGGTTTCCTTAGTGTGTATCCTACTGTATTCAATGCCAGTGACACTTTCTCACCTCTGGATTCAGGGGTATTTCTTTCAAATTGGATACATTTATAGTCTGGCTGCCCTTTAAGGAGCCAGATTCATTACTATTCTCTGATCAGTTTGTTAAAGGCTTCTTCATCATTTACCTTATCATATACCCTGCCAGTGAGCCTCGACAGTCATGGTTCACCATCCCTCATGATGACCAGTCATGGATCAGATCTGTGTTCTCATCCAACCTATGTCATGTGGCACCTAGACATTTATCTCTCTCTTTGACTTTGCTTCTCATCCATCAAGTTTGCCCATTGTAACTAAAGTTTTTTAGTGTATTTTTCCTGTCTAAACATCTTGGTTATCTTTCTTTCTCTTATTCAGTGGTTCCCATTTGGTAGTCAACTGACCCTCTAGGGTTAGCGGAACAAGTGTAAGAGGCCTAATTTGTTTGAAAATCCCTTTAAAGAATTATTTTAAATTTCCTCAGAAACAGTTTTCCGCAGCCATTTAATGTTCCTCGACTTGTCTGCTTGTTCATGTTTCACATGAAAACAACAGAACAGATTCTTCTTCTTCTGGCCTACTTATGTGCCGAATGTTTGTTGCATACCTGACAGGCAGATGGGTTCAGGGTCTGTATAGCTTGATAAGTAATTGACAAGTATCAACTGACACTCATAATGCTGGAGGAGGAAGAGATAGCACTTTGACACCCTTTTTTTTAAATTGGTGGTGGTAGTGGCATTTTGCTAACAAACAAAAAAGGGGGGAGGGGAAACGTCACGTTCAGCCAGCATCCCCGAAAGGGGAGCTTTAGGTTGTGGCCATCTTATGTACACCTTATAAAACAGCTTAGCATTGCACGCCACCAAGAGCCCTGAAAGGACTCTTGTAGTGTTGATGTGATCATAGAAGACAGATCCAAATACTATCCCGACCGACGACAAAGTTGTACACAGGTGAGCCTGCATCAAGTGAAGATTCAGATTCAGGGGGAACAGCCAGGCAGATAATGCACATCACTTGGGACTGAATGATGTATAAAAGCTTTATGACTGGTTCATTATCTGGGTATCAGAACATTCTGGCTTGTTCAGTCACAACAACGAAATTAACTAAACATTAGTTACCATAAAATCACACATAAAATACAAACAAAAATAATTCATATTTATTCCTTAAAACTGTGGTGCATGTTGTAAACTAAGTACTAAAAACTACATTTTAAATAATAAAAGTTACCTACTCTGGAACGCCATGAGCTTTTGTTCCAATTTGACATTGAAATTATTATGTGATTTCGGGTGGGGGGGTCTTCAAAACTAAGTATTTGTTGTCTCATGTTCTGAAGGATGTAGGCTCATGTCACGGACTGCATCGTACAGCTCATGAGTACAGTTTTTAATAAGATCTCTGGGGATTGTCACTAGAGCCATGGTGTTTGTGCTTTGTGTGATGCGTTGTGCATTGGATAGCAGTTTTGTGGGGAGAAGCCATATGGTCTCAGACCCATTGCAACGAAAGAGTTTCTCTCAGATTTAAATTTTCTTTTCTTTCTTTTTTTAAACATAAAAATAGTGTGAGTGTGTCATGTGATTTCTTATGTCTCAGACATGTAGCAAAACGTTGCATTCTTGATTTATTGTGATAACATCAATGACAGTTATGACAGGGGAGTCCAGATTACCTCAAATTTACATCTTGTGTACCTATTTCTGTTTGTTATTTTACCTGCAGTTTTTAATAAATGTTTTGCAAAGTAAAATCGAGAAACAGTTAATGGTTTGTATTATAATTGAATTTTTATTTTACCAAAAAATATCAGGCTATAACAAGCCTGCATATTATACAAGAGTGGATATACATGATATTTTAGGGTGTGTTTTGCAGAAAAGATAGCGTTGTCCCACAAAATATAGCCAACACTGGGTTCATTTCATTTGGTTTTGGTAAAGGGCTACTGTCACTGTGGGCTAAAAACTATCATACAGGAAGAATGTAAACACAGTGCACAAACACTTAAGAATTTCTCTCTCTCTCTCTATCTCTCTTTCTCTCTCTTTCTCTGTTTCTCTCTCTCTCTCTCTCTTTCTCTCTCACACACAGATGCAGCATGTACATGCACACACACACGCAAACAAATTATGTGTTTCAAAATCATACATTGCAGTCTTTTTACATATACATGTTATAATTTGAAACTTCTAGATCATTGGTTCTCAACCTTCCAAATGCCATGAGCCTTTAACACAGTTCCTCATGTTGTGGCAACCCTTTAATACAGTTCCTCATGTTGTGGCAACCCTTTAATACAGTTCCTTATGTTGTGGCAACCCTTTAATACAGTTCCTCATGTTGTGGCAACCCTTTAATACAGTTCCTCATGTTGTGGCAACCCTTTAATACAGTTCCTCATGTTGTGGCAACCCTTTAGTACAGTTCCTCATGTTGTGGCAACCCTTTAATACAGTTCCTCATGTTGTGGCAACCCTTTAATACAGTTCCTCATGTTGTGGCAACCCTTTAATACAGTTTCTCATGTTGTGGCAACCCTTTAATACAGTTCCTCATGTTGTGGCAACCCTTTAGTACAGTTCCTCAAGTTGTGGCAACCCTTTAATACAGTTCCTCATGTTGTGGCAACCCTTTAATACAGTTCCTTATGTTGTGGCGACCCCCATCATACAGTTATTTTCATCGCTGCTTCATAACTTCAATGAATACTGTATTTGTTTTGCAATGGTCTTTGGCAACCCCTGGTAAAGGGTTGCGACCCATAGGTTGAGAACCGCTGTGCAAGATAGTGGTATAAAAACATTTTTTTTTTTTAAATTTTCCAACTGCTAATCAGCTATTAAGAGGAGCAGTTGGACACATGGCTGAAACATGGGTCTCTTTCAGGTCCTCATTACTCAGTAAAATAATGAAAGTTTTCGTTTGTTTTTGTATTTTGTTTGTTGTCATGGGCAGAAACAAACGTCCTAACCTGAACAGTTTATGACAACTGCTCTAGTCATGCAGCCTGAAATCCTCAAGTCCATTACCCTGTGCCTGTTCTGCACTGCCATAAAAAGTGGTAATTGCAGGCAATAAAGACCATCTTAATAGATTTTTTTCGACATGTTCAACCAGTATCTGAGAAAAGTAGATGTTTACTGTCCTGAGGATCTGAGGCAAGGGCACCATCTTTATGTTCCTTATTTCATCTTAATGTCCACAATTTCAAAAGTGGTCTGCTTTAGTTACAGGTGGAATTCATACTTTGAAGTCACTTCACCCATATAATTTCATTGCGGTTGAATGTGCCAGAAATGGGCCAATGCATATGTTGACCTTTAAGTCTGTCACCCCAGGAAGCCCCAAACCAGACTTTTTTATTTTGTCATTGCTACATTTCCATAAAAGTCCAGACACTGACCTGTTTCAGAGAAGTTTAGTTTTATGTTATTGGTTCTTTTTGCACCTACGCATCATTTAGGAAGCCCTGTATATGAATATATTTAAAAAAATAGCATTTAAGGGGCTGTAAATTGAATAGTTTTTTTTAAAGCCAAGTTGACATCAAGAGTTCTCATAAGCTTCATTGATTACACTCTTTTGATATCTTTATATATTTAGAATTTTTTTTTTTTTAAATGTTGATATATAAATGTTTTCAAAATATACTGAGGCGTAAAAAAAAAATTATTTTTTTAGCTCCAGTGGGCTTATGACCCACGTCTACCTATAAAGTTCATTATTGGTTCTGTGCTGTCTCTTCTCCTGATATAGTACGTAAATACGTAAACATTTCATTTCTGTCATTACTATTTTCTTTCTGTCTTCTGAAGACAGTGTCCATGTTTGACATTTATGGCATAGAGTTGGTAAGAATATTGTGTTGAACAGTGTTCTTTTGGTGTTCATTTTCACATGCTTGCATTTCAGAATTGGTGCCATTTGACCTAAAACTTGATTGGCTTTATTGCATCTTTATTGTGGAAGTATCTATCACATAAAAATTTAGTGGTAAATGGTAGCAGTTCCCAATATTTCTTCTTAGCGTTCACAACTGTAAACTCCAGTGAAAAGCGTTCACAACTGTAAACTCCAGTGGAAAGCGTTCACAACTGTAAACTCCAGTGGAAAGTACTGGTTGTTTGTGCACTTTTGAACTTTGGTCTTGTTCCAGAACTTGCTTTTTTTTTTTTTTTTTTTACATCCATTTTACAGATCTGGCGTGTTTGTATGCAGACTGTTGATTCCCCGCCTCTCAGGTAGATGCGCTCCAATTTTGGGATTTTGGGGGGAAAACTGTGACTAGTCGACTTTTACAATATGCTTGTTAGGCTAGGAGGGCAGTCAGTCTCTTTTTTCTGCCCAAAATATGGTCCATAACCCACATGGCACTATTTCAAATACCTAGGTTTTTTTTTTAATGAAAACTTTCTACCATTTAGATGTTTTTAAACTATCTCATTTATTATTTAAAAAAGGACATTGGTTAGAATTATTTTTTTTGTTAATGTGCATTTACTAATGTGAAAACATTAGTTTTAGTGCACAGATAGCTGCAGTTCTGGAAAGTTGCAGCATGTCAACATATTTAAAGATTACCTCCAATATTTTTTTTTTTTTAATTATGTTTATTGCCAGAAATTATTTATATTTGTTAAAAATGTTAACAAGGATAAAACGTAAAGGTCCTTTTTCCACGCCTAGGCATAAAGGGCATATATGGCTAGACCTAAAATTTTATAGATCAATCGGCACAAGATGGGTGATGTGGTCAGCACCATGCCGGCACGTTTACTTCCAGGGATTGCACCCGGTATCCACTCAAGGCTGGGTCGACCTGGGAGTCAAAGTTAACAAGGATAAAATGTATTATTAATATCAGTTGTTTATGAACTCCTAACATACTAAAGCCCACCATAGAAATGACATCATCATCATCAGTAATTAGCTCTCATTTCACAGGAGACGTGATTAAAACATCATTACTGTTCTCTGAAAATTGTGTGAAAGTTTATTTCATCTGTTTAACAAACCTGTACACTTAAGTCTTTATCAGTGTCAAATAAAAATGACAGATTACCACCAAAAGTTGTCTTGGTTGATTTAATTTGTCCGTGACATTTTTGGTGTGTGTCTTTTTAACACCTGCTCAACAACACATTTTTCATATCTGCCCTGATTTGCCTTCAAAGAAAAGAGAAACGTGTACTTGCTTTATTATCTGTATGTTAGCGGTGATCTTCATTGTTGGCCTCTCATTTCGATTGCTAATTGTCATAATTTGCGTTCAGCGAATATTAATATCTCTTCAGCTTTGTGCCTGTTTACTTGCTGCACAAGGTTGTGTAATCTAGTGTTATCAGCCTTAATCCCTACTGACTTTCTGCTAGTTTTATCAGCATGATCATAATTGTTTATTACTGTTCTGTTGATGTTCAACTAAGGCACTTCTCCCACTTGTTTTATAATGTTTTCTGTCTATAAATTAAAATAGCCTGGGACAAGAGATAACCCTGGAGATAACAGCTGCTTCTAGAGCACTCGCATGGATATCAGAACAAACAGCCACAGTAATCTTTTCAGACTTCAACAGGTAGTTTATGCTCCCATAGGGCAGAAAGCATTCGGATGTCACAGTTAACCTCTATCATTTGGATCTACCCAATTTAGCATGCTGGAGTTAACAAGTTAATGAAAGAGCCAACCAGCTCGCAAGTAATGCACCAATACAAACAAGAAGATGCATGAACAGAGCTGATATTATCAACGCTGTATGGACTAGGCTGGGGTAATGATGAATCTCTGATGCTAACACGACTGCTTGACCTGGGTGTTAAGCTTGGTGAAGCACGTTCATGCCGTCTTTGAGGTCAAGACAGGAGACACTATAAACCTTACGGGAACATTTAGTAGAGCCATCATGGAGTCTGGTAGTCTGGTAGTCTTAGTTTCAGCTTCATAGCAAACGGGTCGCCCCATCTTTGCTCCGCTCCTGTGCCAGCGAAAAACGCCCAGAATGTTTATCACAGTCCCTTGTGGAAAGATTGACAGACTCCTGTCTCAGCATATCTAGCATACACTCGCATTAACGCATATGGTAGCCATCCGAAGTGCTAACACAAACAGTCCAACATTAGAAATGTAGTTCATCATTGATGATAGCAGAACTTGTCGCCAACAGATCAGCAGTTGCCCGGGCGATCAATTTTAATACGGGTCCCGCCAGCATTGCACGACCGGCACCACGCCATTTTCTGAATCTACAATTCACACCACGTTGGTCACAGTCGAAAAAAACATTCCAAATGCAATCCGCAGCTCACAGGGTCACGCCATGCATTCAACTCAGAAGCTGGGCGACGAAACTATATCCAGTCTACAAATGGAGCAAAAATACTTCGGCCACCGTCCGGCAGAAGCAAAAAATTTGCCTCCGCTCCGAACAGCGCCGCTGTCTAGCGTCCATTTTAACCATCATGGAGTGACTACGGCATCAGAGGACTGAGCATGCATGGGAATGTCCAGTGTGCACTGACATCGATAGTGATAACATAATCCTGTCATGATCTTATTATACCCTTTCCCAGTATTATTTACAAAAATGTCTTACACATTTTTCATTTCATCCTTCATCTTTCAAGGAATGACCAAGTTTTGTATTGTACTTTGCCAAAAGTATGGGAAGGGGAGATGGTAAGGGATCAAAAGTTTTGGCCAAACTGAGATGGGGGTGATGTTTGGCAGTAGATTCGTTACATAATCATATTTATACTACAGTTTTGCTTGCACGCTTGTGCAACAAGGACGCCAAAATGTGGAGCTTGAGCCCACCGAAAATCTTAAGGCAACCCTTGAAGACGTTCTCTTTTAAATATTTCTTTCTTTATTTTATTTGTTATTATATAATTAATACTGTTATTGCACAGTTAAACAAGGCTTGAGTCACCCCGCCCCCTTGAAAATTATAACGGTGGCCCTCTCCATCCCAGAGTATTCTTTGTGTCTGCACAAGTTTATTATCATGTCCCAGATAGTTACAGGAATGTTGCTCTCATTGCAGTCAACAAGAAAGGTTCTTGATCCTTTGCCAATTTCCCTGATTCATGTAAGCATATTTGGGATGTCCTTGCCGTCTGTCAACTGCCATCTTGATCGACCCTTGACTATTCTTCCAAATACATCATTTTTTAAACAGTAAATGTGAATCATGGTCCATTTTGTGGTTACTAAAAGACAAGTTGGTGTAGCTGGAACATAAGAGCTGAGCATTTTGACCTTCTGCTTGAAGAAGAAAACTCCCAATCGGAGACTGAGTTTGGAATAGTCATCGTACATGTCAGCAGGAAAGTCTTGGCTCTGAATCTGAAGTGTAGCCCATTTTTTTCCCCCTGACAATCGACCTTCACTCCCAAGCAAGGCAGCCGACTGCCGAAGTTGGTACTTTCGTCCACATTTGGTACTATTTGACCCTAGCCGCACGTGAGTGTTCTTGTGGTACCACAGCCAATGTTTAGCAACTTTTTAGAATTTTGCAACAATTTTGAATATGTCGGTATGAAACGCTAGATCCACTTTTTCATTCCTTTACAGGTGGAGGAAGTTTTCTCTCTGTCTAATTAACAATATTAGGATTGTTTTAAAAACCACTCTTCTTTGGAGACTTTAACAAGAAATGAACATAGGAGATCAAAATTAATGCTCCAGGACAGTAACTGCACCATATGAAAGTTGCCACAACAGCTTTCTAACTAACTGAGCGGGAAAAAATAATGGTACACCGATGATGTGTAAAGACGTTTTAATGTTTTTTTTTTTTTTTTACATTAAAAATTATACCTTCTGGTGTGTTTTGGTACCTTTTCGAAAACAAATATGGTACTATCCACAAACAAATTTCGGCAGCCCTGCTCCCAAACTGACCCAGCATAAAATGGGCGACAAGAGTGTCCACATAATAAAGCGCTTACAGCGCACAGAGGTCCTTATCCGTAGAGGACTGCAGGTTACACCTAGCTGGGTTTAGACGTTACGGGTGCCTTAATAATAATTACTAGGAGGTTAATCCGATTATCTGGA
This sequence comes from Candidula unifasciata, assembly GCA_905116865.2. Classification (NCBI taxonomy): domain Eukaryota; kingdom Metazoa; phylum Mollusca; class Gastropoda; order Stylommatophora; family Geomitridae; genus Candidula; species Candidula unifasciata. The sequence goes on along the minus strand of CAJHNH020008442.1, from coordinate 212,455 downwards.
ACCACCCTAGTTGGCCTGTCGTTCAGAGTAAAATATGTTTAATTTAAAAAAAAAACAGGAGGGTATGTTAAGTCTTTAGATATCAGCTCACAGAGGATAAGCTTATGGATCGATCGATCGCACAACCCAGCGACTGGACACTATACACTGACCTCGAAAAACGTGGGTCTAGCAATATATGCCTGGTAATCTGGTAATCTTAGTTTCAGGTTCATAGCAAACGGGTCACCCCATAGTTTGCTCCGCACCTGTGCCAAAACACACAAAATGTTTACGACAGTTCAAATGAAATCCGCAGCTAACTGTGTCACGCAAGCCAAGCACTCAGCTCAGAAGCTGGGCAACGAAACTATTAATTAACGAATATATGCCTATTGCAGCAAGGTAATTGAATAAGAAAAAAATTGCGCAGGCGCGCATATAGACGTGAGGCGTATTCAGTGTTAACCTTGCGTAGTTGTCGCGTTCGTTTAATTTATCTTAGTTCATTCCAGATTACATGACATCCCGACAAATCACCCCGAGATCAGAGAGTAATTTGTTGTTAAAAGCTACATCCTGATACTTATACAGTTTTATCTAGTTGAAAAATATTACTCATTTTCTCTCTCTGCCCCCCCCCCCCTCTTTTCCGTTTGGGAGTCAAGGCCAAAATTGTTAAATACCTAATATGAAAAAATCCTAATATTATCTATCTTTAAATATTATCTTTACGTTACAACCAGCTGTTTCAAGTATTTTAACTAATCAGTTAAACACATTCCCCAGCGAACATAGTTAATGCCCCCTCCCCTCTCTTAATATCTAATAGCTGTACTTTTACAAGCATATCTGTCTAGTTCAAAGAAAATTGAATTGATAATCAACATCTGAACCCTCCGGATCATACTCATTGAATCACTGAGTATACACACGCGGGTGTATTTTTGTGTTTCAAGCCAGGCAAGCGCTTGTGTGTCAAAAACAGTATCTAAATGCAATGAAAAAGATTTAAATATAAAAGATCCAAAGTGGCAACACACTGGATGCTATCCTTTACGTCCTTCTTAGGACGTAATTTTTTGTTATTTGAAGCCCCACTCTGGCTTTTGTCTGAACGCGGTTTCTGGGACCTCTCCACGGTGATTCTCATCCGCATGGTGGCACTTTGTGTCATCGGGTGTTTATCGCTTGTGTGATGTCCTGGTGGGGTAGAAAGCCAATTCAATCCAACACACTGGTAACCCACCATACAGTGTGCCGGTTTGGAATTTAAATTTCGCAGCTATTCAAATACACACTAAGCTATGGAATTTCCTAGTTTTAATTCTTAGGCAATATAGAGTTATAAGTTAACAGTTGCAGAAACGCCAGCGGAAGCTACATATGTGCAATAAATAGTGTAAAGAAAGACTTCCAACATCGTTGATGATAATTTACAAGTTTCCAAACGCATGATAACCTGGCAGTGTCGGCACCCAAGTCAACTGGCGAAGTTGATTCCAACCGTTGAATTGTTGGTAATTACTACGTCTCTACATGTAGTCATTTTTGACTAGTTTTATGTAATGCGTTAATTTAGACTGAAAAGTCATTTTATTAGTATCATTTATCATTGAAATGATAGATCTGTGACTTAGGGTTTGCGAACGTGTCTATAATTCTGAGATATATGTTGCGATTTTTCAAGCGGTCAGCAGACCACTTTTTGCGTTTATATTGACAAACGGTGTTATGGAGAGCCGATCGTTTAGTAGCAGAAGCAAACTACTAAACGTAAAAACTGCCTAGTTAAATACAAACAGCCAACAAAGTCTGGTGTTAGTTTGATACGACCTCTAAAGAATACGCAACTAAATTAACTTAATATTGATTTGAAGTATCGAGTATGAATGTTACTGTTATTACCACGACGACACACGTTATTAGGTGTAATAACAATAATTGTTATTACACCCAATAACGTGTGTCGTCGTGGTACTATAAACTATAGCAGCTAGGAAGGTCTTGCGGATCGGAAGGTTGTGGGTTCGGGTCCTCACGAAAACCGGCTTTCTTTAGAAATGACCTTGGCTCCCAGGATATATCGACCTAGCCTTGAGTGCTTGAGTGGGTACCTGGTGCAGTCCTGGGAAGTAAAGGCGGCCTGTGAGGTGTTGACCACATCACCCATCAGGTGCCGATTGGTCTATAAAATATAACTCTAGCCCTATATGCTCAATTTGCCTGAAGACGTGGAAAAAGATCTTTTACTTTTACACACAGTAACAAACATCGGCTCTACTGGCAAATCCGGACGAAGAATAAAAAGCCTTGGACGACTTAGTCAGAGTTCTCTCCCTTGGCCGCACTCCCAACAGTGATCGGAAAAGCCACAACGAAACAAACGACACACTTACCTATCATCCTAGGGTTGCGTGTAGGGCTGCGTACGGTTGCGTGAGGCATCGTGAAGGGATGCGTGGTCATCATATAGTTGCGTGCAGGGTTGCGTACGGTTGCATGAGGCATCGTGAATGGTTGTGTAGTCATCATGCGGTTGTTGGGTTAGAGTTAGGGTTAGAGTTAGGGTTAGATGTGAAAATTTTGACGTAGGATTTCGAAATACTGGCCGACAATCAGATGTTTGTGGGAGTGGCGCCACTGAAACTCTGCCAAATATGACGCCAATAGCGTGCGGCTGGTGCCCCCAATCGTTGGCGAATTGTGCGTTTGACCAGCATCCAGAGGCCCTCGATTGTTTGTGTGTGTGTATGGGACTATGCGCGATTATAGGGAAATCCGGCGTCAAAATTGTCAAATCTAACGCTAAACCTAACCCTACCGCTAATCCTAATCCTACTCCCTAACCCTAACCCCTACCCCTAACCACGCAAATTTATCGATCATTAAAGCATACAAATCGGCAAAAACCAACAAACAAAACACACCCAAAAAAAAAACCCCAGAATTGTCCTGCAGCGTCGAAAAAAAACCCAGATCTGGGGGAAACAACCAAGCATTGGCAGCCCTGATGTCGACGTGACTGTCTTCTTTGTTTCGTTGGCTTTTCCGATCACTGTTGGGAGTGCGGCCAAGGGAGAGAACTCTGACTAAGTCGTCCAAGGCTTTTTATTCTTCGTCCGGATTTGCCAGTAGAGCCCAAACATCTCACAGCATTGACTACATTGTCATATTATAATATATATATATATATATATATATATATATATATATATATATATATATATATATATATATATATTTGTGTTGTAACAATTGCCACTGGCAGTTGAACCATTTAATGCTGTTCCTAAAATCACTCTTTACTCTTTAGTAACACATTTTATCAGCATGTGAAGTAAGCCCTGTGAATAAAGCTATATTTAGGCTTTGTGATTTCATGATCACTTGGCTTGATATCAGAGCTCGTGCTGCCTTGGGATGCAGAGACCACCATCGGCCTGTGGTGTTTGTTGCAGCACCAGAACAAGGATTCAGACTGGTCAATATCTATCTACACAATTGCGTGATAGGTAAGGAACAACTGCACATGGACAAGTCAGTTCTGTAAAATGAATGTGCAGGTCACCACTCAAGTTGTGGAAAGACTAAAGTCAAGTCTCCAACGAACAGCCAGAGCATTCCAACCGAGTTTACAAACAGTGATCGTAAAAGAAGATACTGCCTCCTCTCCCAATGACATTATTTGTGCTGTGCATTTAGATGGTCAGCTTGATAGTGACCTCATCACGGTCAAGATATTATGTCAAGAAAATATAGGCGTAGCACGATAACTGCTAGATGTCATGAAAACATGGTTTAACTCTTTGTGTCTCAGACATGTGTTTTTTTTAACTCTTTCCCGGGCGGTCTTTGCTGAAAATGCTATGTGATAACAGCACTGTGGGACACAAGGAAATAAAGTTATAATAGGGACAGGATGGGTTAAGCTACATCTGGATAGAGCACAAGTTCCTCAGAAAAGCATAACTTGCTAGGCAGCTCCAATAAAGACGAAAATAAAAAAAAAAAGGAACATTTTTTTGTGTGAAGAATTGAACCATCTTCTCCCCATGTGTTTTCTAGATCACCATTATGGAAAAATCAAGAATAGACCAACTACTTCCCAAACAAGAAATATTTTAGTCAACTAATTGGGGGCTTTCTTCGAAGTTGGAGTGCATCTGCCTGAGCGGCAAGGAACAACAAGCTGCACACAAATAAGCCAGCTAAATGGATCTTCTTCTTCTCTTCCACCTTGGACTTCATCAGAGTGTCTGTGGGGGGGGGGGGGAGTAACATTTGTTGATGAGTTCTGTCAAGAGCACTATTAAGACTGATGTTCATTTCTGTAAGGCTGTTCTTGATGCCATCACTCCATTTGTTCCGAGGTCTTCCACTCGCTCTATACCGGTTGTAACGTTTTAGTGTGGCTCGCTGTGGTAGATAGTTCCAGGGTATTCTTGTTAGGTGTTCCAACCGCTTCATTTGTTGTTCTTTGATGACCTGTAAGACTGGCTTTATTCCTAGCATTCGTCTGATTTTGTGATTTCGTATTCTGTCTTTTCTTGAAACTCCTGCAGCTCTTCTAACGCATTTCATCTCTGTTGTCACAATTTTACATTCATTGAAGGATGTAAGTGTCCACGTTTGGCACTGATATCATAGTGTTGGCTAAAATATAGTTTTGATGAGATTCACTTTAGTACTCAAAATGGATGTGCATGCAAAACGCAGGGCCCCAGCACACTGCCAAAGTTCAAATGGCCAAACAACCAGGACTTTCCATAAGAGCTTACAGCTGGTGAACACAGAAGAAGAACACTAATCAGTAACAACATTTAGATATTTACTTGACATTGTTTGTGTGTAACTTACAATTTACAGTCAGGCATGTTTAATATATTGCTGTATTTTTTCTTCTTATTCTTTTCAACAGTTGCATTTCACAACCTGTTGCACTATAGAAGTATTTGATCATGGATGACACACCCCCAGCTGCAGATTCTGAAGTCACAGATTTTCAGCTGGATTTTGATTTTTCAAAGTCTCAAAATTTATTTTCTATTTATCTTGGTGGACTTTTTATCCTTGCTTACGCACTGTCCGTCCTTGTTGCTATCTTGCATTTGCGGACAGAGGTAAAACAAAGTATACAAGAAACTGCATTAATTTTTACAATGTTGCGTGTTAGCATTTTAATTAGTACGTACGCAAGAATATATTTTAGAAAATGTATAGTGGGAAGAGGAAGCTACAGTATCATAGGGACTGAAGGTTTGCCTACAGGCCCAAATGGTAAGGGTTCAAATCCAGATTAACGCAGGTAACGTCCCGGAAAGAAACGGCAGCTGGCATGATGTTGACCTTCGAGTGCTGACTGATCTATAAAAATGTTTATCTAGCATCATGTGTCTGATGCGCCACTGGCTTTTTAAAAAAAAAAAGTGTCCTTAACTCACTTTATATTGAAATAACAGATTTCTGTTAGTCCATTTGTCTGGAGCTTTGCGTGTGGGTTCCATTTGTCTGGAGCTTTGCGTGTGGGTTCCATTTGTCTGGAGCTTTGCGTGTGGGTTCCATTTGTCTGGAGCTTTGCGTGTGGGTTCCATTTGTCTGGAGCTTTGCGTGTGGGTTCCATTTGTCTGGAGCTTTGCGTGTGGGTTCCATTTGTCTGGAGCTTTGCGTGTGGGTTCCATTTGTCTGGAGCTTTGCGTGTGGGTTCCATTTGTCTGGAGCTTTGCGTGTGGGTTCCATTTGTCTAGAGCTTTACATGTGGGTTCCATTTGTCTAGAGCTTTACGTGTAGGTTCCATTTGTCTGGAACTGTGCGTGTGGGTTCCATTTGTCTGGAGCTTTGTGTGTGGGTTCCGTTTGTCTGAAAAACTATAATTTTTTTGAAAGCACAAATGTGAAGATGTTTTGTCCGTTTCTTCACTAGTGATTATTTTGGTAGCCTATCTTACCTATAGATAATACAATACAATGTATTCAACTCACGTGAATTATAGTGATTAGAATCAATATTTTTGTTTAAAGTACTATGGTATATGAAACACATTCTGTGATTGAATTTATTCTGATGCAACCTTTGTTGGTCAATAGAATCTGCTAATTTGTTACATGTATTTTAATTAAACACTAGTTTCTCTGGTAATTTGTTTACACATGTAAATTATATATATCAATAATTCTCAGTCAGTGGTGTACGCACTAACTCGACCACAACCAGATGCTTTCTTCGCTGAATACATTATAATGTTGAGAACGTCACAGTATGTAGGTAAGTGTTATAATTTAGTTTCATAAATCATTGATTATTGGAGACTAAATGAAGTAACAATGAAACAATGGTGTTTAGATAACCATATATAATGTATTTTCTCCAGAGATCTTTTTTCTTTTGCCTTCATCCTCGATCCTTCTGTCAGAAAACTATATATCAAGAGGCCAGTAGCCTTGATGAAAGCTATCATGCAGTCCATATCTTCCATTTTGCCATAAGCTTTGTTTTGATTGAGGTTAGAGCATGGCAGATGGTCTCTATTAGCAGCATACAGTCTGCAGTACATGCTCTGCATTTTCAGATGCTGAGTTGAAGGAACACATCTCTGTGTTTCTGATAGTGAAAAACTTGAACAAAACTTTGAACAAAACTTATTTTGTTAGTATCTGCCTTGTGACACTAGATGTCACAGTTTATTGAATGATAGGTAGCCAAGCCAGGGCACTCTGAGTTGCTTATGTTGTGATGTGAAGTCTTCAGGCTGTCATTGACTTCTTCAGTCTGTGTTCTTCTAAGTCACCCTCTGACTCTTGATGTTTTCATTTTCATGTTGTACAATCTCACCACTGGCATTATTGGATTCATTCTCATTAGATGGCTGAACCATTTCAGTCTTTGTTTTCCAGTGAATTTAACAGTGGGTATCAGTGTCAGTAGAGAAATCCATGATGTTTAACTTTGACACACCATATGTTACATGCACATTCTGAAGATATTCTGCTTTGTTTTATTTAGGTTCTTCGTTCGACTCCAGAGGAAGAATTCAGATACAGTTAAAGGGCTCATTTTCTGATTCTCCTCTTCTGCACTTGAAGAAAGGAAAAGGCATGGAATATTTTTTAGAGCGAGGGACTACAAACATTTTTGTTTATCATTCTCCAAGTAAGTTGTTGGTAACAGTTATTAACTCTTTGAGTCCCAAGGAACGCATCATACGTTCATAAGTTCCTACCTAGAAGCCCAATGAAAGAGTTAATTAACTGCTAGTATCCTTTGTTAGGATTCAATATGTGTAATATCGGTGGTATTAAGATGGCTGAATTGGGTAAGAATGAAAGCCTTGTGGGTAAACGTGTATTGTTGTTACAGCTATTTATATTGTAGTTTGAAGTTCGTTCAGATTTATGCAACCCCTTACACCCTTCAAGTAGCAGTAGCTTTAAAATAGCCAGGTTTCCCCAGTTAACTTTAGTCAACATGACATTATTACTTTTATAAGCTTGATAGCCATATTTAACAAAGCTATTCATTTTTGTCAAACTCACTTAACAGTTTCATATTGATATTTGCAGAAGCAGTGGGAATTAGGATGGGCAGTTACACACTGTCTATGCCTAGGAATCATTTTAGTCTTAGACTTTTATAGTGAGATGTACACTGTAACAAGAGACTGATGTGATTTGTGATTTCCTGTCCCTTTTTGTGTATGCATGGAATTGTTTGATATCATTCCATAGAACTTTGATGTTCCCTAAAAAAATAAAAGGTTGTGATGTGCCTGACAAAATGCCAAGCACTTGTGCAGCATTTTCTTTGTGCCCTAATTATTTACATTTGTTTTTAGACTGTAATAATTAATGTCATACAAATATTGCCCCACAGGTGTTCTTGGAGACATAGAGCAAATTGAAATTTATCTGGTGAATGATGCACCCAATGAAATACCCTATGTGACTTGGTAAGAGTTTAAAGATTAAAATAGTTTTATGCAAAGAATTAATTCATTCATAAAAAGACATATATTATTCTGTTTACATGTACAGTGCAAACTATTGTTTCTTCTTCTTCTCCTCCTCCTTCTCCTCCTCCTCTTCTTCTTCTTCATCGTCATTGTCTCTTCATCCTCCTTCTTCTTCTGCCTTATATCTCCCTATGAAGATATGATTTTACTCGCGTATTTTCACCATTTTCAGATGTGTTTGGTCAAAAGGGGCAGATAAAACAGCCTATCTGTAAACCACAGTGCAACTTGTCAACCACCCATTTGTGGGGGAATGCAGAAGAAACTTGCGTGTTTATCACTCAATAATATATTTGTTCCTAATGTTCGGTAAATTTGTGGTGAATATAAAATGTGTAAAATGGTGTGAGCAGTTCACATGTGTGACAGGTGTTAAGGTGATAAAGTGTGTGCCCAATTGAAAAAGTAGACGACTGTGCAAGGGTTAAGCATGGCAGCCAGACATTGCTACCAAAAGCGGAGACAGTGTGAATGTGTGTCATATCACTTTTTATGCTGACAGTGATAGTAGGTTTAGCCAGGTTTATACCAGTATCTGAAACAGAAGTGGTATCTTCCTGCTTACCAAGCTAAAGATTTACAAAGCTGTAATTCTCCCACTACTGCTCTACACTTGCAAAATGTTGACTGTGTATCAGTACCATGCTAAAAAGTTGAATCAGTTACATATAAACTGTCTCAGAAAGCTGCTAAAAATCAATTGGCGAGATAAGATCCCAAATACTTTGGTTCTTGAAAGGACAAACCTGCCTAGTATCCATACGATACTGTAGAATTCAGCTGCATTGGGCTGGTCACCTGACCCGCATGCCAGAATATTGCCTCCCAATTACTTTTATTGCAAGCTCCAACAAGGTAAGAGGTCCCAGGGAGGACAGAAAAAGCACTATAATGACACTCTCAAGATTGCTCTCAATTTTTTTGGCATCACCGCAGCGACATGCTAGGCTGCTGCGCAAGACCGTTCTGGATGGCTTACTCCCTCAGGCATGGTGAATCGGCCTGCTAGGCAGCAGAGGTTGCATAGGCAGAGAAACGGAGGCAGACTATAAAGAATTGTACTGCTGATCCCACACTTACTGCGGCTTCCATCTGTTGTCCGCACTGCTCAAGAACTTTCCAGGCTCATGTTAGACTAATCAGCCACCTTCGTACTCACAATCGATGGACAAACAACATGTTTAGCAAAAAACACACAATAAAATTCTCACACCCAGAGACACATCCTGCATATAATGCTGGCCCCGGTTTTTTTAGAACCTTTGGCACTCAGTGGGTAATGTGTTCAATGTCACTCCAGCCTTTTCACATCACAGAACAGTTCATGGTACCCATTTTAGGCTGGGTTCGCCTAGTGTCGTGAAATGATAGCCATTACGCATCGGTCTGTAAGGCTGATAACCTGTCTTACCTGTAATCTGCACAAAATTCAAACTTGGACTCACCCAGAAATATATAGTCCCTTATATCTATATATATAGGCCTTTATTGGACAACATTATTATGTCTGCCTTTTCTGGTTACTTTAACTAAACTCCACTTTTAAATGTATATCTCTTCGATATATATTCAGGGAGTTATTTGAGGTTTCTTGGAAACCGATTTACTCCTTGCCCAAGTATACAAGGGACTTCTTTTGTTACCAACGCCTGAAGTGTCTAAGTGACGCTATTCTCCTTGCCAGCTTCTCAAGCGTCCAGATATGTTAATCTGTGCCTGTATAAATTTCACTTTTCAAGGCAATCTGGAATGTCTCAGTTTTTACATATGCTTGGGATGTATCTTTTGTGAAGAGCTGGCAGAAGATTCACAGTCCAACCAACACCCACCAACCATCAAACCACCAGAAACAAACTGTTACCCACCAGCTAACACCCCACCAGCTAACACCTGTGAGGGTTCCTGACATCTCCAACATGTGGGAGATGGTACCTCAAACAGCTACCAGTGCTAGAGCTTAGTGTGGCTCAAAGACATTGTGTGTCCTTACTGGTGATAGAGACTTGCTAAGTACCAGTACAGTGCTGTGTCCTCTATGGTGAGGTACTCTCTTACTACTTGATCCAGTTGAGCAGAATTACCAGAGTCAAAGACAGTCGAATCATCAGGAGCTGAGGGAGGCATCATAGACAGAAAGAGGCTAAGTGCAGTTTGATGCCTTATGTGCTTTATTCCTCACAGCTCCTATGTTTTCCAATGAGGACATATAGTCACCTCCAGGACCGGCTGTCTGCTTAGTTTCCTTAGGATCTGGACATTAGTGCTGAGATTCTTTCACTGATAGCTGGAATTCACTTCAATTGTTTTTGTACAGATATTATACTAAATACATGCATTCATTTTCATGGCTGACTTAGGTTTCTCCATGTCACCTTCTTAAGTGTTTAGCAGTTGTATGTGTATGTATCTTCATTATATGTGTTAACATGGTTATGATAATGAACTATCATAACCTGGGGGCTTTCTTTAGTAAGTAGTGGGGGTGTCCAGCCAAGTGTGCCTAGAAATATTGTATTTATATACTGATATATTTTGTAGTGCCAATACTTGAGTTGCCCTACTCCAGAGATAAGTTGATCGTATATTGGCCACGGGGAATCCCTTAGACCAATACGAGCCAAACGACTCAACATAATTATCTCTGAGTGCTGTTGGTTCTGAAGGAGAAATCCTTACATTAGGCACGCGACAGGAGTGATATGTGACAGAACAACATATCCCCAAAAATCTATCCCGGACGAGCTCCCAGATTTTTGGGGATATGTTGTGATAAACAGTAAAATAATAAGTAGAGAAACTATACTATTTTTAGGAGGCCATCATATATATCAGTCATGCACCCAGTTTCCAAGAATTGGTGGGGATGTGTGATTAACAAGCAATTAAAATGCAGTGATGACTTCGTTGAAACTTTTGACTGTTTTGCCAGAATTAGGTAAGAATGAAAATTAATAGCATCATTAATTCTTCTTCTTCTTCGCATTCACCAGCTATAAGCTCTGGCGGAAAGTTCTGATTTTGGACTGCAGTCGTGTTCCAGAACCTGAGTGTTGCATGTGCATCCGTTTTACAGATCTGACTCATTTGTATGCAGACTGCTGGTTCCTTGCCTCTCTACCAGATGTGATCTGACTTCGAAGGAAATTCCTAATTAGTCGACTCTTACGGCATGCTTTTGGGTAGGCAGTGGGTCTTTTTCTTGTTTTCCCCAAAATAGGGCCCTGGAACCCACACAGGGAGCACCTTTAGTTCATTCATTGTCCTTTTGTACCATTGTATGTCACATAGGGCTTCTAATTCTGTATTCCCTTCTTCCCTCTGCAATCATTTCATTATCAGGGATGGAATCCAGACTAGCAGATTCTTTCCTCAGTGTTTGCCTTGGATGTCCTCATTTCCTCAATCACTGTTTCTCATTTAAGTGCCTATTTGATGAGCACCACCATATAAATATCTGTCAGCAACGTACCAGTGTCCAGTGAGCTCCTGGAATGTGCAAGAACCTGGTCATTCATGATCTTTCCTGTTTAGTTTCTGTTAAATAATAGGTGTTCCCCTTACAGTAAGTAGAAATAATTATTTTAAGTAGTGACTGAGATTTGCATGATATCGTAAAGAACTGGTTCATCAGGGCTCACTAGCGTATGCTTGTCTACAGTTTGCCTGAGACGCATTGCGTCTCTTAGCTTGGTTAGTACTCTACAAACTGTCCAACTTGTGAGACTGCCAGAGCTTCAATACCATTAAAGCTCATGTGGTCACTGGGCTGCGCGAACCCTACCCCACTACCGTCATGAGGGTGGAAATGAGTGATGGGATGCACAAAAAACCCACATTGTTATGGTAATGTACTTGGCTTGCAATGTCAGTTTTTTCCCCTCTCCCCTTTGTTTTTTTTTTCCAACTCGTTCAGAGACACTAATTATTCATTGGCTTTCTTTTCTTTTCTCTTTCAGAGACATTATTCCTTAATAAAGTTTGTTTTCTCATTCAGAGACACTAATCGTTCATTGAATTTGTTTTCTTTTCTCTTTTAGAGACATTAATCATTCATAAAGTTTGTTTTCTCATTCAGAGACACTAATCATTCATTGAATTTGTTTTCTTTTCTCTTTCAGAGACATTAATCATTCATAAAGTTTGTTTTCTCATTCAGAGACACTAATCATTCATTGACTTTGTTTTCTTTTCTCTTTCAGAGACATTAATCACTTTCTCTTTCAAAGACGTTATCACTCATGAAGTTTATTCTCTTTTCTCTCAGAGACATTAATCACTCATCAAGTTTGTTCTCTTTTCTCTCAGAGACATTAATCACTCATCAAGTTTGTTTTCTTCTCTTGCAGAGATAGTCACAGTGTCTTGGAATCATTGTGTACTTTTCACTTGTGGTTTTCATTGTTCAATAACCCTCAGCGTTTTGGAATGTACAGTAATTTGGTGAATGTGATTGTCATATTTTTCATCATAAGTGCATTGATGACTGCAACACTGGCACAAGAGGTGAGCAAAGTAACATAATTTGTGATCTGGTCAACGTACAATCAGAACATAAACTGCATTAGACTTAACATAGTCTTATATACACTTGTGGTGGATTTGTAATCTGGTCAACATACACTCGCAACATAAACTGCATTAAACTTAACATAGTCGTATATACACTTGTGGCGGATTTGTAATCTGGTCAACATACACTCGCAACATAAACTGCATTAAACCTAACATAGTCTTATATACACTTGTGGCGGATTTGTAATCTGGTCAACATACACTCGCAACATAAACTGCATTAAACTTAACATAGTCGTATATACACTTGTGGCTGATTTGTAATCTGGTCAACATACACTCACAACATAAACTGCATTAAACTTAACATAGTCTTATATACACTTGTGGCTGATTTGTAATCTGGTCAACATACACTCACATCATAAACTGCATTAAACTTAACATAGTCGTATATACGCTTGTGGCGGATTTGTAATCTGGTCAACATACACTCACAACATAAACTGCATTAAACCTAACATAGTCTTATATACACTTGTGGCTGATTTGTAATCTGGTCAACATATACTCACAACATAAACTGCATTAAACCTAACATAGTCGTATATACACTTGTGGCTGATTTGTAATCTGGTCAACATACACTCACAGCATAAACTGCATTAAACCTAACATAGTCGTATATACACTTGTGGCTGATTTGTAATCTGGTTCATACACACTCAGAACATAAACTGCATTAGACTTCATTAACATAGCCATATATGCCACTTGTGGTGTTTATTTGTCATTTTCAAGAAAATAGTTTTCAAAAAGCTGTGAAAAGTCCTGTGAAGTAAAGGCAGGGGGGGGGGGGGGGGGGTGTGTGATGCTGACCACATCACCCCACTGACTGCCGATTGGTCTATAAAATATGGGTCTAGCCCTGTATGCCCATTTAGATAAGCTGCAGACTGCATTCATTTTGTTTTTTTCTATTTACATTGTTTACACTATGCCAGAGTCACCCAAGTGCTAAATTCTTGTTTTGAGAAAAAAGTTTGAACTGGGAGATCTCTCTGAAAATAATTCTCTGTTACCTGTTTGGAGTAGGAACTCACATGTGTGCTGTTGGCTTGTTTGCGAAATAGCATATAGCATCCCCAAAAATGTGCTAAATCCTTTTGTGCTTAATTCTTTTGCCAAGGGAAGCCGCCGACCTAGCATATCTAATATGGCCTAATTTTCTCTAAAGGCTGCTTAAATTAACCAGCTTGACCACAATGGCCAGTTTATGAAAAGCATAGTTAATATGGCTGTTTTTGCATCACTGCAGCATCTAGGAGGTCGGAATAGGGATACATTTACTTAAAATAGCATTTATAGGTTTCCTTGTGAACCAAAAAGCTTTTTAAAGACATGCTTGTGTCAGATTTTTTTCTGTTTTCTTATGACATGGGTCACTATATACATAATGTTTTTAAGGCCCCCGGGAAATGCTTTAAGTGACCTATGGTTGGTTTTAATAAAAAAGGCGGGGGAGGGAATTTTGGGGGAAATTTCCTATGAGTTTATGACCCTTTTAAGCATTACCGGGGTGACAGAGTTAAAGTTAAAACTGCCCAAATTGCACTTAGGTGACTGACGTACTACCATTGATATAGTCTTAAGATTTTGTAGAAAAGCATTAGCTGTCATCTTTCTAAACAAAATGAATTTTTCTGCTATCATTTATGTTGTACAGTAACTTACTGATCGTTTTATTTTATTTTGACTTTTCATGAGTAGACAGTGTCAGCTAAAAATGTAGACTTTAGCAACTCTGTTTCTGTGCTTGCACTGTATTTTAATGCTTATATTTAAAGAGATGATTCTTTTTATCAATATCAGACTCAAAACTTGGGGTTGCACGTTTGTAAGTTTTCATTGTAAGTTAGCAACCTTGAAACAGTCTGCGTGCTTGCATATTGCTAAAAAAAAAAACAACCACATATTGATGACTTACTGTTGCTATTGCCTCAAACATTTATTGTTACAAAGAAGTTCACCCTTAACACATTTCATCAGTTATCTCCAGTCATTTGTTTGTGTAATCATTTTGCAATATTTAGGACTATTGTACTAAGTTTCATGCTTGTGTTGACTGTTAATTTTTCATTTAACTAATTATTTAATGCTGGTTTAATTTTGGATTTATTTTGGATAGTAGGACTGCTATACATTGCTGTCAAATCAATATGTTTCAGATGATAGCAAGATTATTTGATGGGAAAGGTATTATAATGGCCTTTACACAGCAAAAGATCTATTCCATTGGCCTGCCTGCCTTATTTGTATTGATATTGGAGATGCTGATTGAAGCAATATTTCGAAACACGATTCCCAGAGTCAGGCAAGTTGTATTATGTTCTGTCACTTCCAGTGTAGACAGTTTTGTCTGTCTTCTTCTTCACGTTCACCGGCTGCGAACTCCGGCGGAAAGTTTTGGTTGTTCATCCACCTCTGAATTTTAGGCTTGTTCCAGAAACTGAGTGTTGCATTCACATCCGTTTTACAGATCTGACTTATTTTATACAGACTGTTGATTCCTTGCCTCTCAGGCAGATGTACTCTGACTTCTAAGGACCCCACCTCCAGTTAGTCGACACTTATTACATGCTTATTGGGAAAGCCACGGGTCTCCTCTTGTTTTCCCCATAATGGGATCCCGGAACCCACTTAGGGACGTAGTGTCTGTATGCAGCACAATATTGTATACAAATATTCCACCTTTTTCAAGTTGGGAAAGACTTACGATATACAACAAAGTATTGTATATATATTTTTAATCTTTCACTATAGAAGATTATCTGCATGTGACACATTATTGTATTATTTTTCAGAACAACATTATAGAAGACTATGCATGGTAAATTTGTAAGTGCATTTACCATATCTTGTGATCATGTTTTGTCTTCTTCTTCTTATTATTCTTTTGTTGCCTCACTGATACCAGGTTGTAGCCCAGTGTCGTGGTGTTTTTGTATTTGTCTTGCACTTCTGGGTAACTTGGGTAATGGATTTGTTCATCTTTTTGCAGGGTTCAGCTACACCATTTATCCATATCTTTCTTGGTGTTCCTCTCACCTTCTTCCCAGAATGTTCTGCTGTTAAAAAGTCTCATATGCAGTTTGGTCTGTGTGCATTCTCACTAGATAGTAGAATCATTTCATTCTTTGTCTGTCAGTATAATCCAGACATGGTCTTATTCCAACTTTTTTCTCTAATGCTGGTATTCGTAACTCTGTCTCTTCTTGTGTTGTTAGTGACCTTATGGAGACGGTGCATTTCACATGTAATTTTCTATTCCAGTGCCCTATTAATTGTCCATGTAAGGTTGGGGCTTAAAAAAAAAAATAGATTGTCACTACCTGACTTTTCTTATAATTCCAGTCAGAAATATTTTTTTGGGCTTGGTGGTAACAACTGTGATGTGCTGATTTTATAGGGTTTTGATAGCTGGAAATTAAGCTAGGAAGATTGATTGAATCTAGTTGTCCATTTTTGGAACAGTCTACAGTGGTTCATAGACAGACTCTGAACTAGTGTTAAAGACTCATTTTGGACCTTCTTCTTCTGTGTTTGATGTCAGCCGTGCTAAACATTCAGTATCATCTGGGTAACAAACAGGGTGATGCATCTAAGGTCACCATTGGTCTCCCACAGCTTATGTTGTAGTATGGCTCCATTGCACCGTATTTCCAGCCTTTGCCTGGTGTAGTCAGGGCAGTCCTGCAGTACTGATCAGGAGTCTGCCTGATGCACAGTTACAGATGGCAAAAAAATACCAGCTTCAGTCCTCAGTGTGCTGCCGCGACAGACGAAGATAACGACATGTAAGTGCTTGTTCGCTAGGAGTGACTGGCCCAACAACTAGATCCCTGGGCTCTCAAGTGGGAGACCTGGGTTTGAATCCCTGGTACAGCTGAGGAATTTTTCCTATGGGTGGGGGGGGGGGGGGGGATAAAATACTAACCTGCACAGTCAATGGCAACAGCAAGAGCTATGTGGCCGTAAATCTTCAGGCTCAGATAACCCCACCCCCACCTCAAAAGTGGTTATGCCAGTAGTAATGGCTAGTTTTTGTGTGTGTTGTTTTTATTTTTTATTTTTTTTTATTTTTTTTGCAGTGGAAGATATTTAGTGCTATATTTTGGATGACCGCATCATGTAGGATTGAATAATTAACTATCTAGTGAAGTAGCAGGTGACTGAGATGGAGAGACAGATGTCAGTTGTAGTCTCATGAAATATGCCTAATAATCTGTGAAAATTGCTGTTTTGTGGCTGTTGTGTGTCCTTGGAGAATATGCCGTGTGAGAGGGATCTGTCTTGTTTGGTCTGTTGTTTATGGACACCTGCAGTAACCCATAATCGGGTTGTTACAGATGGTATAAATTGTTCATAAGAATGTGAAAGATAGTTCTCATTGAATTTTATTATCAAAACTTTTTTTTAAGCTCACCCATGCCCCATGTGTGGCAGAAATGCTGTGACAGTTGCATATAGTTGTATTTTCTTAAATGATCCACAGTGCTATTGAGTATAATATGTTTCAAGGCTTGGTGAAGCCAGTCCCAAGTACTATGTTTGATTTGCGAGACTTTGTTGTCAACTATAACTGGGAGAAAGTGAGTTGTCTGATTCCTGTAAAAACTGTGATTGTGCCTTATGGATCAAGACATCCAAGTGCTATGTCTCTCTTCAATGTGGAACCCCATCTTTCATTTTTCAACATTTGGGGAAGGCTGGGACTGGAAATAGGAAGGTAAAATTAACAGTTAAATGTTGACAGTTTTTATACTATTTGATTCTTTCTGTTAAGCACTAGCAGGGATTCAGAAATGTGTTGATCTGACCCACACATTATATAAATAGTCATTGTCTTATTTCCAAATTTAGAGTTCAGCTTTCAGTTTTCCACTGCTCTTAGATTTTCTTGTACCCATTGTTGCGCATATCCTCCTAGTTTTCTCCATTGTCTGAGAGGGCTAGCTATACAGTCCACTACCTCAGAGCCAGAGTATTATTATAACATTCTTATTTATGTTGATTATTTGGTAAAATTCTGCAGTTTGATCTTTAGTGTCCCCATGTGGATTCCTTGGCCCCATTGTGGGGGGAAAAAAAGACCCACTGCCTCCCCAACAAGTATGTCATAAGAGCCGACCGATCGGGGGCATCCTTTGAAGTCAGAGTACATCTGCCTGAGAGGCAAGGAACTAAAAGTCTCCATACAGATAACCCAGATGTGTGAAAAGGATGCGCACGCATTGCTCAGGTTTTTGAGCAAAACTAAAGTCTTGAGGTTGACGAACACCCAGAGTTTTCCCACTGGAGTTTACAGACGTGAACGTGAAGAAGAAGAAGATTTGTAGTCAAGCTAGTGATGGATTCTAAAGTCCTCTGATCCCCACAGTGTGAGGGTGGAATAGAATTATTGACTGTCAAGTTGAAAAAACAAACTTTTTCATGCCACTGTCACACTGGGCATATAATGCTTGACTCATCTTTTCAAAAACCAGTCAGCACTTGATGGTTGATGTGTAGGGTAACCATACCTCCAGTTTACACTGGGACAATCTTGATTTTTTAGGTGTTTTCCGGCCCTTTCCTAGGTTAATATAAAATTGTCTCATTTTATAAAAATCTAGGATTAAGCTCGTGGATAGAACATGCACTTATTGCTGTAACATTATTAGACTTCATGGATACTTTAAAAGGCTGAAATATGTTGATGAGAGTTTTAATTGTAGTATGTTAAAAAAGCATATTGTTTTTATTTCTTAGTAGTAGTGTTTCAGGTCATTAAACCTTTCAACCCCAGTGACAAAGGGATAAGGGAGAGGGTAAACTGACTTGCTAGGGATGTTCCATTTTCAACTCAAAATATTAGTGGGATATCCCAATTTCAACTCATTAAGGTTATGAGGTCATCATCATTCAACTGACCTTTACTTCCCAGGACTTTTCCTGTTGTACCCATTTTAGACTAGGTTATCCTGTGAGCCAAAGTCATTTTTAAAAATGATTGAGGTGCAATTATTAGGGCAGGCAAAGTATTTCTGTGCATCTGGAAAACTCTGCAATGTGTTTAATGAGATTTCTAATTCAGTAATAGCTATCTGAGAGCTGCAGTGGCTAGAATCATGGCTGCCAGTGAGAAAATCTTAGGGTCAAATCTGCACCGCGGTGGAATTTTTAAATCTGACCTTGGCTTCCACGTCAACACAGCCTGAAAGGGGTTCCAGGAAGTATTGTGGAAAGTAAAGGTGATGGGCATGATGCTAATCATTTCACCCATTGTGGTGATTAGTCTATTATTGCTTTTAGCAGTATGCCCAATGCATCACTGAGGTGAAAAGGGTCCTTAGCTTGCCTCTTACTAATAACCTTCTGAGCCAGAAACAGTTGGATGGTTACAGTTTGAAAGGTTAAATTACAGTAGAACCTCGCTATGAGGGTTAAATTACAGTAACACCTCGTTAGCACAAACTCGTTTGAGAACAACGCTTGGTTAACATGAACAGAATTTTAGTCCCAGCAGGGATGTGTTATTGGTCTCTGGTTAGCATGTTTTTTTTTTTTTTTTCAAGACCTTGATTTTCAGGCCCTTGAAGTTTGTGGTAATGAGGTTTTACTGTATGGTAGCCATGTTGTATTTTGTATTAAGTTCTTCATTCCCAACCATTCTTAGATAAACCCGGTCTGTACCAATCAATGGGGTCTCATTTTTAAGCTGGGTCAACTTGGGAGCCAAGGTCATTTTAGGGAAAATTCCAAATTAATGTGGATTTGAACCCATGACCTTTGGGCCACTGGTGAGAGTCCAGCCATTAAACCACTTCTTGGACAGAAGTAGTTGAACTAATAATGTAGAGATAAAAGGTTAATATAACATCTGTCGATGCTAGAGAACAAGAGCATCATGTATCTTTGGAATGATTGACATATAATAATTTTGTATACCAAAATAGTTTAAGGCTTACACTTGCATTATATTTTTGGACTGTTTGTACTGTTTTTAGATATGGAAACTGGTATCTGAGGTCAGTGAGCATAAATGCTCTCTCTCTGCCCATTTCATTTAAATGGCTGGGAATAGAAGCCAAAAGCCGGAAGGAAGACATGCTGGTGAAGCAGTACATTTCTAATTTTACAGACCCAATGTGCTACTTTTGTTGTTGGCTGGTAGACTGGCCTCTGCATTTCTTCGATGAACCAAATCAGGCATGGTTTCTGTGACGTATTTGTAAATCTGATATTAGAGAGAGAGAGAGAGAGAGAGAGAGAGAGAGAGAGAGAGAGAGAGAGAGAGAGAGAGAGAGAGAGAGAGAGAGAGAGAGAGAGAGAGAGAGTGTGTCTAGCTGAGGCAAATATTAAGGGTGGTTAGCTTTTATTTGTTAAAGGATGACTCTTGATAAACATTGCAAGCCTTTTAACATTAAAAACACATGTATTTGCATTTTTGCAGTGTATTATCTTCTTTGTCTTCTGTCCTTCTCTTCTTTTCCCTCCTCCTATCTTTAGAAAGACACGCTGATGTCAGATTTTCCCTGTACACCTCAGTGATAGAGAGCATGGGTCATAGCATAAGTCACCAATACATTTTGATTTATTTATGCCATGAGGAAATTATTCCATTTAACTTTCCCACCATCCATCTTTCAGTTACCTTTCCTTCATCCATTATTATACCTTCTTTTGTTTTTAAGCAACTAGTTGTATCTTTTCTAAAACCTGATCCTTTTATACATGACTTGTATGTTCTGTCTTTGTCCTTTTTTTTTTTTTTTTTTTTTTCATTTATTATTTAGCCAAGCTATTTTTGCTGAATAAAATACAACTGAATAAATTATGGAGTTGGACAGACAAAACTACGAAAATTAGATTTCTAAGAGCATGCATCTTTCCCATTGCAACATACGCCTGTGAGACCTGGACACTTACTAAGTTAAGGAGAACCCAAATTTTATAGACGGATTCTAAAAATATCATGGGTTTTTAAAAAAATGCATCCATACTTCAAGAACTGAATATTGAAGAAGGTTGGCTATTGATGATAAAACACTGAAAATTTAATATTTTGGTCACTTGAAACGTCACAAAAGTTTAGAGAGAACAGTAATGGAGGGGTATATGCCTGGAAAGAGAGAAAGAGGCAGACCAAAGAGAAGATGGGTGCAGGATGTGGCGGATGATCTCCAGATGGGTGTATTGGATGTGGGACATCTTGCTTGTGATTAAGAAGTTTTCCAGAGGGTTGTTAAGTGACCAAGGTTCTGAAAAGGACATGCTACTGACTGACTGACTGACCTTTGCTTCATTACATTTAAGTACTTTTTCACAATTTGGATGGTACAGTATACATTTATGCACATTACATATTGAAAGAAACTGTGTTCATGTGGCTAGTATGTATGCCTGCTGGGCTGGAGATGAGTGATTCGAATTCCACTTGGGTGAATTTACTGAAGTCCAGGCAGCCAAAAATAAGCACCAGAAAATGTCCTAGGAAGTAAAGACAGTGTGATATTGATCATATCACCCACATTTTTTTTTTTTTGGGTCCATACAAATCTGAGTTTAGCACAGTCTGCTCTCCCAGGTCGACCCAGCCTAAAACTGGTATCAGATAATGACCTGTAAAGTGACTGTCTGTAAAAGTATAGTTCTAGGACTATATTCCTGACCCAGCAAAGGTGTGTAAAATAGTCTTTTACTTCGATTACTGCTTTTTGTAAAAAAATTAATTTTTTAATTAGCTTAAATATGGGAGCCACCATGTTGTAGCTGCTAGACGCTTGTCTGTGGATCAGAAGGTCATGTGTTCAGGTCTGACGGAGCAAGACTGTTTTCAAACATGACCTTGGCTCCCAGGTTGACCAGCCCTCAAATAGGTGCCAGATAATAAAGTCCTGGGAAGTAAATGTAGTTGGCGTGATGGTGGCCACATCTTTCACTGAGTGCCAATTAGTCTATAAAATATTGGTCTAGCCCCATATGTGCAGTATGCTCGAAGGCGTGGAAGAAGGTCCTTTACTTTACTAACTATATGCCTGATGCATCAGATGTACATACAGGGTCCTTTACTTCTTTATTTACTATTTTTTATAAATTTTTTTATATTTGTTACTTACAATATGCCAAAAGGTGTAAAAATGTTACATTTAATATATCTTGCTAAGATTTCTTCTGTATCCACAGGCTTGGCTTATCATCAGCCATATCATCTGTACTGACATACTGTCTTTGTCCAAACTGAAAAAAGAGGAATATGTTGGCTGCCTGGCTCAGATCTGTGTTCATCAGTGGCATGGCCTGATCAGTTGCCTGTTTCTGAAGATTGTCAGACAGTCATTTGATTACAGAGGTCTCAGCGTTTCAGGAGTAAGATAAACAACTACAGCTATGTATTTACATTATTCCAATTCTTTCAGCTACAAACTGTTGTTAATTTAACCCTTTCTGTTCCAAGAAGTTAAGCCTATTAAAAAACAAAAAATGTGTAGGTCTGGAGAAGTTAAACATATATTCTATGGGTCAGAAGTAGTTCAACTAATAATTCAGATATAGAGGGTTAATATAAAATGTTTGTGATAGAAGAGGGCAAGAGCATAACATTACCTTTGGAATATCAGTAGACTGTTGCTGAAAGAATTAATGAATACTTGCTTTTATAGACACTGTCTTGATAGCTTTATCAGGTTTCATCCTGTATTGTTACTGACTGCAATATTTGTTATGTTTAATATGGACATTTGAGTACATGTTAATTGGCCAGCATTTTCTTCTTCCTCTTCACATTAGCTCACTGCCAAGAGGAGAGGCAGCAGCAAATCTATCAGCTTACTCCTGAAACATTCTTAGAAAAGAAACAGGAAACCCATGATATGCCCATGATCTCTATTTTGTCAAGCGGTGCAAGCCAGTCTGCATTTAAGGTGCCAGTTTCTATTTTCCAAGGCATGCTTTCTGACTCCGTTACAATTACAACATGTCAGGCTGTGCTGCTGTCAGGCCATTGGAAAGCTGTCGCTACCACATTCTCATACTGCATGTTGTAGTAATGTAAAACAATAATAAAATAAAACCCCAACTGCTAATTTTACCGGTCACTCTAGACCCATCTGTATATACAATAATGTCACCTGGTCGTGAATTTTCATTGGTCAGCAGTTGCAATATTGCCTATTATTCACTAGCTACCCATTCTAGACAATACCTCTTTTGAGCCGATGTCACTTGCTATTGGCCAAGGCCTCATCTAGAATGTGTTCCCTGTCCTTCGTAACTTTAAGGTACAATTTTGTCTGTAAAGCCTTGTATCTTTCATACAGAACTGTAGTGTAAGTATATGCCGCATATACACAGTTAGCATGTATTGTGTACATCTCAGAATCACTCTCATGGCTTCATTTTGCATGCATTCAAGATTCTCTTTTCGGCGATGAGACAACATCAGCAGTTCCAGATCATACTCCATCACTGAAATAATCAGTTGCTGATAGAGTGTGAATAGCATTCTATGTTCCATATCCACTGATTCCACAACCTTCAGTGCATTGAGTCCTTTATTCTTATCTTTATACCCATCTTTTCCACATGGTGCTTGAAAGACAAAACTCTTGTCAAAAGTTATTTAAAGATATTATAGTGAATTCTTTCTCTCTTGATGTTAATACCATTTATTGTGATGTTCAAAACCTCGTTTCAAACAGTTCTATTATTTAATAAACATCACAATACTTTTCCCTTGATGACATAACCTGTTTCCTCACACCACTCACCTACCTTGTCTACCACAGTCTGCAGTTCTGTAAATATTTCTATTCTGTCTCCCCCCCCCCCCTTTTTTCCCTCCCCCATTTGTAGATTAGGATATCATCAGTGAAAGTAAATACCCTCACCTCTATTGCTGCTATCCTGCTTGTGTACACATTGAAAAGCACTGGGGGAATGGCAGATTCCTATGGAAAGCCAGGTGAAATACTACAGAGCTCCATGAGCCAAGGTGAAAAACAGTCTGATGTAATACTGGACTGCTGCAGTTATTGATAATCCAGAAATTGACCTTCATATCCATAAGTATAGACAGTTCAGTTTCATATTTAACCCTGTTACATTATCTTCTAGATCCAGTGCCGCTACCACTGTTTCATGTATCTTCAACTCTAATCTGCATGTGTCAGAACTTTCCTAATATTCCTTACTAATGCTTCCTAAACAATGTCTGCAACATTGCATTTATTTGTAATCGTTTTGTTTTTGTTTTTGGTCAGTGCTCCTTGCAAACAATTTCCAGATGGGAAGACCACAGACTTCTGTGAAGTTTGTGCTGGAATGCAAACTGGCCAGATCTGGGATCTCTCCATTGCATGGAATGATATACCATTCCATACATTTAAAAAAAAAAGAGGATGACTTTTAAAAAACCTGATATATTATTATTTAAATAATGGGGCATTTGTAAAATATTTACAATCAGAACTACAAACATAACTTACAAAACTAAAACAAGCTATTAGAATATGCTACTGTTATTAATAGTTTTTAATTTTTTGTTGTTGTTGCTTGTTTGAATAGATCTCAAGTTTTGTTTCATCAAAACTAACTCGTTTTGGTCGACGCAGTGCTAGAGAAATCCAAGCTACCTGGAGACAGCGACAGATTCGTCTGACAGAGATGAACTTGAAACGTGCCAGAAGTGCTGCCTCTGAAAATTTAGGAGGTATAAGATACCATAACATTAATTTATATTGTTGGTTTAGGCAATTTTTAGGGTGTGCCCCCCACCCACTCACACACCATACACATACCCCCCCCCCCCCCCCACAGACCCCTCACCACACACACACACAAAAGACCAACTTTATAAAAAGATAGCATATTTTAAATGTTTACTGACTGTTGCATTTAGATGTATATTAACTCTTTCAGAACCAAGCAACGCCTGTTGTATGTATTAATTTACCCCTTAATTCCTTTTCCCAGCATAATGCACCCTCTTACTTTGACCATTTGGTTATAATATAGTAGAGAATCTGGCTTCTGCATTGGTCACTACAGCAGTGTATATTGCCACTTTGAAATTAATGTATTTATGATTTTGCATAATGATTATTTCGTCACTATAGTTTCTCCTGTGTAACCTTCTGGTACTGAAAAAGTTTAAGAGTTGATTGAAGAACCGACATCTCAGCACTCGGGGAATTCTCATAAGCGCTTCGTACCCATCTTTAGCAGTCAGCACAGAGTTCCAATACCAGTGGTGCCAGTAGCATTCTGATTAAATGTCCGTCTTGCCTTCCTCTAAGCTTCAAGCATCGACCTGAACCCCTCATCACTCCCTGTTGCATCTCTCTCACCAGACTGGTAATCCATTTGTTCCTCTGAATTGTATACGTTCTCCTACACGGCTCTAACCACATCTGCCTTATCATGCATCAGTATTTCACTAAGTTGTGCAGAGCCAGCCAGTCTGTCCCCCTGTTTATTTCTCAACACACCTGTGTAACCCGGTGAAAAGATCCAGACAATACTCCTCACCCTTGAGCTCCGCAGCGAAGCATGCCACTCTGCACAAAGCACTCCTGCCCTCAAACCTTCCTCAGCATGCTTTCTGAGTCAGTTACATTCACAACGTGTGTGTGTGTGTGTCGTGTTCTCTAACCAACGGAAAGCTGCAGGGAATGCCTCCACCTCCATTCTCAAGCTGGATGTTGTGGTATCATATGCTAGGCTTTCCTGCACTAAATGTTGACCATTAACTTTTGCTAAGAAGCCCCAAGCACCTCTTTTACCTCTTGACACTGAACCATGTGTATAAATAACCACATCCTCTGAACAAGCATTATTTTGAATTAATTGTTGAATTTCTACCTTTATGGCTACTGCTGGCCACTCTACACTCCTGGCTCAATGTTATTATGGCTACACAAATTGAACTGTTCCGCTGGCACTCTTACCCACTCCTCTCCTTGCCTAATGTTCTTCAGGATGCAAACCTGTTTGACTGTGTCTTCTGCATGAGCCATCCATGACTTCCCTCTTATCAAGAAAAAACAAAATTAATAAAGGAAATTGCTGGAAACATTTAATCCCATTATGATTGAAAGAGGGAATCATGGTGCAATAAATAGTTTGACCTCCAGACAGATGATCATAAGTTTGAATCCCCATTGAGAAAAATTCTTTAAAAAAAAATTACCTGCATTCGCAGGTTGACTCAGCCTAAGAGGAAGAAAAAGAATGTTCTGGAAAATTAAGGTGCCACATATGAATGATCACATCACACATTTCCCTATGTGGGTTCCCAGGCCTTGTGTGGAAAACAAGAAAAGACTCATTGCCTCCCTAAAGAAAGCATGTCGTAAGAGCTGACCAATTAGGAGTTTTCTTTGACGTCAAAGTGCATCAGCCTGAGAGGCAAGGTACCAACAGGCTGCATATAAATGAGGTAGATCTGTAAAATGGATATGCATGCAACATTCAGGCTCTGGAACAAGACTAAAGTCCGGAGGTGGACAAATACGCAGAACTTAATGCTGGAGTGTACAGCTGGTGAACGTGAAGAAGAAATCACACATTGAAAACAGATTGGTCTATAGAATTATAATTCATAGAAATGACTGCTTTATTTCTGTGTGATTAGGAAAGATAGAATTGTTCCATGTTGACAGAAAATTTACATGTTGACACATAATTTAAAGGGTGACACATTTTATGGATGCTGATAGAAAATAACTAAACATATTTGTAATAGTAACCAGTGTTATATATTTCTTTATTTTGTAATGAAAATTCATAAAAATTGTGAAAGTTGAGTTCACATTTTTGGCTGAAGTTTAATTGTTAAATGTGGTGTATTTTTTCTTCTGCTTCATCTTTGTGTTGACCCGCTGTATACTCTGGTGGAAAGTCCTGGTTGTTTATCAGGTTCTATAGACAGTGGGAAACCAGGCTGGCATGTGTGAAAAATTGGCTAATGGATAATTTAAGGTAAATAGGAAAATCAGAAACCCTAGGAGGAGGGAGAGTAAAAGTGCTACTCCCTCCGAGACCAGACAAGTGGAACACCTTGTATGGAGAAAAAGAACAGCTTGTGAAAACATGCAAATTCCACTACATGGCATTGGGCCAGAGGGCAAAAGCTTATGCGCTTCTGGATCGATAACAACATCATCATCATCATCAAGTTCTGTACTGTGGCTTTATTTCTAAGACTTGAATGTTGCATGCACATTCATCTTCCATATTTTTTTGAGTTAGAGGCAAACATCATAGGTAGACCGGTGAACAAATCTGTTTAATTACTTAGATTTGTATGTTACATATTTTTTCTCAGATGAAAATGAGAGTTCTGTGTGGCTGGACAGACCAAATTCCCTCAGACGAAACAAGGACATTGAGAGTACAATATGTCTGAACTGTATGTCTAAGAAAGAAAATTCAGATGATGGTGATGAGCAGAATGAATTTGCTTGTATTGTTGAGGATTTTGATGATGACTACCTGGAAGATTTCCTTGACTTCGATGTCATATTTTCTTCCCAAAATAAGCCCAAACTTTCCAAATCACAAAAAGAGACCAGGAAAAAGTTTAAGAAAAAACATCACAAAAAGATCACAGCAGCAGAATTTAGTATTGTGAAAGAAAACGAAATAAAGCCTCGATCACGAAAGAAACGCTCTAAAGCAAAGAGACAGGTACAGTTTTCTGAGGATTCTCCAGAGATAATGGGCATTGACAATGTCAGATTTAATGACGTCACTGGTGACATGTACAATGACATGGATCTTAAATCTGATATTTCTGGGTTTGGTGATACCTGTAATCTTGGGGGCCAGTTAGCTCTCGGTGGTGTCAATAATAATAATGTTGCTGATAGAAACATGAATGCTGATGAAGAAGATGATGTGTCTGAAACTTCATACATTCCTGAAAGTGCTATCCTTCACCAGCAGCAGACTGCTGTGTTGAAGAAGATATTTGAACGGAAGCAGAAGAAGAAACAGACTGTGGACAAAGAAAGTAAGTTGTCACTGATTTCTCATCAACATTTATTTGTATAATTTCTAAATGATATTCATTTTTTTTAAATGTCCTTCTATATCTTACAGATTTCTTATACATTTATTTATTTAATTATTGAGACTGCAAGTTTTGTGGTTTGTGAATCCTTTTTCTTTAAGCTGTGTGATATATCTTAAAGGAGTTATTCACTGAGTGGTGCTGTGGTCTCAATCGGGAGACCCAGATTTGAATGCATGGTAAGGTGTGGACATTTTTGTGTCTGCAGGATAAAGTAAAACTCTTGTCCTGCACAGCTCATTAGTCATGATCACTAAATCTTCACACTTAAGGCACCGTCTACCCCCCCCCCCCCCCCCTCTTCCCCAAATCCCCCAAACACTGCACTACAGTACGGTAAATGAAGGCAGTAAAGACAACAAAAATATCTAATCCCTGGTGAAGCAGATTTATTTTCTCAACAGATTAAAAGAAAATCATTGGAGCCTGTGTACTGTTCATTATTTGGAAGTACATGTGGTTGCTGATTCTCTTTTTCTTCTGCCTTCTAACCCCCAATGGAGCTTAGGCCCTTAACCAAGTCATTTTATCCTTTGATGTTGCATGCCGCTCACCCCGTGTCCCTCCACATCTTTTTAACTTCACTCTCTAGCTCTCTTCTCCATGTGTTTTGTTTTGTTTGTCTGCCTCCATTTCTGTTCCCCTGTGGGTTCCAGTGCAAAGACATTCTGGTTACATTGGTCTCAGGTGTACTCAGTGTGTGTTCCATCCAACGCCAGCATCTTTTCCTCACCTCTTGCTCCACTGGAACTTGTTTAGTTCTTCGCCAAGCTCAACATTAGTGATTCTGTCATACCATTTAATTCCTCTATGCAGCTGCTGATTCTAAGTCCCGAACAAAATCCTGCAGGCAACAAAATTTATCACCTGTACCCAGTTTTGTAATTATTTTTGTTTATAATAGTCAAAGTTGTTAAGTAATTCATACTGAGTTTTTCTAGGCAATTATGATTTCATGAAAAAAATTATTTTATGGCAAACATTTTTCTTAAATGAAAATGTTGACGTATAATTTTCTAGAGCAGGTTAGAGGATGCCATGTAAATGCAGAAGATTTTCCTCTGTAATCTTGCTCTTGACATTCTCAGCAAGATTATTATAGAAACTGTCTTTTAACCCTTTGGAGGCAGATAACAGGATTTCAGTTCTACTTACTTTAGATATAATAAAGTGGGGAGATCCCATTAGGGTATTGTAGTGTGATCTTTCTTTGATAAGCTGTAAACTGTATTATTCTAAGGTTAATCCAGGCATTGTTGGAAAGTCACCAACTTGACCTATGTGCATCCTACTGTGTTCAGCCAGAGGTTGTGGAAAGAGATATTACTTATGTCTGAAAGTATTATTTTACATTTTGATGATGCAAATATATGAAATACAGTCCACCTCCTTTCAGTCCTGCAGGCAAAGAGTTGTCCCACTAGGAGGCATTTGATAGTGCCACTGGTGACTAAATAGTCTGATGCACAAGTGACAGTCTCTATCCCAGTTTCTGCATCTTGTGAGATGAGGCAGGTCATGCAGCAAGTGACTGCATTTCATAATTGCGATGGTTTTTCTATATGTAGTAAATTCACAATAAAAAACATAAACTCAGTGTGTTTGAAGGCTCAGATGGTAGGAACACATTCAGGGGATCAAGGGGATAGTACAGTCCCTCATGACTTCCTCTACGGTGAATTAGAGGTGGATTGAAGACATCTGGGTTGGCCTAAAGGTGTGTCCAAGTGGGACATAAATGTTCTAGGTATTGAAGTGGATTCATGGGAACAGGATGCTGTGGACTGTATTGCATAGAAGTTGCAAATTAGAAGGAAATATGGGCAAAGGAGAAAATGATTAAAAACAGGTTGAGGGCTAACCTTCGGACGAGAAAACATGTGAGATACATGTGATGGCAACTGTCTTGAAATCTCACGCACCTGTTGTGACAGATTCCTGTAAACCTGAGCTGGTTTTGCTGTTGCCTTGGGTGTGATTCCCATGTCTCACTGTAGCAGAGCGAAACACTGTTTTCTGGAAAGATGGAAAGGTACCGACAAAGTATTGTATATGAAAGCCATTCTAAAATCAATTTTTTGTTGTGTGTTGAAAAATAAAATTGTCAAAGGGCACTGAACATTACAGGAGACTGTGCAGTTCAAGCAGGGTAATAATTAAAGATTTAGTCGGGGTCCATGTAATTGACAGAAAAAATATTGTATTTGAGCTTTCCGGAACCTTTTTTTTTTTACCAACCCTTCCCACTTTTTATTCTTTAGGAGTGAGTCTGCCTGTTGCAACATATGAGAAATATCAGCTAGGTCCACCATTCGATGGCTCATATGCTGTGGAGAAGGATCCTGAAAATCCCTTCTGCTGCTTGCGCCACGCTAATGAGATTCTAGCATTTTGTTGTGAAAATGCCCGTTGTCGTGCCTTTTGTGACATACATAAAATGGTAACATTGCAAACTGTTAAAGGGAACTGTTATATATACATTTTGTCATCCTCTTTTTTATTAGTTGGGTCACAGATCCTTTACAGAGCCTCGCTGACTATCTCCACCTGTCTGAACAGTTCGATGCCCATACCTTTCCCAAAATAGACACAATGTTGTCTGCTGCTGAATTGCCTGCAGCTGACTTTAAGCCTTGGCATTATAAGAATTATGAAGTTGTGTTCATAAGCCACATACAGTGACTTTAATTTTGTTGTTGTTGTTTTGTTTAGTTAGGCTCCCCATGTGTGTTCCAAAGCCCATTTGGAAGTGGGGGAGGGGAAGCGCACGAAATGTACAGATCCACTACATCCTTTAACAAGCAAGCATGTCACAGAAGGCAACTAATTAAGCGTTTGTTGAAATTGGATCCTGAAAGGCACAGTTATCACAACCTTTTTGTAAACCAGAACACTGTGTGCCATCTTGCCCTTGTAAAAGTGAACACATAAAAGCACCCAAGCCCAACAAAGAATAAAGTGAAGTGTAGCACTTAATCAGAATACAAGACTGATATTTTTTTAGTAGTTTTGTTTAACTCTTTCAGTCACAGACAGTTGTTACTTGATCTAATTCTATCAAGATAGGTTGTCACTTTAAACTGGTAAAACAGTGTATCTGAGTCACTTGCCACTTTAAACTAGTAATTATTATTTTATATATATATATATATATATATATATATATATATATATATATATATATATATATATATATATATATATATATATATATATATATATATATATATATATATATATATATATATATATATATATATATATATATATATATATATAATATCTGAATCAATTGTTTGTTGAATGTTGCATTAGGAATCAACATCATAGCACTCTGGACACTCCCATAAGCCCTCCATCCCCAATCTTCAGCACCAAGCGCAGAGTTCCAATTCGGATGGTAACAGTCTGATTGTTTATCCATTTGGTTTTTCTGATGAGTGATGAGATTCATTTGTCATTTTAAACTAGTAAATATTGTATTCCTCTGAGTCACTTTATACTAGTAAATATTGTGCACTCCTTTGAACGGCAACCCTAGGGGATGCAATTTATTGTAAGTTAACATTACTGTAAATGCTGAACCTAGGGAATGTAATCCATTGTTTATATAAGTTCACATTGGAATAATATTCTTTCCTATTTAATATTGTATGAGGTTAGAATTAGAGTTAGGGCTAAGCCTAATCCACACACTAACTCTAACGTGAAGCAGTATTAAATATTACAGAACAATATTATGTCAACGTACACATACAGCGGCAAACTACAGAATGTAAAAATGCTTAGTAAATTCACAACCATCCAAGAAATGCTGGAGGTTGTTTCTGTGACATCCTGTAAAGGACTCGCAACTATCAATTTGTTTCAGTGACATAACAGTAAAAATAACAAGGAAGGCAATACTTGGTAAGTGTTAAACAAAATTCAATATTTTGTATAATGAGTCCATGAGTGAGCAGCTATCTCGTGTTTGAGATCATAGAAAACAGTATTCAGACAAACATAAACATTTTACCAATTCCGTTGAAACAAATGTCACTGTTCTGTCGACATATTTTACTTTTAATTGTTTTACTTATTTTATATATTACTAGGTGGGAGCATCATCATTTGAAGTTCTGAGAAAGCTTCTGAAAGATATACTTTACTTTGCTTTGAATAGTGGATCAGTAATAAGCAGCCAGAAACTCTTGAAAAGAAAGAAAATGATGTATAGCTTATATGAATTTATGCAGCGAAAGGTAAGCACAAACCTGTTTTAAAGAGGTGACATAAATAAAATATTATATTGTGGTAACTGGCAGGGAAAAGATAGCAGTATATTGGACACACAGGGTAGCGCTGGCAGAAACAGATGTATTGAGGCAGTGTGGATGTCCCAGAAAAACCCTACAGTAAACATTGAACTGGGTTTGACATACAATATCAAAAGTATTGTGTGGAACAGATGGATTGGAGAAATCAGCTGCAAGCCCTGTCTGATGTATCAATGATAAAATGATGATGTATGCATATGAAAAGGTTACGGTAATCCCAGTGCAGATAGAATAATACGAACTGATGAGTTAGGCCTTCATATGTATTCAGTCACAATCTAATGATGAAGAATGACTGGCTTGCCTTAATCACTGCATTCAATTCCCAGAAAACTGATTCCACTCTAGAACTCATCTGCGTTGATCACTGAACTGAAGTTGAGAGTAAAATACCAGTGCTGCCACTAGTGGGGGTTTGAATATTGAGCCAAAAAAAAAAAAAAAAAATTTTTTTCAAAGGAAACCCCCTAAATGCTATTTTTAATCAGTTTGGTCATCCATTGCTATGCTGGACACTTGGGCAGATGCAATGAATTCTTTCAGCTAGACATCTCATAAACATGTTTTTATAGCAAATTGGAACAGCAGCTTTTATGTGGAAATGGTAGCAATGGGAAGTGTAAGTTTTGAGACTGCTTGGGTCAGAAGGGTTCAAAACTATGACAAGAACCAGTGGGAATTCCCAAAATAACCACTTGACACAGGTCAGTAATATATTTGAAAGAATTTATTTATCTACATTAGAAAAAAGATTTTACGAAATATATTAAAAGAGTAATCAATATACATGAACGGAAGGAATCATTAAATGGAACCATAGGGCCTAAAAATTATATTGAGTGACGCGTGCCATGACCCATAAAAATCGTAACATTCAGGCCAGGTGAAAGTTTAATCCGGTTGCAACTGTCACAGTCAGTATGGGAGCTCTTCACTGGATGTCGATGAAGGGGATGAGCACATGTAGGAATGTCCTGAGTTTAGGGGTGTCAGTTCCTGATTCATTCGTTCATTCAAATGTGAATTGAAGAACTGGTTTAGTATGAAGAAAGTTCAGTCAATTGCTATTAAGTCAGTAGCTGAAAACATAAAGAGTCCCAGTTAATTTATATAAATCTGTTCACTAATAGGGATTTGTAACCACCCTGCTGATAGATAAATAAATGTACTAGCAATTGCACTGTCACTGCTCTAATCTATTTAATTACTCCATAAAAGATGACATGGCAAAAAAGATACTGGAGCGTACGGTCAGATATTGTCAAATAATCTTAAAAGAGAGCATAACTGGTCGTTACAAATTTGTTTCTAGTTTCTGAAAACTTGATAACCAGATTGTGTCTAGTCCCACTGGTAACATCATGGAGGAAATGCTGTTTGTGCCTTGAAAATCTAGAGCAACATACCACTGGAAGTGTAGTCCTAGCTCCTAAGTGCAGGTTCATTGAGCTGAAAGATCTTGCTGGGGGGCTTTCAGCAAGAGTGAAAGGAAAGATCACGGCATAATAAAAGGAGTTTTTTTTTTTTTTTCAATGTACAACTTTAAGCATGAGGATAGAGGTGGAGACAATCCCTGCAGCTCTGAAGTGGGAAGCAGAAAATAGAGGCACCAGAGGAATGATAATGTTTGAATCTCAGTATTGCGGAGGGTTAAAAATGGACAAATGTGGCATGAATGGATATCAGGCATGAGCACATCAGCCTTATAGGGACTCATGTGAATTTACTGTTTAGGATCTGCACGAGTGTGAGGGAATGGAAGAGGGGATATTTTGGCTGCAGAAGCGATAGTTACAGAAGCACATACTGGACAGATGGGTCACTCTGAAGACCATTTACGAATGAATGCTGATAGACGACGCACGGTTAAATTAAGTAACGTGTGAGAATGTATGTATTTGGCATGTGAACTTGGCATTAGGAGTGGATCCAGCAAAAAGGCATGCATGAGAAGAAGAAATAATGTGTGGATAATCAGTGTGCTACAGAAACACTTGGCTTCTGCACCTTAAGAATGAGCTGTGGAAGACGTAGCATCTGTGGGTGTAACTGGTGTGCTATGATGTTGATTCTTAATTCAGTAATCAATAATCTTGACCAGAATGCACTCACTGGATGATTAGTTTCACCCTAGCTGTCTAGCCTCCTAGAGAATTGTTGGGAGGTCATATAGTCACAGAAGTAGCATTGTGCCTTTCAGTCATCTATATAACTAGTACTGTTACTTTAGCATGCACATGACGAGATACAGGAAGTATACACAGGCAGTAAATTGTACAGTCTGTTTTCTGTGTCTTTTTTGTTGAAATATAGTCATCTGTTCTATGTGAAATAAACCACTTGTTTTCTCATATTATTAATCAGATTGTTGTTGTTTTAGGCAGATTTGTATGAGGATGAAAAGTTCAAAACCAGTTCATATGTTGAATATGATGGCACATATTGCAATCAGCTGTTAACTTCAATACTGACACTTGTAGAATTCATTCTGGACATCACAGTCAATATTAGGAAAGATGGGAGGGCACAGTACATCAAGAAAAAAGAGCGTTTGTATGGCCGAATTGAGCAACAATCACCAAGATGTTTATTCTGTGCCAAGTTCCTGCGGCCCGGTGTTTCAACTAACGACAAAGGATGTTATGACGTATGTTTTTTTTTTTTTTTTAGATGTTCGTTTTGTTACTTTGACACTACAGATGAAGTCAGAATACCTCAAGCAAACTATAGACATTTAAGAGGTGTTTTATAACTTCTAATGGTGGGTAAGAGGTACAGTGTCTGCCTCTTCTTCTTCTACCCTGTCTCCCTCATTGGAGCATTGGCCCCTAAATAAAATAATGACAAGTCACCATATCTGTTGCTATTATTGGAAGCTGCCTCCTTATATTATTTATTTTGTGCAGTTTACTTTTCTGTGTTTTTGAATCATCCTTTATTGCTTTGCCGTGTAGTTTCCACTACAAGGACAAGTTATATTATCAGATTGCCTCGATGTGTATCCCATCCTGTGCGTGCCTTGTCCTTGATTCATTTGAATTTGTTTAGTTCCTTCCCTAAGCTCCATATTTGTGGGACTTTCTTTACTGCCTGAATTTACCATTTTTTAAGATTTGGGGATTTGTGGGTGGGGGGGGGGGGGGGGGTGTCTTGCATGTGTCTAGTGCGGTTGCCTTAGTCTGTGCAGGTTAGAATATTATTTTTGCCCACATCAGAAAAAATATCCATCACCTTGCCAAGGATTCTTCTTCTTAGCGATCACTGGATGTAAACTCTGATGGACAGTTCTTGTTGTTCGTCCACTTCTGGACTTGTCTTATTACAGAACTTGAATTTTGAGTACACATCCATTTTACAGTTCTGGTCTAATTGTATGCAGACTGTTGTTCCATGCAGATAGTGCTGACTTTGGAGGGAAAATGCTGAATTAGTCACTCTTTACAGCATACTTGTTGGTTGTAGAACCGTAGGTCTATTTCTTCATCCCCACCACCACTCCATATTCCCCCAAAATGGGCCCCCTCAACCGATTTGGGGAACCAAGAATTTAACACTGGATCTCCTGAATGAGAGCAATTGTTCTTAACTGATTGGTCAGCTGTTGAATTATTTAAATGCTTCTGTTCCATGAAGCAGTACTACAATGACTCTCTGTTCTCTTCTATCTGGCTCTAGTCACTGCACGCTTCATTCACTGACCGACAACACACGAGAAAAAATGGACGCTGGCGAACGATACAAATTATACCGCCGTTTATTTGTTCACTCGCTGGTACTGCAGCCAGTAAATGTTATGGTACAACACAGTCGCTCATATCTATCCTCACTCACCGAAAATGTCAACTATACCTTACAATAAACATTCCATTGCCACAGCAATTGAAAGATAATGACGAGTCCATCAGATCAAAACACACACATACTCAGCTGGCTACGGCACTTCCGTCAGCTGTTACTGATGGCCAGGTAGGCGTTGGAAACCACTCTGCAGACATCTTGGACTTGAACACTTTTTCTGGATCCCGCAGACACTCCTTTATACTTCATGTATTCATTTCCTAGGCCTAAACGAGACTCCCCACCAGCCCTTTCTAAGGCATTATATAACCTTCTAATGGCCTCCTCATGATTCTGAATTCTCTGTGTTCTCTGATTTACACAAATTCCATTTGGCCAACAGTTTCTATGTGATCCCCGTGAATTTCATTTGGCCAGCAATTCTTTGTGATTCACATGAAGTTCGTCTGGTCAGCATTTTCTCTGTTATTCTCGTGTTGTCCTAATTACACCCAAAGATTCCATTCACATTTATTAGCTGACGTCATTCTGTCTGGGACATAATTTATCTAGGAGAAAATGGGTTCACTTACTACAAGTACCAACTTCCTGTTAGAGTTAAATATTATAAATTTCTTCTTAGTGTTTACCGTAAACTGTGGTGGAAAGGTCTAGCTTTTTCTCCACTGTTGGACTTTGGTTTTTTTGTGTATGTGTGTGTGTGTGTGTGTTTTTTTTCTTCTAAAACTTGAGTTTTGTGTGCACATCCATTTTACAGATCCGGCTTATTTGTATGTAGACTGTTGGTTCTTCAGCTCTCAGACAGACGCATTCTGACTTTGAAGGAAACACCCTAATGGGGGGGGGGGGGGGGGGAGTTTCTGTTCTGTTCTTTTTGCCCCCTTACAAAATGAGACCCTGTAACTCACACACGGAGTTATAAACAAAATGTCTTACCTCTACAGATTTTCTAGTTCTATGAAGTCTCATTTTGCTTTTTAAATTCCCTATCTTTGCATTGCTGCCTAAACAGATGTTAGTTAGCTAATTGACAGATTTGTCATCATTGCCCATCGGATAAGTCCATATGCACTCAGATCCCATCTTTAGCATGTGGCAACTGATTGCCTAAACAGATGTATGATCCCTAACCTTGAAGTGAAGTTTAAATCGGTCATTTTGCATTATCATTTGCTTCATTTATTTTTATTATCCTTGTTTTTTTTTTGTTTTTTTTTTCTATGTAGATTATGGATCTAAGTGTGCCTTCCATCAAATGTTCAGTTTATTCTTCATCTGATTTTAAGTGTGGGACAGGAAAGTATCAAACTCTAACCCAGGTAAACTGGATACCAGTTGCTGGGAGCTTTTACAGGATATGAAGTAAACTGTCCTGATCATCCTGATGTAGTGAACAAACTGTCTAGCCTTCTCAGACATGTATAGAATCAAGAAGACCTGTGCGTGTTGTACAAGTTAAAAAAAAAAAAAACTGAATCAGCCAGTTAGCTGTTGCTGCTTTTTTTGTCTTCCGTTTCTCCTTTTCAACTAGTTATGATGTTTTCTTTGTGATTTGGCCCTTACTTTAACTGGTGTCTGTGCAGAAAAAAGGACAAAATACAAGCCGAGATATCCCAGTCAGGCTGCAAAAAGTTATAATTAGTGCACAGGTAATGTCCAGACTAGCCCAGCCCGGTGAAATCTGCATTCCTGTGCCGCTAGGGATGGGGCATGACAGGGTTCTTTACTTACTATTTATACCTAGGTTCCTAAGAGGAATTTTTTATTTTATTTGAAAAAGAATCTTTTAGGAGTTGGGAAATTGTTACTTCTTGATCTGTTCTTTAATTTTCTCTGTGTGTTTACACATGTGTTTCATTTCAGTTAGAGAGACTGGTGAGGTTCTTTAAGACTGAATCAGTAGCTGTTGCACAAAAAGAAATAAACATAGAAATGACCTACAAGTATACTGTGCAAAGATTCTGCGCCACCATAGTAAGCAATGCCATGAAAGAAGTTAGTGTGGAATTGGATGATCCGCCATTGGTGTTAGCCTGCAAAGTGAGCAGGGCAATGATTTGCAAACAGCTCGATAAGATGCTGCCAAAGATCACAAGCTTCAAAGATATGACAGCTGATGAGCTGAGGTAATGAAAATGTGTATTGTGTATTTTCATATAATTTTCTAAGAAGAAAGGTTGTAGTAGATCACATGGTAAGGTTTACCTCACTGCATGTGGGAAGATGCATGGCCAGAGATGATATCAACACTTTACAGACAAAGCTGGCAGATAATAGCAAATTTCTGATGCCAGCACAGTTATGTGACCTAGAAGTGAAGCCTGGTAAAGCATAAGAGATAAGAGACATTGTAACTAACGTCTCATTAAAAATTAGTAGAAGTACCTTTTGGTGGATTCAACATTTGAGGCCTGCACACACATGGGAATGATCAGTGTACAGTGACATCGATTGTGATAATATAACAAGTAAGATTTTGCAATGTCAAGTTTAAAATATTTAAATACTGTCTTTCACTGCTGTCTGAATGACGTGTTAGAAGCTGTAGTAAAATACTGTTGAATGATTTCATCAAAAAACAAAAGGTATAGGACCCTTTTCGTGTTATTGTCATATTCGGCATAAGGTACTAGGACTATACATAATTTCCTCGACTTACGACTGAGTTTTGTTCTAACAGGTCATAAGTTGAACAGGTCATAAATCAAATATTTTTCAACACAATTTTTATTCATATGTATTTAAAATATTACTTAAAACCCTAAAAAAATGTAAAAAATACATAACATGTAATCTGTTGCATCAGTTCCTGGAACTTTTTGACCATACCATTGTTGTTATCTTTCTTTATTTAAAATTGTATGTGTGGGTCTGTGGTCCTAATGTTATCTTATGTTATCACAATCAACACCTTTGCCCATTGGGCATCCCAGTGTTCAGTCCTCTGATGCAGCAGCCATTCCAAGGTATACCTCTACATGTTGTGGTCATGAGTGTGTGTGGTCGTAAGTTGCATAGGTTGTAAGTCAAGAAGAAGGTAGGTTTGTGTATACAAAAGTAGCTGATGGTGGGCGATGTGGTCAGATTGAATACCTGCTGTCCTTAATTCCCATGATATTTCTTGTTACCCGTTTTAGGCTGCAAGTGGGTTCTGGGGCCTCATTTTGGGGGAAAGACAATAGACCAACTGTTCTGGCACAAGCATACTGGCAACTAATTAAGAGTTTGCTGGATTTAGATGTGTTTTGCTGCTAAAAGGAACAGATATCACAGCCTAGCTGTAAACAACAACACAAAATAAAATGCCAGCCACCCTTTTAAGGATGAATGCAAAAGAAGAAGAAGAAGAACCATTCAGCAGTGTATCTTTTTGGTGTATACAGTGTAACAGTTATTTAAGGTGCTGTATAAAAAACATAACTGGTGCCTTTTTTGTTATTGCAGACGAGTGGGATCGAGAAGGGAGAGAATTCAAGCTCGAAATGACCCTACAGCTGGAGGAAATAAGATTGAAACTGCAGCAGACAAAAGAAGGAAAAATATTATTTCTGTGAGTAA
Source organism: Candidula unifasciata (assembly GCA_905116865.2). Taxonomy (NCBI): domain Eukaryota; kingdom Metazoa; phylum Mollusca; class Gastropoda; order Stylommatophora; family Geomitridae; genus Candidula; species Candidula unifasciata. The sequence continues at coordinate 173,166 of CAJHNH020008442.1, read as the reverse complement.
TTTCATATTACATATCTGCACCTTCCCCGTGTGGGTTCCGGGGCTCTGTTGTAGGGAAAACAAAAATAGACCCACTGCCTACCCAAAAGCATGTCATAAGAGTCAACTAATTGAAAGCTTGCTTCGAAGTCGGAGTGCATCTGCCTGAGAGGCAAGGAACCAGCAGTCTGAATACAAATGAGTCAGATCTGTAAAACAGATTCACAGGCAACACTCAAGTCCTGAAACAGGACTACAGTCCAGAAGTGGATGAACAACCAGAACTTTCCGCCAGAGTTTACAGCTGGGTAAACGCAAAGAAGAAGAAGAATATGTGCACCTCTGATTTTATCTAGCATGAACTCTTTCAGTTAAGTCCTCAGCTAATATATTCTGTCTGCTTTATGCCTTTTATGCCTGTACTATGTGACTGTGGCCTGCAGGTTAATGAAATCATTCAGAAAGGAGTAATGATGTGCAGTACAAAACTCTTTATGTCTATTAGCATAAAGTTCAACAAGGCTGTATCGGGAATCTAGATGCAAAAATAGGGCCTGACATTTCAATGCCTCCTCTCACATCAGGGGGAACATCTTGAGTTCATCCCTGTCAAAAGAGTTCAGGCAGAAATACAATGTCAGAAGTATGCCCATCAGAAAGGACGATGAAGTTCCCGTTGTTCGTGGACACTACAAGGGACAGCAGACAGGAAAGGTCACTCAAGTTTACAGAAAGAAATGCATAGTCTACATTGAATGAATTCAGCATGAGAAGGCCAACGGTGCAACTGTCCATGTTGGTATCCATCCTTTAAAGGTTATCATTGTTAAGCTGAAACTGGACAAGGATCACAAGAAGATTCTGGAAAGAAAAGCCATGAGCTCTGACAGAGAAGGGCAAGTACACAGAGGAGACCATGGAAAGCTGATTGCATTCTCTTTAATAAGGTGTTTGAAACTGGAGGAAAAAAATTGAATGTCCATTAACCTCTCTTTCTCAAGCCTACCTCACTACACATGGTGGACCTTGTTCTTTCCAGCATTCCAGTGGGTCTCAACCCCCAGTCAGTTATCACTAGTTATCACTGTCATGCTTTTTCTTTTTTTAATAAGTGGACTCCAGATTTTCTTACCTTTAACATTCTGTCCCATCCACATACGACCACAGGCTACTATGCAATTGTCTGGTGCCCTGTTATACCATTGAGGGATGACCAGGATTTGCTCCTGTTGGATGCTCATCAGGCGACAGTGGATGTTGATCTTTCAGAATGCACAGTGCTCGAAAAGAGGGAGGAGGGGTGATTTTTATTCTTGCATTTGCTCAGAGCTTACTTTAAAAAAATCTGACTGTGCTAGAACTATATTTTGCCCCTTTGAAAGTTTTGCACTTTAAAAAAATAAAAAAATTTAGTGGTTCTTCCCCCCCCCCCCCCCCCCCCCCCTCTTTCTACTGGAACCAAGAAAGTTAATCCACTTTGTCTTCAGTGCTGACCTAGTCAAGATAGTTGATAGTTGAAATCAAGTTCTTGATTAAAAGAAGAAAAAAAAACAGGTGTTAATTTTTGTTCTTCTTTTTAAGTAGCGTACGTTTAAAGCTTAAAGTGTAGTTTTCAAATGTTACTATATTTTAATAAAAAATCAGTTTAAGATACATTCATATTCTTCAACATTGTTCAAGCGATTTTAAATACTACAACTGTATGCAAGATGAAAGGGTATTTGAAAAATCTGTTTAAAAGATAGTTTAAAATAGTCTATGTAAAAAATTTAGATAGTATTTAGTAAAATTTTCGTAATAATGTTTAAGTAATCACTTATGAATCTAATTATCAAAATCACACTTACACTAAGCTAGTGGATTCTTTTTTCCAATAGACATAAAGAAACATCTGCCCATCAAGTATTTAATATTTAATATTCTGCTAATTTTTTTGTTTTGTTTTACAGAGTTTGCAGGATCAGTTAGGAACAAAATGGAGGGCTGGATTAAAAGAGAACGAACTTGATTATTGTTCAAAGCTCTTGGCCCAGATTCTGGTACATGAAAAAATCATGGGCTTTTCTGTGTACAATGGCTTTCTCCTGAAAGAACACGAGGAAATCCTGGCTAGTAACCGCCTTCGTTTAATTGAGATTGAGAGAAAAGCTCAGGGAATTATAAAGAAAATTGTTCGGTATGTGAATATTATTGTTAAAATCATCTGGCTGGTTGTCAATGTTGTCTTGTCAATAACAGTTTTATAAATTCATTTATAATTGATATAGTTCTTTGATAGTACTCTAATTCTTTTTGTTTCACAGCCTGTTATTTCCATAAGACCGTTTTCAAAATAACTACTCATAATTTATATGGACATTTACAACAGACCAACACATTTATGGAGGCTTCAGAGATGTGGTTTTTCAGAAGAATGCTTACTATTCCTTGGACAGCCAAAAGTGATGTTTCAGAAGAGACCCAGATCTAAAGACAGTTTATCACAAACATTAGAGGCAGTTGACATTATTTTGCCCAATAAAAAGAAGATAAAAACTTAAATATCTTGTGACAAGTGGAAGATTTATGAAAAGAGATGTAGAGGAAGACAGGAGATGATATCTGACAGCCGTCTCTACAGACATGGAAACATGAAAGCAAGCATACTGATACATACTGTTAGGGATTACAAGATATGGAGGAGCATGATCGCCCATGCCAGTCAGAGGGTACCAAACAGGACATTATATCATGTGATCTAGTGGTACCAAACTTAGAGTTAAAATGTTCTTTGTGAAGAAGTAATCAAAGTCTCAACCAGTTGATAAATGTCATTTTACTCACCTCTAAGAGCACATCTTGACGTGAGCAGGTCTTTCTGGTGAAACTTGCCATCTTCATGAGCTGTGATCTGTGCAGGATGTGGTGGATGATCTACAGATGGGTGTATTAGATGTGGAACATTTTGCTTGTGATCGAGAAGTTTTCCAGAGGGTTGTTATGGGAGCAAGATTCTGCAAAGGTCATGCTGCTGACTGACTGACTGAGCTTGTTAAGGTGCAGCCCTTGAAGATAGAATAGTTGCATATTACATTTAAATTACTTGTGAGTAAAAAACTACATTGCAACTTTACACCAGCTGTTTTTTTTTTCTCTTAACATGTTTTATTCATGATTGATGTACCAATAATCCCCCCCCCCCTTCCCCAAATGATTTATCTCCACTTGTAGTTGACTTGTTATGTTGTGAAGCTTCAGTATATATGTTGTGTTCTGTTATATTAGATTTAAAAAAAAAAAGTTTATAGTTTAGCAGCAACCTGTTTTAGCCGAATGCCATTTGTATTGATAAAATAAGAACTCTGCATAAATATCTGTTTGCTGTCTGCCTGTATAACTTGACTGTAGCTTGCAGTTTAATTAAATCATTTCAGAATCCAATCCTTGATGTACTAGGATTCAATTTCAGGGGTGGGCATTTTGAAACACTTTCAGAGAGTTTGGGCCTCCCTACATGATATATCCCAGACAACAGTCACTGATGCACTGCAGCCAACCTCCATTGTTGAGACGACGCAGTGGAAAAAGTGATATTTCCATATTTGTTTTCAGGCTCATTGTTGTGCCCGGCCTGAGGATAGCACTGAAAGATAGCGATGATGTGGATGTGCTGTTCTGCAGCCCAGATGTGGAAGTGAGCTATCTGCAAGAATCCATTAGTGTTATGCAGTTCAATTCTGAAGTGACTTTTCTCAAGACCTGCTGTTACTACATTGATGACATAGTAAATGCAAAGGTAATGTATATATCGTTTCCTTTTATTTAATGAAATAATGAAAACTACAGCTGCTTCAGCCAGATTATGTAGCTAGTATTGTGTGTGTAGGTGCATGCATGCGTGTGTGTGGTTTTTATGTGTGTGTGTGTGTGTTAATAATGAAGAATACAATGTTTTTTTAATCGCTGATCTTCTCAAGAGTAATGAATCGTAAAAATGTGATAAAGGTGTCTTTAAAAAAATTGACCAACATAGAGAACTGATTACCCATAGAAGGAGACGGCCTACATTCTTTGGTCGTGTTTTAAGGAGAGGACGCAGGAGTACATTGTAATGATGAGAAAGTTGGAGGGGAAAAGAGACAGAGAGAAAATTCTGGACATGGAAGATCATCTGTAGAGAAAATTCTGGACATGGAAGATCATCTGTGCCGGAATTTATTAGAAGTACATGAGACAGAAGGCTGTGGATAGATGTGACAATCAACACCACATGGCATGGACTTTAAGAAGCAGAATATTCTTGGATATATTTCCAAATAAATGATTTGAAAAGGGCCATAGTTGTACAGCAGCTAGAAGCTTGCCTGCCAGCCTGATGATGGCTGTTTGAAATCTTCTTCTCCCTTGTGTTGACTGGCTGCAAACTCCAGCAGAAAGTCCTAGTTATTCCTTTACTCCTGGACTTTGGTCTGGATCCAGAACTTGAGTTTTGCATGCACATTCTTTGTACAGACTCGGCTTATTTATATGCAGACTGTTGGTTCCTTGCCTCTCAGGCAAACGCAGTACCCCTAATTATTTGCCTTCTATGACATGCTTGTTGGGGAGAGGGGGGCAGTGGGTCTGTTCTTTGTTCTGCAAAATGGAGCCCCAGAACCCAAACAAGGAGATAGAAATTCACCACCTGACCATTTATGAAACTGATTAATAAATTCATAAATCAGGACTCCTCATTTGAGTTCTGGGGCCACAAATTGGGAACATGGAGGGATAATAGATCCACTGCCCTCCTAATCTGGGGTTTGCTGAAATTGGCTGTGTTAAGCTCAAGGCACACATATCACAACATATCACAGCCAAACTGTGGCAGAAGAAGATATACCTGGACACCTTGAAGTAATTATGTGTGGAACAGCATAAGCAAAGGCAACATTCTCCATGTCACAACAGAGTTATAAATAGTTTTAAAAACTATTAAATTCCTGAACACATAAAAATGATGGTAAATAATAGACATTTAAAACAATGAACATTTTACAAAATGAAATAACATCCCAAGGGAATACAGTAAAATCATTGCTGTCCTAATATTTCATCAAGATTTATGTAAAGAGGAGAACATGCCAAGTGGCAGGATATCTTGCTAGCAAGTCCAACAGTCTATGCACAGTTGTGAATATCATGTAAATATATCAGTATGAATATCATGAAAATATACCGATCCAAATAAAAATGTGAACTAGTTAGCTTCAGATAATCACAATCATGAATGACACAATGTACTTTGCATCTTTTAAAAAAAACGTCATCAGCATACGCCACAACTGGACGATTATACAATTGCAAACAGGAATCATTTATCTTTATGGTGATATTTGTCACAAATAACTGGACGATTATACAATTGCAAACAGGAATCATTTATCTTTATGGTGATTTTTGTCACAAATCTCCATAATAAGCTTGAACAGTAGAAACCCTATCATTGCTGGATAAGGGTACTGGACAGGAAGTGATCCATAAAATTGAGGGGGGGGGGGGGGGGGGGCATTGGGGAAACAACAGATAGAAGAGAGATTTTAACAAGGGATGCCACTCAAAAATGTTTAGTTTAAACTGTTGGACATTAAGGTCTTTAGGAGAGAGAAAGATGGACAGACACACACAAATTATAGATGTATAAGTGGTATCTACAAATATTTTTAGGTCACTTAGGTGTGAGAACCCAGGTCTCTCTCACAGTGTGACTATTGTAACTCAGAGCGAGGCCTCGGGTCTCTCTTACAGTGTGACTATTGTACCACTAAGTGAGGCCCCAGGTCTCTCTCACAGTGTGACTATTGTAACTCAGAGTGAGGCCCTAGGTCTCTCTCACAGTGTGACTATTGTACCTCTGAGTGAGGCCCCAGGTCTCTCTCACAGTGTGACTATTGTACCCCTGAGGCCACAGATCTCTCTCACAGTGTGACTATTGTACCACTTAGGCCCCAGGTCTCTCTCACAGTGTGACTATTGTACCACTGAGTGAGGCCCCAGATATCTCTCACAGTGTGACTTTTGTACCCCTGAGTGAGGCCCCAGGTCTCTTTCACAGTGTGACTATTGTACCACTGAGTGAGGCCCTAGGTCTCTCTCACAGTGTGACTATTGTACCACTGAGTGAGGCCCCAGATCTCTCTCACAGTGTGACTATTGTACCACTGATTGAGGCCCCAGATCTCTCTCACAGTGTGACTATTGTACCACTGATTGAGGTCCCAAATCTCTTTCACAGTGCGACTATTGTACCACTGATTGAGGTCCCAGGTCTCTCTCACAGTGTGACTATTGTACCACTGATTGAGGACCCAGGTCTCTCTCACAGTGTGACTATTGTACCACTGATTGAGGTCCCAAATCTCTTTCACAGTGCGACTATTGTACCACTGATTGAGGTCCCAGGTCTCTCTCACAGTGTGACTATTGTACCATTGATTGAGGACCCAGGTCTCTCTCACAGTGTGACAATTGTACCATTGATTGAGGTCCCAAATCTCTCTCACAGTGTGACTATTGTACCACTGATTGAGGTCCCAAATCTCTCTCACAGTGTGACTATTGTATCACTGATTGAGGTCCCAGGTCTCTCTCACAGTGTGACTATTGTACCGCTGATTGAGGACCCAGTTCTCTCTCACAGTGTGACTATTGTACCACTGATTGAGGACCCAGGTCTCTCTCACAATGTGACTATTGTACCGCTGATTGAGGACCCAGGTCTCTCTCACAGTGTGACTATTGTACCGCTGATTGAGGTCCCAAATCTCTCTCACAATGTGACTATTGTATCACTGATTGAGGTCCCAGGTCTCTCTCACAGTGTGACTATTGTACCACTGATTGAGGTCCCAGGTCTCTCTCACAGTGTGACTATTGTACCACTGATTGAGGACCCAGGTCTCTCTCACAGTGTAATTATTGTACCACTGATTGAGGTCCCAGGTCTCTCTCACAGTGTGATTATTGTACCACTGATTGAGGTCCCAGGTCTCTCTCACAGTGTGATTATTGTACTACTGTCAAAAAGCCACCACAGGAAAATGCTTTTTTTTTTTTTAAAACTGCCCACAGCAACAATTGAACCTAGGAAAAACTGGAGGATTGCACCGTATTCTGCCAATGATTTCTTTTATTTTCATTGCCAGACTGCCCGTCCGAGATCTTCCCTCTTTAATGTGTGTCTGTCGCTCTAGCCGTCGACCGATCCTTTTTTCACGATCACATGTTTCCTAATCCATATCACTATGCACACTGTGTTGTCATTTGCTATCCGTTGTTTGTGCCACACAGAAAGCACATGTGAACCATATATTTTTGTTTTCACCTCTCATAAAATCAGATTGAAGAATTCCGGTACTTTGCAGCGTACTTGAAATCCTTTGATCCCTCTGTTAACCTTCAGGACAAACTCAAAGCAAGCATGGTAAGTTATTTTCTGCATTTCTTAGTTGAAGTTGGTTGCATATTTAACTTTTTTTAATCCCAGTCAGTTGATCATTTGACTCCCACTGTCCAAGGAACTGAGCTTACAAACAGTGATTATTTTGGACTGAAGAAGCTCAACATAGACATTGTGGAGCAGACATGGTTCAACCAAGCATTCAAATATAGTGGGTTAATTCAGTGACTGTCAGTGACAGAAGACAACAACAACATGATGTTTCTTAGGAATGACCAAGATATGAATGATACATTGTTTAGTACTAACAGAGTTTAAGGTCAATGTAAACCTCCTTCTGTTTGGTTTTACTAGGCACTTGTATGTTCAGTGATTTGCCATTGCTGTCTCAGGAGACAGGTTCAGCTATTGTCGAAATCAGTGCAAAGCAGCCTTCTGCCAAACCATATGCAGCTTAACCAATTTTGGTATTTTTTATTGATTTTCTCTGATATTCCATTGATTGTTTTTGTGGTTGGGGTGTCTTTACTTTACCTTCTGACTGGCATCTACAAAGTTGTGCATTCTTGCCAGTATTCTGTAAGACAGTATGTTTACAGTGTCTTGACATCTCAGCAATATTGGTTGGGTGAAAAATGTTCTGTTTTCACTTGAAACATTTGTCTCATGTGTTTTTGTTTGTTCTGTTGTTGGCACCTTTGCACCTTTCCAGATAATAGTGAAAAGGACAGTGGGACTGGTGCGGTCACACTGTCTCCACATACTATGAGTAACTGTTCAGTAACCAGCCCGCTTTTTTTACAAGACTGAGATCCATGTACTAAGCATGTACATGTATTAGTTTGACATTGTATTAGATTATTTATTAAGTGAAATTTCCTTTTAAAGAGTGATGAGGGAGAAATAAGCTGTTAAACAGTCTAGAGCTCTGACAGTAATATTTACTTGTGTCTTTGATAACAGTTTTCATTTTGAAAGACTCATAGCATTACCCAGCTTTAAACTCTAGCAGAAAGTCTTGACTGCTTGTCCACTTTTCGACTGGTCTCATTCCAGAACTTGATTTTTGTGTACATGTCCATTCAACAGATCTGGCTTATTTGTGTGCAGTCTGTTGGTTCAGGCAGATGCAGTCCAGCTTTAAAGAAAACCTGGATCCTACCTACATAAGCCAGGTGCCCAGTTAGGAACCTGTTTCTAGGATGAATGTAGATAGGTATTGACTAGTATAAGCCCTGGTCGTGGTGCGTCACCACATTGGGTTCAGCACCTCTGCATCCCTTCATAATAGAAAATATAGAGCTGATTCCCTTCTTTTCTGACTCTGTATCTTGTTTTACTTTATTTATGGAAATTAGCTTTTTATGTAATTTTTTTCCAGTTTGCAAGTCATTACAAACATGAAGACAAGATTGAAATACAAACTATGAACAATAATTCATCATTGATTGCAGCCCCAGTTCTCCGTTGGGGATTTAGTGCAATTAAAGGTTTAACACTGCCAAAAGAACTTGTGAGTATGTTGGTGTGTTTAAAACAGAATGAAAGTTAATAATAGTATTTCCCTGCAGCATTTATACTGAGAAAAAGAAGTCAGTGAACTCTGTTAGTTTATGTAAATATGCTGCTTGAAATATTCATAGACTAGAAATTAATGAGTCATGGACTGTTACTCATTCATTGAAGAAATACAACAGAGCTTTTGAACTGAAATACTACAAACACATTTTTAGAATACCAAGGACCAGGAAGAAGAAAAACACCAACATGCTGAGCTATGGAGAGAATGGGCTGATAAACAGCATCCTGTCCAGAGAGCTGAAGTATTTTAGCCATGTTAGGGTGTCATGGTGGCCTGGAGAGAGCAGTGGTACACTTTCCTGAAAATGAAGCAGAGGAAAACCTAGCTAAATGTGGATACAAGACATTGAAGATGCATTAGCTATGAAAAAACACATGGCTGGATGATTGGCTAGAGAAAGGGAGACTTTGAGGCATGCTATGATGAGAGCAACATTCTCTGAAGGACCTGCTGATTGGTGATGAGAAATAAATGCAATGGTTGGTTAATGGTGACTTTTATCTGTGTATAGCCTAATTCATTTCTTGGTGGTCTGTTTGACCAGTAACTCTTTTCCTCAGTGCTTAGCATAACAGCCTGGTTTTGTCATGTCATGTTTTATAAGTGTTTATCTTAAACTATCCAACCTTGTTTGTAGAAACAGCCATATTTTCTCTCATGGCTATTTGTTCAGTATCCACAGCTAACCTTTATGTTTAAAGCAGAGCTTTTCAAACTGTGTCATGACACATTTGTGTGTCAGCTGCAGTTTATTGTGTAAACTTAGAGCATTCAAAAATGTACCATTTTCACATCTGTCCATATCTCTTTTAAAGGTTTAGTGCAACTTCTTAGAAGAGCTGCTAGTCTAACAAGTAGAGATGCATTTTGAGTGAAGAAATTAGAAGAAGGCTAGACCTGGAACCAGCCATAATCAAATTGTTCTCCAGTGGATCCCGGCTCACTGCATCATACCAGGAAATAAGTTAGCAGACACACTTGAAAAAAAAAAAAAAGAACACACCCATTCATTGTCATTACCTGAAATCAAAACACTTATCAAGGGAAAATACAAGGAATTGTGGAGAGAACAAACTAACAGTAAACATCCACAAGACCCCATCAACAGGCTTAACAGAAAGCAACATACAGCAATTGTCTGTCTACAAACAGGACACTGCAGGCTCAACTACCACATGCATAAAATAAAGATTGTACAGTCCCTACAATGAGCCTGTCAAACAGGATCACAAACACCTGAGCACATTCTGCAGACCTGCCCACTCTACCTATAACTTCAAAGAGACAAATACAGTGAATTCATAGCACTGTTAAAATTAATTTGTGAGGATACGTCTTCCATTGTGCATGAAATACGCTGATGTTCTGGTGAAATTAATTTTCATGTTGTGTGTTTATTTCAGAAAATGTTTCCATATTGTGATAAACATTTCAAAGAAAAGTATCAAGCCGCAGCAGGCTCCCTTTCTGTAAGTATAAATCTTTTAGTGGTCCTCAGTTTCCAAGAAACTTTCAAGCAATGATAAACTGAATTGATAACACACAGTTTAGTCTGATTTCCAAGAAATTGTTTCTGATAGTGATACATTGTACAGATAATTATATTACAGTCCAGACTGTTACCAGATTATAACAAATGTAGAAGCAGCAAATCCTAATCAATTCATTTCATCAGTTCATTTGTCTCATTAGTACTATGGAGAGGCATATTTAAGATGTTTGTAAAACCCTTTTTCTTTTGGAAAATCTAATTTCTGTTGATGTATACAAGTGACACTTGCACATTATTTCCCAGTATTAGCCAGTCATCATTGAGCTAGGTTCACAACAGAAGCAGAACTAAGGTCGTTCATGCAAGTGATGAATAGATGGTATATCTCAGGCGGCTGTGGATATCAACATCTGCTTAGGACATACCAAGACACACAACAGATGCCTCTTCAAAACCTGATGCTGAAAGGCGGAACAGAATCTAGAGAAATAAGAAGAACCTGTAATACTAAGCTTTTTTTTTTTTTTTTAGTTTGTATTTCCTTGACATAATGGACTGAGATTAGTGTGGTCTAATGTGTAATAACCTTCATTGTACACAGCTGTTCCAGTTCCCCTCTTAGATCACACTAAACAGTTAAATGTTCGACATGGTCCATGTAGCAACAGCTACATTGTACACAGCTGTTCCAGCTCCCCTCTTAGATCACACTGAACAGTTAAATGTTCCACATGGTCCATGTAGCAACAGCTACATTGTACACAGCTGTTCCAGTTCCCCTTTTAGATCACACTGCCATGTAGCAACAGCTACATTGTACACAGCTGTTCCAGTTCCCCTCTTAGATCACACTAAACAGTTAAATGTTCGACATGGTCCATGTAGCAACAGCTACATTGTACACAGCTGTTCCAGCTCCCCTCTTAGATCACACTGAACAGTTAAATGTTCCACATGGTCCATGTAGCAACAGCTACATTGTACACAGCTGTTCCAGTTCCCCTTTTAGATCACACTGAACAGTTAAATGTTCCACATGGTCCATGTAGCAACAGCTACATTGTACACAGCTGTTCCAGTTCCCCTCTTAGATAACACTAAACAGTTAAATGTTCCACGTGGTACATGTAGCAACAGCTACATTGTACACAGCTGTTCCAGTTCCCCTCTTAGATCACACTAAACAGTTAAATGTTCCACGTGGTCCATGTAGCAACAGCTACATTGTACACAGCTGTTCCAGTTCCCCTCTTAGATCACACTAAACAGTTAAATGTTCCACATGGTCCATGTAGCAACAGCTACATTGTACACAGCTGTTCCAGTTCCCCTCTTAGATCACACTAAACAGTTAAATGTTCCACATGGTCCATGTAGCAACAGCTACATTGTACACAGCTGTTCCAGTTCCCCTCTTAGATCACACTAAACAGTTAAATGTTCCACATAGTCCATGTAGCAACATCTACATTGTACACAGCTGTTCCAGTTCCCCTCTTAGATCACACTAAACAGTTAAATGTTCCACATGGTCCATGTAGCAACAGCTACATTGTACACAGCTGTTCCAGTTCCCCTCTTAGATCACACTAAACAGTTAAATGTTCCACATGGTCCATGTAGCAACAGCTACATTGTACACAGCTGTTCCAGTTCCCCTCTTAGATCACACTAAACAGTTAAATGTTCCACATGGTCCATGTAGCAACAGCTACATTGTACACATCTGTTCCAGTTCCCCTTTTAGATCACACTAAACAGTTAAATGTTCCACATGGTCCATATAGCAACAGCTACATTGTACACAGCTGTTCCAGTTCCCCTCTTAGATCACACTAAACAGTTAAATGTTCCACATGGTGCATGTAGCAACAACTACATTGTACACAGCTGTTCCAGTTCCCCTCTTAGATCACACTAAACAGTTAAATGTTCCACATGGTCCATGTAGCAACAGCTACATTGTACACAGCTGTTCCAGTTCCCCTCTTAGATCACACTAAACAGTTAAATGTTCCACATGGTCCATGTAGCAACAGCTACATTGTACACAGCTGTTCCAGTTCCCCTCTTAGATCACACTAAACAGTTATATGTTCCACATGGTCCATGTAGCAACAGCTACATTGTACACAGCTGTTCCAGTTCCCCTCTTAGATCACACTAAACTTTTAAATGTTCCACATGGTCCATGTAGCAGCAGCTACAGTGTACACAGCTGTTCCAGTTTCCCTCTTAGATCACACTAAACAGTTAAATGGTCCATGTAGCAACAGCTACATTGTACACAGCTGTTCTAGTTTCCCTCTTAGATCACACTAAACAGTTAAATGGTCCATGTAGCAACAGCTACATTGTACACAGCTGTTCTAGTTCCCCTCTTAGATCACACTAAACAGTTAAATGTTCCACATGGTCCATGTAGCAACAGCTACATTGTACACAGCTGTTCCAGCTCCCCTCTTAGATCACACTAAACAGTTAAATGTTCCACATGGTCCATGTAGCAACAGCTACATTGTACACAGCTGTTCCAGCTCCCCTCTTAGATCACACTAAACAGTTAAATGTTCTACATGGTCCATGTAGCAACAGCTACATTGTACACAGCTGTTCCAGTTCCCCTCTTAGATCACACTAAACAGTTTAATGTTCCACATGGTCCATGTAGCAACAGCCAGGATCCAACAGTTTGTTTGTCCTAGAAGCAGACTAGCAGACATGCTTTAAATATTTTTTGTGTGTTCTGTCTGTATCCTCTTCATGTGGTTGTCAGCTTTGACACGTGAACTCCATTGCTGCTGGTCTGTTACTTTTCCATGTTTTATTAGGTCCTTCATGTCTCCTTTGTTCAGTCTGCTGTCCACTGGCAGTCCTTGCCAGTGTGTCTGAGGTGTTTTCCTGTGAACTAGTTGAGAGCTTATACTTCATGGCAGAATAAAAGTATTATAGCTTCCACAGAAAAATGAGAATGTGATTGCTCAAATAATTTCTTACATGCTTTTTTTTCTTGTCCCGTGAAATAGGAAGAGTCACCAAAGATGAAAATTGCCAGAAGTACGTATGTGTATATGTGTGAGTGTGTGTATACGCGCACACATATTTAAGTGTGTTTTAACGCATTCAGTGCTAAGCAGATATTTTGATCATATACTAATTAAAATATAAAGGTTGCCAAAAATTCACACTAAAATATTGTAGAAGTTGCCAAACATTCACAATAAAATGTTGTAATTGACAAACACTAAAATATTGTAGCAGCTGCCAGACATTCACACTTAATTATTGTAGCAGTTGCCAAACATTCACACTAAAATATTGTAGTAATTAGGGCTGTACCGAATAGTGATTTTTACTATTCTGCCGAATAGGAATAGCTGGACCAACTATTCGGCCAAACACGAATACGAATAGTGAATCATCATCATCATGTGCTTTGCCGGCTGGCATGGGCGATTATGCCTCGCCACAATCTGCGATCTCCTGCAGCACATATTAGTTCGTGTGCTGACACACCTCCATAAAAAAACCTTCGTTCCATGTTGTCAGCATTAGGCCAGCTTTTTGTCTCACTGAAGGTATTTCCAGCTGTACTAAACAGGAAAATACGACAAATACAGAGAGTCAAAATGAAAACCCGCAAGGCGAAACATCAAAAAAAAAAAATAACGCCGGCGAAGAAAACAATGTCCCCCCCCCCCCCCCCCCCCCCCCCCCGCGCGCGAGCTCACGAAACCAGACGCCAGGCGGCCAACGCCAGAAGATCAAACAACAAAGACAATAAAGAAACCGAACGTCGATCAAAACATTCAGCCGCTGCCGTTTCCACGAGACGACGAAAGAACAGATACGACACCCATAAATGATGACGAACTCCCGTTACTTCAAAGAATCAACGAAGAGGACACTCCACTCAAAGAAATCAAGCCGACAACACTAGAACGCTTGCTTTTCTGCCCCTCTTACATTTTTAAGTGTTGCATTTTGTTTCTACAGCAACACACCTAAAAACACTATACTCGCAACACTTGCAAGATGGAAATAAAGGGGCACTTGGTACGCTCGTAGGTGGTGCACAAAGATAACGCTTCACAGTATAAACCAAGGTGGGAAGTCTTGATGTTTTTTTTCCACTAGTCCAGATACGGTTGTGAGGTAACCACTATTCGTATTCGGCCCGACCGCAACTATTGGGCCGAATAGTTATTGGGTCCACTATTTGGCCCTGAAGCGAATACGAAGCGAATATTCGGTACAGCCCTAGTAGTAATTGCTAAACATTGACACTAAAATATTGTCATTAATAAACTTGCACTACAATATAGTAGTTGTTGCCAGACATTCACATTAAAATATAGTAGCAGTTGCTAGGCATTCACACTAAAATATAGCAGCAGCTGCCAGACATTCACACCAAATTATTGTAGCAGTTACCAAACATTCACACTAAAATATTATAGCAGTTGCTGGACATTTACACTAAAATATTGTAGTAGTTGCCAAACATTCACACTAACATATTGTAGCAGTTGCCAAACATTCACACTAAAATATTGTAGCAGTTGCCAGACATTCTTACTAAAATATTGTAGCAGTTACCAAACATTCACACTCAATTATAGTAGCAGTTACAAACATTCACACTAAAATATTATAGCTGTTACCAGACATTCACACTAAAATATTGTAGCAGTTACCAGACATTCACACTAAATTATAGTAGCAGTTACCAGACATTCACACTAACATATTGTAGCAGTTACCAGACATTCACACTAAATTATAGTAGCAGTTACCAGACATTCACACTAAAATATAGTAGCAGCTGCCAGACATTCACACTGGCTCGTGCAGTAAAAATGACACAAGGAAACATATACAATAAATAGCTGTTAAGTGCATTCAAAAAAATTATTGTCATTTTGAATTATAAAACAGCTCAGAATACTATAAATTTAGCAGATAAGGGAGAAGAAAGTATTTCTATCAGCAAACTTCTTTTAGACTTAAAAAACATTTATTTAGCAATCCATTAATGACAGCCCAACTCCTGATGAGATTTCTAAGCAAAGAGGGTCTATTATAATTAAGTTTTAACTCCTTCAGGCCCTTAAATTTTGACGACTTGGCCCACAATAATTTATGTTTACTAAAATGGCAGAGGAAGTGGTGTACAAAAAAACAAAAAAAAACAATAGAGAATATAATATACTTCTAATCCTTACATAAGTATATATTTTTTAAAGAGAAATAAATGTACATTTTTAATATGATGATAAGTTTATGTTTAATATTGTTATATCTAGTAGGAAAGAAGTATTCAGCGGGTGTTAATTTCACAAGAACAGAATTTTTAAAAAGTTTCTTCATTTACCATGGTTTTGCAGCCACAAGAGCAGTAAATATCCAAATTTGAGAATAATACTTTACAGTTTGTTTAATTTCCTAACAAATTCAAAAGTTATAAGTTTCTGGGTTAGTTTAGCACTCTGGGGCTCCTAGTTGTCACAAAGTGCTGAGTGAAATTTCAGAGAAAAAATGACAGCAAAATGAGCCATTACACACACACTATTTACTATTTACTTTGTAGTTATATACAGACTGTAGCTGCAATGAATGAACAACGAACGAATGATCCCAATTTAACCTAACCATTGTATAGTACTGTCTATTTGTTTGGAGCTTTTGCCTTCTCTTACACCATAAATATGATAGCAATGGGACATTGTCTGTGTAAACTCGTCAAAAATCACTAGAATCCCAGCAGCTGATCGCTCAGCTGCGCTGGTGAAAATTCACCGTCCAAATCACTTTCCGAAAAATCTAAATTTTTATTATTATTATCATAATTGAAAACTTCTGACTGAAACAATTTCAGAGCTTCGGTCGCAGAAAGACGCATTCTGTGACCTGTACTTGTGGTTGGAACGTTGGTATTCATGGCACTCGAAAACAAACTTTGAAAATGCACTGTTGAAAAAAATGTAGCTATGAATCGGATCAATCTATGTACATGTGGCTTGGGATACGGAATGTTGTTAAAAGGAAATTGTTAGAGTAACTTTCCGTGAATACTTTTAATGGTAGTTCCGAACATTAGAAACAAGTACGGAGCTGTGTGCGAAGTAAAATGTATAGGACGCATGATTGATGCTGACAGTGTTGTTTAGGCAAAATGAAACTTCTTAATCAACGCTCACAGCTTTGCTCAGGCCTTAAAGAGTTTAGGCTTGATTTTGCTTTTTCCTCTTACGTTGTTTTTGGTAGATGTAACTTAGATAATGATTATAAAGCTGAGACCTGGCATTTGTTCTGTAAAAATTGTTTGACCTTTCTTCTTCCATTGTAACTTTTTAACCTTTTTAAAAATTCAGTAAACCTTTCTTTTAACACTCTCTCTAGTAGATGTAACTTAGATGATGATTATAAAGCTCTGAACTGGTGGCATCTGTCCTGTAATGTATTGTTTGACATTTGTTTTCTTTCATTGAAACATACAAAATTTAAGTAAACAGTAAACCTTCTTTAACACGGACTCCAAGAAATAGGTCATGTTGACCGAGATTGAAGCTAACCGGGAACTCATATTTCAGTCTTGCCGTTGACCAAAAATTCTGGTTCATCCTGACTCTGAAAGTTGGCTACAGTCTACCACTATAGTCTTTGGGAATATTACGTGGTGAGGCCCAGTCTCTACTGTGGTGCTAATCTTGTATTGCTGTCAAAAAAAGAGAAACAAGCTTAACCTGAGGCATAATTTTCTCTTCTTTAGCCAAACTGATGCAGCCAGTTGTTTGCTCCTTCTATATCAACTGTATATGCTTCACCCCAAATCACAAATGAGGAAATTGGGTGTCTGTTTTTGAACCAGTACAGTCAACCAGCGGACATCTTAAATCTTGAATTTCTTAATGTATTGCAGTCTTATTTGTTTTTGACTAAATTATAGGTCTACTTAACGGTGGATTGGAAGTGCACAATTGGTTGAATCATTCTAGAAGTTACGTTTCAGTTATCTAAACACTTAGCACTATTAAGTTGCTTGTTCCCAGAACCTGAGGCAGCAGTATGAAGAATTTCTTCATGATCTTTAAGTTTTATAGGTGAGGTAGACTTGATTATTCCATACTGTTCAGCAGTTGTCATTTTTGTTTCAATGCAACACAGTGATTTTTTCTAGGATTTTCAATTTTGTTTGCAGATCTATGCCTGTCTGCTTCCTCTTGCATGCCCCATCTTACTGCTTGCAATTTATAATATTGATGCTACTCATATTGGTTAAAAACAATCATTATTATTAAATCGGAGACTGTATTTTGAGGAGCCTCTATGATCTAGCGGCTAGATGCTCACCTTCGGGTGTGGGTTCAGGCCCTGATGTAACCGGACCCTGGCTCCCTATGTTGACCCAGCCTCAAATAGGTTCGAGGTAAAATCCTGGGAAGTAAATGTGGCCGCCATGATATTGACCACTTCACCCACTGAGTGCCGACTGGTCTTTAAAATATAGGTCTAGCCCTATATGGCCAGGACGCCTAAAGGCTTGGAAAAGGGTCCTTTACTGTAATTTGAACACATTATTGAAGTGACTCTGTTAAAATATAAACTGATTGTTGACATGATAATCGCGATTGTCACATGACTGCATTAGCAATGTTCAAGTAATGTTGAAAACAATAACTCCTAGTTCAAGCACCCAAATAACATGAATTTGACAAGGGTTAACTTTCAACTTCATTTCTCACACAACTAGCAGAGGAACAAGAGAGAAACAGTTTATTAACAGCTTTGGATGCAACAGACTAAAAAGAAAAAAGTTTGTAATTTGTGTTAACAGACATTCATGCTAACTGATAAAACTTTCAGTAAGAAATAATAATCCCTGCCAGGGCCAAAATTTTATTCATGCTAACGGAGTGTTCTTCTTAAGCAAGTTTGTGTTAAGAAGGGTTTATTGTAATTACAGTATGGACAGTACTGACTAGATAATCTTGAGTCAGTTTTGACTGTCAGGCTTTCTGACTAGATTGTGTCCAAAACAGGTTTATACAGTTGACCTTTTTCCCCCCTTCCGTAACTTTTACTGATCTTATTATGAGAGGCTTTGTTTTCCTTACAGAATTGGTGAGGGCCAGACTAAAAGTGAAGAGCTACCTCGATGGGCAGAAGACCAAGAAGAACAAAGAACTACGTTTACACCTGGCACATGTTCAGGCTCAGATGACTGAACAGGTAACACAGAATCTTTTAGTGTATGTGTATCTTCATCAACTGGAAATACAGTATCTCTTAGTGTATGTCTATCTTCATCAACAGGTAATACAGTATCTTGTAGTGTATGTGCATCTTCATCAACAGGTAATACAGTATCTTGTAATGTATGTGTATCTCATCAACAGGTAATACAGTATCTTGTAGTGTATGTGTATCTCATCAACAGGTAATACAGTATCTTGTAGTGTATGTGTATCTCATCAGCAAGTAATACAGTATCTTGTAATGTATGTGTATCTCATCAACAAGTAATACAGTATCTTGTAGTGTATGTGCATCTTCATCAACAGGTAATACAGTATCTTGTAATGTATGTGTATCTCATCAACAGGTAATACAGTATCTTGTAGTGTATGTGTATCTCATCAACAAGTAATACAGTATCTTGTAATGTATGTGTATCTCATCAACAGGTAATACAGTATCTTGTAATGTATGTGTATCTCATCAACAGGTAATACAGTATCTTGTAATGTATGTGTATCTCATCAACAAGTAATACAGTATCTTGTAATGTATGTGTATCTCATCAACAAGTAATACAGTATCTTGTAATGTATGTGTATCTCATCAACATGTAATACAGTATCTTGTAATGTATGTGTATCTCATCAACAGGTAATACAGTATCTTGTAATGTATGTGTATCTCATCAACAGGTAAAACAGTATCTTGTAATGTATGTGTATCTCATCAACAAGTAATACAGTATCTTGTAATGTATGTGTATCTCATCAACAGGTAATACAGTATCTTGTAGTGTATGTGTACCTTCATCAACAAGTAATACAGTATCTTGTAATGTATGTGTATCTCATCAACAGGTAATACAGTATCTTGTAATGTATGTGTATCTCATCAACAGGTAATACAGTATCTTGTAGTGTATGTGTATCTCATCAACAAGTAATACAGTATCTTGTAGTGTATGTGTATCTCATCAACAAGTAATACAGTATCTTGTAGTGTATGTGCATCTTCATCAACAGGTAATACAGTATCTTGTAGTGTATGTGCATCTTCATCAACAGGTAATACAGTATCTTGTAGTGTATGTGCATCTTCATCAACAGGTAATACAGTATCTTGTAGTGTATGTGCATCTTCATCAACAGGTAATACAGTATCTTGTAGTGTATGTGCATCTTCATCAACAGGTAATACAGTATCTTGTAGTGTATGTGTATCTCATCAACAGGTAATACAGTATCTTGTAGTGTATGTGTATCTCATCAACAAGTAATACAGTATCTTGTAGTGTATGTGCATCTTCATCAACAGGTAATACAGTATCTTGTAGTGTATGTGCATCTTCATCAACAGGTAATACAGTATCTTGTAGTGTATGTGCATCTTAATCAACAGGTAATACAGTATCTTGTAGTGTATGTGTATCTCATCAACAGGTAATACAGTATCTTGTAGTGTATGTGCATCTTCATCAACAAGTAATACAGTATCTTGTAGTGTATGTGCATCTTCATCAACAGGTAATACAGTATCTTGTAGTGTATGTGTATCTCATCAACAGGTAATACAGTATCTTGTAATGTATGTGTATCTCATCAACAGGTAATACAGTATCTTGTAGTGTATGTGTATCTCATCAACAAGTAATACAGTATCTTGTAGTGTATGTGTATCTCATCAACAGGTAATACAGTATCTTGTAGTGTATGTGTATCTTCATCAACTGGTAATACAGTATCTTGTAGTGTATGTGTATCTCATCAACAAGTAATACAGTATCTTGTAGTGTATGTGTATCTCATCAACAGGTAATACAGTATCTTGTAGTGTATGTGTATCTTCATCAACAAGTAATACAGTATCTTGTAGTGTATGTGTATCTCATCAACAGGTAATACAGTATCTTGTAGTGTATGTGTATCTTCATCAACAGGTATAACAGTTCTGTTTTTTGTAATGTAAGTATTCAAAACATCTTCATCAGCGGGTAATACAGTTCTGGCTTGTGCATTGTTAGTATTTAAAAAATCATAATCGTTGGGTAATAGTTTTGTTTAATTTATGTATATTTTCATCAGGTAGCACTGTTTTGTGTTGTGTGATGAAAGTATTCAGAAATCTTCATATCTTCATCATTAGGCAATACGATTTTGTTTAGATTTTGTATATCCCCATCATCAGGTAATTTAGTTCTGTTTAGTTTACATATATCTTTATCATCAGTCAGTTCAGTTCTGTTTAGTTTACATATATCTTTTTTTGGTAATCTTAGTTTAGCTTCATAGTAAACGGGTCACTCCATAGTTGCTCCGCTCCTGTGCCTACCAAAAACAAGCAAAAAATCTGTCACTGTTCCTTGAGGGAAAATTATCAGGCACCCATCAGAAGTGCTAGAACAGACATTTCATCCTCGACAGAAGCAGCAGTTACAAACATATCGACAATTGCACACGCGATTAATTTTAATCACATAAGGCACCACCAATTCTGCGGCAAAAGGCAGCTCACCATTTTCTAAATCTACAGTTCCCAACAGCACTCTAGTCGTAGTCAAAAAACACTCCAAATGAAAACCACAGATCAGTATGTCACACCATGCACTCAGCTCACTAGCTGGGCACAAAACTGCATACTTTCAGTCTGCAAATGGAGGAAAAATTCAACAGCCACCATCTGTGTCAGAAGCAAAATTTTCAACGACTAAAAAACCACAAACTTAAACTCAGGCTACAGTGTTATGCAAAACAGAATTGCAATACCTGATGATCAGCATTTACAGAATCTAAATACAACTGTACTGTCTGATTTCCTTTGTGGATTTCCGTGCCCATTTTGGGTGAAAAAATAACTCCTTCCCTGTGTTTCGCAAATGGGAACTTCATTGTTTATTCAAGGATGTAAATGCATTGTGCCTGTTTATGGCTGCGATATTTGTGAAGATTATATAAACTATAGACTGAAATGGAGAGAAACCAGCTAGATGGTCAAGAAAGTAAAACAAAAGTATAGGACATATTTTGGAGCATAATAAGCAGAAAGTAAGAAAACAACACACATCTGCATGAAAGTCACTTAAAACAGAGGATACTTCCTGAGCTTGATTTGTTTCCGTGGGAAAAATTTAGAAGTCAGATATTTTGGTAACCGACCTTGTACAGACATTAGCTGTAAAAAATATTGATTGATTCTAGATACCATTTCGTTCTGGTTATTGATAAAACTGAATTGTCTGCAGTGGTGTCAACTAAGAACGTTGTCATTTCAGATTGCCTTGCTCGCTCAGACTGTGACAAGTGCATTCTCACTTGAAGACGACTACCAGCGTGAATATTCCAATGATGACCTCTTCAATGTGGAGTTTTATGCCACCAAGAACCTGAAGCTTCTGTTCCCCACCAATGTTGGCCACTTCCTGCTGTTCCTACTGGTGGTTCTCACCCTTGTCATGATCATGCTGACAACAGTCAAGGGAGGCAGTTTGCCTGTCAGCAGTGTCCAGGAATGGTTCTTGAGATTTGTTCAGTGTCTTTTGTTATATGGCTTTGTTTTTGAGCCCTTAAAATGTTTGATTTATGTTGTTCTGCAGTTGTATAATGGTTAAAATGAACAGCTGCTTTCATAGTTGAGCAAAAATAGATGTTTTATAGACAGTAAAAAAAAAAAAATACTTCAAGTTAATCTTGCTGGAAATGTGGATTGCGAGTTTATTGTCCAAGAGAGCAACAACAATATAAAAACATGATGGACCCTTTTTACACCAGTGATGAATTGGAGGATTCATATTTTTATAGAGCAGCTGGTCCTTGATGTTCGATGTTGTCAACATCTTGTCGGCTGCCTTTGCTTTCCATGACTTTACTTTAGGCTGGGTCAGCCTGGAATCCACGGTTTAACAAAAAAAAAATATCTAACTTAATGTGGATTTGAACCCTAAACACTGGGGCCGGAGCCGAATGCATCCAAGGAAGTATTGATGTTTCATTCCCAGTAATCTCAGGGCTGGATCGTTTTTAAATTACTACATCTCTAGGCTAGACAGACTTGTAACATATTTTGTTTTCTTTGTGATCATAAAAGGCAGCAAGAAAAGGAACAGGACATAAAAATAATGCCAAATACTAAGATAATTACAGGACTAACACTTCACATCTCTACACAGGATTGCCCAGACCTTTTCAACGAGGTGTGAATTCTCAAAGTGAGCAGTGAGTAAATAAGTTAACCTAGTGTTAGACCTGTGTTTGTATATACCAGCCGGGTGATCAACATCCCACTGACCACCTTTACTTCCCAGGACTACCTGGTACTATTTTAGGCTAAGTCAACCTGGAAGCACTCACACATGCGCGCATGTAATGTTTTGTGTTGTTCTTTTATTCTTGGTGTTGGAAGTCCACCCAGCCATTAGAACTTTAAATGTGGTAGTGTCCCTGACAAAGAGCTTTATTAACCACCTTAAGATACTGATAGAACCAGTTGACAGTTGTTAAGCACAAAATAACAGGTTGCTCAGGCATTTACTTTTGTTACAGCATGAAAAGTTTAGCCAAAATGTTTGTTTTGGTTTAGTACTGACTAGATACTTTTTTGCTTTTGTAAATTCATGGGCAGCTTGATGTCTTTTTTATTTGTTTTCCAGTAAAAATCAAGTTATTGGAAATTATAATGGTTATCATTCAGGCATATGGGGCTGATCCCATGTTTGATAGACTAACCAACAGTGAAGGAAAATTGGCTAGTAAACAGCATCTTGTCTCACAAACTGAAATATTTTGGCCGCATCAAGCACCATAGTGGATTGGGACAATTAATAGCAAAAAGCTTGGTACCGGGAAAGAGGCTGTTGAAAACTAAGATGGGCACAGGATATGTTACACCTTGTGTAGGAAAGAAAAGTACACGAAAGCTGGCGAGAGACAGAATTTCTTTCAGACAGACTGTAATGGTGGGCTACATGATGATAATAAATTGTGGCACTCACTATGTGATATGGTCTAAACCAGCCCCCCCCCCCCCCCCCCCCCCCCCCCCCCCCCCCCCCCCCCCCCCCATATGTCTTTTCTTCTCGAGACATTCCCTGAAACATTTTTTTTTCAAGGCTGGGTCAACCTGCGAGTCGCATCAATTTTAAAAATCAGACACAAAAAGGATTCAACACCAAGACCATTGAACCAGTATGCAAGCATCTAGCCACCTGATGAAGGCATGAACAGGCTGAATAATGTAGATCCCTCATCATTTTCTAGAAGGACATGATTGATAGTGTCCCCATGTGGGACACTCACTCCCCCACAAGCATGTCATAACAGGCAGCTAATTAGAAAGTGCATTAGGGAGACGTGAGAAACCAACAAGAGGAACTAACAGTCTGCATACACCAGATCTGTGAATGGATGTGCACACAAAACTCAAGTTGTGGAATAAGACCAGCGTTCAGAGTTTGCAGCTGATCAAAGCTAAGAAGATTTGTATCAGCTTAAAAATAATGAGCGGGCAGTTACTAAGTTCTCTGATTTGATTTTTAGAAACATTTTAGTGTTATGTTGGAAATGTTGCACACTTTAATTTTCTTATAAAGTTTTCCATTTGCATTTATCAAACAAGTCAGTGTTTGGAATAAAATGTTCAGTGAATTCAGTGA
Organism: Candidula unifasciata; assembly: GCA_905116865.2. Classification (NCBI taxonomy): domain Eukaryota; kingdom Metazoa; phylum Mollusca; class Gastropoda; order Stylommatophora; family Geomitridae; genus Candidula; species Candidula unifasciata. The sequence goes on along the minus strand of CAJHNH020008442.1, from coordinate 148,811 downwards.
AAATGTTTCTGGTGCATTTGTTTGTTTGTGTAGGGAACTGAGATTCCAGTATGTCATACACACAGATTCTCAACTGCAATTTTTGCTTTGGTTTATTAAAGAAGACTTTGATTACACACAGATATCCTCATAAATATTGATTTTCACCCACAATTTTTGCTTTGATTTATAAAGGATCACTTTGATTAAACACAGATAGATATCCCCATCAGTGCCTTATTCTCCTCCTGTAGATGATGGCTTAGCTTCAAATATTTGTTTTTTATTTTTATTTTCTAGCAGCTAAAGGACTCTTGCCCAAACAACAAAGTCCTCACTAATCAGCTAGTGTTATGGAGATAAACAAATTCATGTAAAACAAAAACATGAATACTTAGAGCACTAGCTGTCTGTGAAAAGTGATCACTGACTTGTCAATTCGAAAGGAAAATACATGCACTGGAAATTCTCAGTACAGTTCAGACCTCATAAAGAGAACTCACCAGGAAACAAAGATATGGTTCTTATCAGAAATTCTTATCCCGATACAGATTCCAGCAAAAACATTTGGCGGGGATAAACAAATTGTTCTTCACAATAAGAATTTGCCACATCTGAGATCACCTTAAGCACTGTATATCATAGAGACCATTTAACAAAAACAATTTTTCATCATATTATCTCTCACCACATAAGCAGCTATGAATCCCTTTATTAACAACAGTGGAAAATGCAGTGGTTCAAAGATAAAATAAGATCTGTGGCCTTTCCAAAATGATACCATAGAACTCCAGCACAGGAAAAGTGGAGAAGCAGCAGGCACACACAAATCTGGTTATTAAATTTAATCATAATTAAAAGATAATAAAACAAAGTCCACTGCATCTGACCGACAGGCATGCAGGGATCTGATCTGACAGTCAGCAGCAACAGACGACACATCGACATGCTGTGTTTTAGGGCTTTAATAATGACGGATTCTTGATGAGCCAAGTATGTGTACAGCTCGTTTAAGTCGTTTGCCTTCAAAGAAGACTAGATGTCAGAGGCTCTACTTAGTCCTCTCAGATTGACCCAGCCTTGAGTGGGGATAGGGTGCAGTCCTGGGAAGTAGAGGCAGCCGGCATGATGCTGACCACATGACCAACCTTGTTCCGATTGGTCTATGAAATATAGGTCTAGCTCTATATGCCTAAAGGCGTGGGAAAAGGTCCTTAACTGTTTTTTAATACCTAGTACTTTTTTTTAACCGGGGGGGGGGGGGGGGGGGGGGGGGGGGGGGGGGGGGGGGGGGGGGGGGGGGGGGGGGGGGGGGGGGGGGGGCGCAAAAAAATTAGGTACATCTGTGTGATAACCTAAGGCTATTTCTTATTTACTCCTCACTGCGGGCCACGTCGATTCAACATTATGCAGAAACTGAACCCAAGTAAACACGAATCATAAAAATTTAACTCATTCTTGAACCTCTAAGCTACAATCCCCCCAATCCCCCATTTCAGTGACTGTACATTTCACTTGACCAAGTGCCAGCTGTGAGCCTTATCTCTTTTTGTGTGAGTCTGTGAAGTTACTGACGCCCAAGAACAGGACACTTCTGAAAACAGAAACATTTAATTCTTCACTGTATGGAGTAGGCCAGAATGCATCCTGTTTGGTGCATGTTAAAAGTGGGGTGGTGATCTTTAAACTGTCATACAAATGTCATCTTGCTCACCTGCACCAGGATGTCAGGTGATTAAGTCTTGACATCCTTAACAACAGTACGGCTTACAAGACCATAGTATGTTTATTGTATCACTTTTAAGGTTTTCACTTGAAGCCCTTCACACTTATCCATTACTCATAGCTTTTGTTTGACACCGAGACGATTACAAAAGAAAACACTGAAGAAAAAACAAACCAGTGACTACATTTACATACAAACAGACCAGTATTCATTAATTAAACAATATACACACAAAATAAAAAGAATATGTTTATTTGTATTAAATTCCATTTGTCAGCATTTAAAAACCTGTTAAATGTGTAATTTTGCAAGCAGCCTTAAAAAACAGGTCATAATTACAAATATAACAGGTGTCAAAAACACAAGAAACTTGCGGACACTACAGGTAAATTCATCATAAATGTAGGCCACACACAAACAATTATCCTTTTGCTAGTCTAGACAACAGAATGACATTCTTAAAAACAAACCTGAAAACTTTCTTATTATGTCTTAAATAGCTACTGTACTGGGTAAAATTTTATTTGGCAGTTCAGCTGTGAAAAAACACACTTTAAAAATAAAAATTAGCTAAAGAATTACATTTACATTTAAAAACCAGTAAATGTTCAACACTTACACCTGCAGAAAGCTCCACACCCCAGATTAAAAATCTCTGACATTAAAAATACAGTGCTGGATAAGAGGTAAGTATCAGCACATGATACCGGACTAAGGAAACTGAAAACTGTTGTCATAATGTAGGGTGTAATGTATTCTTGGAGTCTTGTCATAATATGGTCCAGCCACTTGCTTTTGAATGCTCATTTTTGGACTGCCATTTCAGTTCAGATGCAATTTTGCGACTGTGGTTCATTAATGAAGCTACGGAATTCATGCTCTGCTTATGCACTCTCAAAAGATGATCAATAACTCTGCAGCCAGTCAGATGGGATCAAACCTACTGCAATGAAGTTGTTGCTCTCCCTTGTAATCACTTGAACTGTGAAAGATCAGTCACTGCTCCACTACAAGTACATTGACAGATTCCGACCTATTAAATGTTATTGAAATTATTTCATGGTAACTGAGTAGCGGGGATTGACGAGGTGTTCTGGCAGATGATTGAGGCTCAGAGGAAAAGTAAGACAGACGTTTAATCAGAATGCTATTGGCACCATTAGAATTGGAACTCTTCACTGGCTGCTGAAGATGGTTACTAAGTACTTATGGGAATGCCCCGAGTGCTGTGATGTCGGTTCTTGAATCAACTCAACTCATGTTAATTGAGCAAGTCAGAATTCTCCTTTCCACATGTATTGTACCAAAGCCATTGTCTGCCAGAACTGTGCTGGGAATGCAAGCTTTTGTCCAAGTAGCCACGAGAAGGCTAGGCCGCTCATTCATTTTTGGTACGAAACAAATCCCTACTGGGGATCAGAACTGGTGCACAAGATCATTACCCTAACCTCTTGGCACGCTCACCCTTTTCAAACTGACCCAGTCATTTATTAAATCTTCCTGTCTAATGTACTGTGTATGGTTGGGTAATATTCACATGTGCCAGTAAATATGTTACATGTGTTTTTATATCTTTTGTTTGGTGAGCAACTCTGAAAGCAAGAGTTGTACATTTGGCCCTCTCTGGAAATAGTAAACCAATAATTTTAGCATTGCCATTGTGAACTTTCTCGGACATTAGCAAGGACCAAGCTTACATATTTTAATCTAAATTATTTCTGTATCTAATTTATTAGGTTTTTGATAGTAAACATATTCAGTTTCCTACCTGGCTTAGATGTGAGTAGATGATAGGCAAACAGAAAGGAAAAACTGCACATTTAAAACGTTATTTCAGGCACAGTTTACACACTAGGACCTCGGTCAGAATCGGCTGAAATGGATGGAAACCAATACAGAGCCAGAAAAAAGACAGAAAGACGTTGTTTTGAATTAAAATGCGGGAATATCTGAAAAAGAAAACATTTAAAACAATTACCATTATAAGGAACTGAGTCAGAGTCAGTAGAAATGAAATTAAACCAATGTACAGAACAAGGAACAGATGGCTAATAGTGTTGTAAATGAAAGTGCAAAAACTGAAGGAAAATTCCGAGCCTGCACACACATATATATATATATACAATAAAAACACTTTGTAGTTAGGTTTTCATTAACTCTCTGTCCCCAGCAACATATCACCAATGAGTCTCTACCTGATTCTCTATCATCCCGATGTGGGTTAGGTCCCTTTTTGGAAGGTGAAAATAGACACTAATTAGATGTGTTTCCCTTAAAGTCAGGATGCATCTGCCTGAGAGGCAAGCAACCAAAAGTCTGCAGGTCTGTAAAACAGACGTGCATGCAAAACTCAAGATCTGAAACAAGACTAACCAAAGTCCAGAAGTAAATGAACGACAACAACTTTCCGCTGGTGTTTACAACTAGAGAATGCTAAGAAAAAGGAACTATCTCTTACTGCATATGTTGTTAATTTGAGCATCTGGTCATATCATACTTCAACATCAGGCTGCCCTTGTGACCAACTGTGTACCTAACTTCATCGCTGAAAGCATGCTCTCATGGTTGTTCACAGTGGGTTTTTTTATGGCTGGGTGACCTGCTGTTGTTACTTCCTGGGACTGAAAGTGTTAAATCTTTGACATGCACACCTCTAACAAATTGAAGTTTTAAAATACAGAAACATGAGAGGACCCAGCCAGCCTCCGTGTTATCCTTGTTCAATGAATATGTCATCCATTGCTTCAGAGCTGGTCAGTTTCAAAACCTGAAATAAACAGATTTATGGATGAATAAATATTTGAATCATCAATGAATATGTCATCCATTGCTTCAGAGCTGGTCAGTTTCAAAACCTGAAATAAACAGATTTATGGATGAATAAATATTTGAATCATAACCGCCAACAAAATTACAATCTCCAGTTTCGAAATGTGAAGAAAAGAAACAAATACTGGAAAAATATGGAGCTTGCAACATTCTAGTACAGCATGTGTGATGTTTGTTTCTACACTGAAAGAGATAGTTTATGTAGCTTGCAACATTCTAGTACAGTATGTGTGATGTTTTCTTCCACACTGAAAGAGATAGTTTATGTAGCTTGCAACATTCTAGAACAGCATGTGTGATGTTTGTTTCTACACGGAAAGAGATAGTTCATGTAGCTTGCAACATTCTAGTACAGAGTGTGTGATGTTTGTTTCTACACTAAAAGAGATAGTTTATGTAGCTTGCAACATTCTAGTACAGCATGTGTGATGTTTGTTTCTAGACTGAAAGAGATTGTTTATGTAGCTTGCAACACTCTAATACAACATGTGCTTGTGTGATGTTTGTTTCTACACTGAAAGAGATAGTTCATGTAGCTTGCAACACTCTAGTACAACATGTGCTTGTGTGATGTTTGTTTCTACACTGAAAGAGATAGTTCATGTAGCTTGCAACATTCTAGTACAACACGTGCTTGTGTGATGTTTGTTTCCACACTGAAGGAGATCAGAAGCTTGCTGCGCTCCTATGTAATGTGATCTATGTGGGTTTTTTACCACCATTTCAAGGGTGGTCGACTTATCAATCTAATGCAGGATATGATTTATAAATCAAAGCAGAAGAATGTAGAATGTCAGTTAGATGATGGTAAGTTGATTTTGATTTTCTATGACACATATCCGTATAACTCCCTCAATTCTTAAGTGCTCCACAGCTGCTGAATCAGAACATATTTCACTAAACATAACTAAGTCATCTTCAGACAATAAATATATTCCTTATGGACATATATTTGATGTGAGAATTGTGACCACCTGAACATTGCCATAAAAGGAATATTTTGACAGTAAAAAAAGTATTATTTATGCTGTTTAATTTGTTTTCTCTATTCTTGTTTCAAATGTTGCTTATCTGTGTATGTAAATGCACATGAAAAATTTGTTTTACTTTTAATAATCTCTTTATCTATATGTTATAATGCATTGAAAGTGTGGATTAAGAAGTAGAGGTCATCATCATCAGGTGCCTTGCCGACTGGCGTGGGCGATCATGCCTCTCCACAAGAGGCTAAATTGCTCATTTCCAAAACTTGTCTATTTCCTAGCAGAGTTTGAGAGAAATAAGTTTGTTGCGTCCTTTACAGGACGGCAGAACAACTCCAGCATGTTTTGACTCTCTTGTAGTTTAACAAGGCAATAAGTAGTTTGCCAATGCTCTCTGAATGTTCTAAATCAATGCAAAGCGGTAGAAGTACATTGGAGCAAAGAAACAATGGAAGAATACAAGTATTGTTAACATGTGGAGCAAAGAAGCATACAAGAACGGTAACATTAAAGTCTGGAGCAAATAAACAACAGAAGAATTCAAGTACGGTAATGTTAAAGCATGGATCAAAGAAACAACAGAATACAATCGGAGCATACAAGTCCAGGACATTAAAGTTTCAACAAGGGAAAACCTGAGGCTACCTTACCTTTTCATTTGTGATATACAGCAGGCATGCAAACACAGTCTGAATGGTGAGATTTTTGGCCATGTTAGTTGAAACTTGTGACAGCAAATTATCTTTTAATTCCTTGAAGTTCTGAGGATCTGACATCTTTACTGACACATCTTCAGATATATCAGGCCGTTGAGTCTCCTCACTCACCTAATCAGGGACATTTAAAATTACTCATAGACAGACAAAAATAATCCTTAAATTCTAAGCCAGTTAACAACTTTGACTGCAGAAGTCCTACTGCATGTTTATTTTTAGCATTAATTACACAATGAAACAGGTGCAACCTGCATGTGATAGTAAATCCCAGAGTTTCATAGAAGAAGACCCAAACACAATACTGTCATTTTTTTTTTTTAAGTATCCAGAAGCCATGAGTTGTTAACCCTTAGGCACGGTATTATGGATATCACAACCCTTTGGCTTTGATTCCATGATAAATACCGTAAATCTGGGAGAAATGTGGCTTTTCTGCCTACAACTGGGTATGAACCTGGACCACAGGGAGTTCGTCACCCGGTCGCCGTGCAATCCTGTTTAGCCAACTACGGTAGCAAGCCGGGCACACAATACTGAAAATGCAAGTTTCCATCATCTGTGTTGCTTGCTGGCCAGGAGGGAAGCAAATACTGATAATTTATCATACCATACATGTCAAAAGAGGCATCTAAAAAGGGCAGGCTTCTGTGTTTGCCCTAAAAATGGCAATTGGCGTGTTGCATTGTACAGCTAGGCTACAATATTCTGTGCTTGTTGGCCCAAAACATTCACTTTCAGCCAACCCATAATTAGTTGTTTTGAATGCCATGTTTGAAAAGGAAGGAAAGAGGGTGGGGATGCCATGTTTGAAAAGGAAGGAAAGGGGGTGGGGGCCGAGCTGAGAGAGAAAGAAGGGACCTATTAATTTTCATCCTTCAACGTGGGGCCCCAGCGCCCACACAGGGAGCTTGGGTGACTGCTGCACCACAAAGCAAGCTTGCAAAAACCATAAACTGTTAAAACTATTATACAAAAGGCTTGGCATGAATTGGTTAAAAGTCTGTACTCCATAGGAGATTTCAGGCTGGAGAGAGGAGAAGACAAGTATCCATTGCTACATACACCAGACATAAATCCTATAGCTGAACATCTCAGCTTTTTTGTTGCTCGTTATTGAATTCTGGCAAGAACTCAAGTAAATAATGCATAATGTTATTTTTGAATTAGCATAAATACTAGTTTACACAGCATGCAGACAAACAGACACACACCCATAAATACTGTAAACTTAGCAAAAGCTTACATCGGGATATAGCTCAGTAAACATGAGTCTGGTACTTAATATGCAATATCCTTTAGGTGTGCATATGGATTACTTACTTTTATTTACAGAAAGTAAAATTACTACTTCTGCATGAAAATCAACAATTTGAAAATGTATCCACAAAATAATATTTAAGCAGGTAAATCAGTCCCAGTCACATGGAAACAGAATGAAAGGGTCATACAGATTTCCCAAAATTTTTATGAGCAGTCACAAAGCCTTAGATTTATGAAGTCAAATTTTCAACAACAAAAAACAACCTTTACAACAGCCAGAGGACTCACTAACCTGAATGACAATACAGAAAACTTCAAACTAGTCACTGAACTCAACATTTAGAATGACAATACAGAAAACTTCAATCTAGTCACTGAACTCAACATTTAGAATGACAATACAGAAAACGTCAAACTAGTCACTGAACTCAACATTTAGAATGACAATACAGAAAACTTCAAATTTGTCACCAAACTCAACATTTAGAATGACAATACAGAAAACTTCAAACTAGTCACTGAATTCAACATTTAGAATGACAATACAGAAAACTTCAAACTAGTCACTGAATTCAACATTTAGAATGACAATACAGAAAACTTCAAACTAGTCACTGAATTCAACATTTAGAATGACAATACAGAAAACTTCAAACTAGTCACCAAACTCAACATTTAGAATGACAATACAGAAAACTTCAAACTAGTCACTGAATTCAACATTTAGAATGACAATACAGAAAACTTCAAACTAGTCACTGAATTCAACATTTAGAATGACAATACAGAAAACTTCAAACTAGTCACCAAACTCAACATTTAGAATGACAATACAGAAAACTTCAAACTAGTCACTGAATTCAACATTTAGAATGACAATACAGAAAACTTCAAACTAGTCACTGAATTCAACATTTTGAATGACAATACAGAAAACTTCAAACTAGTCACTGAACTCAACATTTAGAATGACAATACAGAAAACTTCAAATTTGTCACCAAACTCAACATTTAGAATGACAATACAAAAAAACTTCAAACTTATCATCAAACTCAACATTTAGAATGACAATACAGAAAACTTCAAATTTGTCACCAAACTCAACATTTAGAATGACAATACAAAAAACTTCAAACTTATCATCAAACTCAACATTTAGAATGACAATACAGAAAACTTCAAATTTGTCACCAAACTCAACATTTAGAATGACAATACAAAAAACTTCAAACTTATCATCAAACTCAACATTTAGAATGACAATACAGAAAACTTCAAATTTGTCACCAAACTCAACATTTAGAATGACAATACAAAAAACTTCAAACTTATCATCAAACTCAACATTTAGAATGACAATACAGAAAACTTCAAATTTGTCACCAAACTCAACATTTAGAATGACAATACAAAAAAACTTCAAACTTATCATCAAACTCAACATTTAGAATGACAATACAGAAAACTTCAAACTTATCATCAAACTCAACATTTAGAATGACAATACAGAAAACTTCAAACTTATCATCAAACTCAACATTTAGAATGACAATACAGAAAACTTCAAACTTATCATCAAACTCAACATTTAGAATGACAATACAGAAAACTTCAAACTTATCATCAAACTCAACATTTAGAATGACAATACAGAAAACTTCAAATTTGTCACCAAACTCAACATTTAGAATGACAATACAAAAAACTTCAAACTTATCATCAAACTCAACATTTAGAATGACAATACAGAAAACTTCAAATTTGTCACCAAACTCAACATTTAGAATGACAATACAAAAAAACTTCAAACTTATCATCAAACTCAACATTTAGAATGACAATACAGAAAACTTCAAACTTATCATCAAACTCAACATTTAGAATGACAATACAGAAAACTTCAAACTTATCATCAAACTCAACATTTAGAATGACAATACAGAAAACTTCAAACCAGTCACTGAACTCTTTAACCTGAATGATAATTCATCAGAAAATGTCACACTAGTCACCGACACAGTGACCTGAATATCAATAAGAAATACTCACCAAGTGTTTATCTTTAGTTAATAGCGACCACAGTGTGAATTTCAATTTCCTCACATCCACACGTTTTGCTGTCTTTGCATACCTGATGTCTATTTTCTCGACCTGTGGTACAGACGGTGTATAAAATAAACAATTGCTCAACTGTCACTGATTAGTGATTTGAGAATCAACATCTTGGCACACTGAGCATACTCACAGGTGCTCCATCTTCTGGAGCACTCATTATACACACATGGATCTCTTCCTTTCATACATCCCTCCTTGCCAGATCCACTCCTAACTCCATGTTCACATGTTATTGAATCTAACCTCATATTCCCCATCAGCATTTGTTCACAAATCCTCTTCAGAATGCCTCTGTTGTCCAGTACAAGTGTTCCTGTAGCTATTGCTCTTGTAGCCAAAAATATCTTCTCTTTGATTTCCCCACATGTATGATGGTGCATGAATGTGTTAATGCATATTTGTGTATGAATGTGTGGATATATGTATGAATCTATGTATACGTATCTGTGTATGACAGAATGTGTGGGTATATATGAGAGTGTATTAGCCGTATGAATGACTGTGTGGTATGTATGTGTTGTAATTGTGTGTGTGCAAGCATTCACCATCTATGCTTCTCCGCCCCCACCCCCCACCCCCCGCCTCCAATCCCTTGATTTTCATAAGATGCATATTGTTACATTCTTCTTCTTTAGCGATCTCTGGTCATGCGCATAATCCCCTGTGGGCCATAAACTGGGATGTCATCTCAAGGTCTCTTAGATTTCCCCAAAGCTTAGTTGTCAGTTCAACTGGGTGTTGCCATATATTGCTCCCCAGCTCCGCCAAGAGAGGACAGTTTTGCAGGACATGTTCTGGAGTCTGTTCAGCACGAAGACACTGGCAGAGAGCTGTTTGGCTCATACCTAATTTATATATGAGTGTTTAGTGAGTCTGCAGTGTCCAGTATGTAAGTGATTTTGTTACATGAACCTAACATGCTTTACTGACACAATACAACGGCTGTGTGAAAGGTGAGTGTTTAGAAGGACCAAATGTAAGATGTGCCTGCATGCCCAATTTGTGACCCTTTGAAAATAGAATTTGTTCGTTCGTTCATGCCTGCATCTTTTGTTGAACAAGGTGCTTAAAGCCTAAAAAAATCAATGCACTGCACAGTTTTATCCATACAGACATCTCTCTCCTTACAGAGCGCTGTTTGCCAGCAGAGTGTTGGGCAGAAGAAGAAACCCTCGATGCCGAAGAAACAGTATGAGAAACAATCTGATTTGCATTGACTGATACTCATAGAAAGAAGTACTGAGAGTAAAGATCGGCACAGCCAAGCATGAGAAGCACACCTGACGCACACAGTCTTGTTAACCAACAAAGGACTGGCACTATTAACTGCCCGACGCCGATAAATATGTTGACAGGGGAATCTGAGCGCCTATGGATGTGTCCAGAGTGCTGTGAAGATAATGTAACTCATAACTTAGAAAGAAGTACAGAGGTAATCACAGTTCCAACATCACAGTAAATGCGTCACCCTATAGTTGCTATTTTCCTGTGCCAGTGAAAACCGCAGAGGGCATCACTCCTGAAATAACTAACATAAAGAGCAGTCTCAGCAAATCCAGTAGCACACACACACATTCAATGCATCAGGTCGATGTCTGAAATGCCAAAACAAAGAGTCTGAAACTACACATGCAGTTCATCGCCAATCGCCAATGGAAGCGGCAGTTACACCAGTCAGTAGTTGGAAACACAATCAATCGCACAAGGCAGTGATTCCCAAACTGTGCACTGTGGTGCCCCGAGTAACCGCAACCTCTTCATAGTGGCGCCACAAAATATTACAATAGCTTCATAATTAATTTAACCAAGACATGAATAGTCATACTTTTACTTAGGTTAGGGTGACGTGGATTTTTTTTTAAATTGAAAAAAGGCGCCACGACCAAGAACAGTTCGGGAAACACTGGCACCACCAGGCCAGGCCAGACCATACCAGTTTCTAAATCTGCAGTTTACAACAAAAACCACCCTGAAGTACAAAGACAAGATGACACACTAGACAACCTAATAACCATAGTGGACTCAAACATGCCACTCCCTAATGACAATAGCACCTCACTACAGGAACAAGTGGATGCATGAGACAATGAGTGTCGAGTTGTTCAAGCACCAGTACAAGAGAAACCCTAAAACAAACAATGTTGAGAGATGCCAGAGGTCTTGGACTAGATTCCATCCTTATGGAAAAGATTGCACAAGGAAGAACGGAATGGGGGACTAGACTGCAAGCATAAAATGGCACAACAGATGAATGATAATTATACCTGTTTCAATATAATTTCTTCTTCTTCTTGGTGTTCACTCCAGTGGACAATTCTGGTTGTTTGTCCACCTCTGGACTTTAGTCTTGTTACAGAACCTGAGTGTTGCATGCACATTCATTTAACAGATCTGATTTAACTGTATGCAGATTGTTGGTTTCCTGCCTATCAGGCAGATGCACTCCAACTTTGAAGGAAACTCCCCAATTAGTTCACTTTTACGACATGCCTGTTGGAGAGTCACTGTGGGTCAGGTTTTTCCCACAATGGGTACACGGAATTCACACAGGGATCAATGCAATTTTGAACATATTTTCATCACAGCTCTCTTCTTCTTCTACAAAAAATATGTGACAAAAATTGACATGACAAGCAGGATAAAATAACCTTGTGCGGTGCTGCCACAAGCTTGTCCTGGGTGTATATGGTGCCATTCAAAGCAGACTCTGAGAAGCCACTTTGCTGTGACAAGCTGTTCTGGGATGCTTGTTGGAAGTTGGTTTCATCTGACAGGTCAAATAAATTATTGTCATCTTCCTCATCCTGTTTTGAAAAACAAAAGCAACATGTAAAGAAAATTCTTTTTTTTTTAAATGAGTGAATATTTAATTCTAAAATCACTCAAAACAGTTTTTGTCGATAAATGTTTTGTGTTGTTGCTTTAAACTACACTGCCCTTTTATAACACTTTTAAATAATAGGCAAGTATTCCATGATCACGTTTTAACAACTGGCAAGTATTCTGTGACATAAACAGCAACCTGTACCGAAAGCAGAGGTATTTAGGCCATGTTAGGCTTCATGGTGGCCTGGGAAGAACAGTGATGGAGAGTATAGCCTGTGGAAGCTGAGGCAGAGGCTGACCTCTGTGAATGTGGATACAATACACTGAAGATACATTAGCTATGTAAGCCCATATCACTGAAGAATTGACTGCAGAAAAAGAAACTTCCAGGCGTGCCATGAGGACAGCGACGTTCTGTGAAGGAGCTGCTGACTGATGATGTTGCTGGTCCCCAGAAGACCCAAAACCTGAATGTTAGGGCACAGTAGACCTGGCCATTAGACTTGGTTTGCAGCTGGTCTAAAAGAAAAGCTCCGACAGGCAGGCAGAGAGCACTGATCTTCTGATCCAGCAGCTTCTGCAAAATGCTTTGCTAGAAACAAAGCAGGCTAAGTAAGGAATCATGATACCTGAAAACATATGGTCTCTACAAAACTGTCCAGACCTCACCCTATGGAGAGGATGATCATCCTATGATGAAACTGATCTTGAAAAAACCTTTCCTTTCTTAACTCAGGTTGAATGTTAAAAAATGAATGTTAAATTTAGAGTCAACATCATAGCACTCGGGACACCCCCAGAAGCGCTCTGTCCTCATCTTCAGCAGCAAGTGAAGAGTTCCAATTCCAATGGCATCAGTAACTGTCTGATTGTATATCTGGCTCGCCATTATTCTTAAACTGCAATGATCTATTTGCACTTCCTCACTATTCACTCACTCCCAGAGGGCCCTCATAATGTCTAGCTTGTCATACATCAATTCACCACTAAGTTGTGAATAACTGGCCAATCAATCAGCCTCCTCACTCATTTCCCAAATCACCGGCATGCGTGTTTTAAAGCATACAAAGGATACACACTACCCGGGACCTCTGCACGGAGCATACCTGTCTCAACCTTTCTCAGTATGCTCTGTGAGTCAGGGACAACTACGGCGGAAGGCAGCAGTGACTGCCTCCACCTCCATTCTCAAACTAGACATTGTGATATTATCATATGCCAGGCTTTGTTGCACTAAGCGACGTCTATTTGCCTTTGCTATAAACCACAATGCACTTCCTCTGCCCTGCAACACAGAGCCATCTGTATAGATAACCACATCACTAGGGCGGGAATTGTCATGAATCAATTGTTGAACTTCTGATTCTGCAGCGCCAGCTGGCCAGTCCCTGCACTTACGACCCAAAGTGATAAGAACCCTGCACAAGACTGAAGCTTGCTCTGACACTCTGACCTACTCCTCACCTCGCACAAATTTATCGAGCCTGCACATATGTCTGATTGTGCCTTGAGCTTGCTAAATCCAAGACCTTCCTCTTTTCAGTCTGTGACACTTAGATCTACCCAGGGCTTCATGCAAGAGGTGCTTCTTGTCTGCAGCTCTCTGAGATATGACTTTTCTTGCAGATCTTCTTAACACGAGTGGGTCCTATTTATTACAATCGAACACTACCGTCTACACAAACTGTAAGGTGCCAAAACAACATTTTTTTTTTAAATTATGTGATTGCCTTTGTAAAACAATTATTTTCTGACTATTGTTTAAATCATGTAAATAATATGTGAATGCATTTTAAAACAGGTAGTAATTGTGAACAGTCATTTAAAAAAAATAAAAAACAAGTAATCTCACACACGATTTTATAAAAGACAAGTAATCTGTGAATTCATATTATTACAAACAAGTTAACTGTGTATTTCCATTAAAACAGACAATTAATCTGTGAATTTCCATTACAAAAGGCAAGTAATCTGTGCATTTCTACTACAATAGACAAGTAATCTCTAAAATATTATTATAATGGATAAGTAATCAGTGAATTCCTGTTCTAATAGACAAGTAATCAGTGAATTCCTATTATAACAGACAAGTAATCAGTGAATTCCTATTATAACAGACAAGCAGTCTGCAGCTTTAAAAAAAAATGAGCAGTAATCTGTGACCTCCTTTTATAATAGACAAATTTACTAAAATATTACAGTGCAGTGGTTCCCAATTAGCTAAGACCTCGGGACCCCACATATTTTAACACTCAGAGGACCCCACAAACTGTAACAGTCAAAGGATCAATCACATTTTAATAGTCAGAGGACCCCACACATTTTAAGAGACAAATGATACCTCACATTTTAAAAGTCATGCTGAAGAACTTTCTAATGATTCAATGTTACAATCTCTCTCATGCACGCGCTCACACACACACAATATATTCTAGGACTTAGGTTTTTTAAATTTTATCTGACATCAGACCCCTTAGCTTTGTTTGGGTCTACGGACCTCTAAATAGGCACACTGTTATAGTGAATGCAGGGGAAAACCTAACATAAATTAGTAGTATTACACTGTCAGGGTGTATAAAATACTCAAGGAAAATGCATTGTGAGATATGGTAGGACTTACCCTGACTAACGGACAGAAGTTCTCCACATCGTTTTTGTTATTGTAATCGTAATTCTCAATTCCGTCATCCACACCTATTGATTCTCCTGTATGATGTTTGATCTGTGGATTAGTTTAAAACATGTCAAGTTCAAGATAACAACCACTAGGCTAACTGTACTCGTAATAATGGATGCCATGAATCATGCTGTGTGTGAGGGCACGTAAGGTAAGAAATAGGGGCAAAGGAGAAAATAAGTTCCGACAGGTTAAAAGCTAAGCATTTAAGAAACTGTTAGCTGTGTATCCTCTACAGGATGCTACAGAACCAACCCCAGCCTTTTTTTTTAAATTATTTTTTAGCTGTTGTCTTTTTTCTAGGCAAATTTAACGTTCAGTAGCTTGTCACTGCTTCTAAATGATCCATGCCACCGTCGAACCAACGCAAAACGAACTGCTGCTAAATTGCCTGCTGCTGGAATCGAACCCGGCACCCTGGCATTACAAAACACGTTGGCAACACCTTAGCCACAGATGCCCATGTTTCAGAATGAACATGTCAAAAATATGTAATGCCAATAACAGTTCTGAAACCTCATGTACTTATTATGGAAGACTTTTCCTACTGGTCACACACGGCCTGTGATTCCTATACCTAACATTCTTCTTCTTCCTTCCTCTACTCCTGGAATACCTTACAATGTCAGGGCATAAAGAGATCTCCAGAAGAAGCCTTTCTGTTCCCTTTGTATAAAGTAATCTTCACTGTTGCCTGGAAAGATGAAAAGGTGCCAACTATTCATAACAACAGATACAGAACATGCACACAAAACGCACACACAGAAAGAAAGAGAGCCACACTAGATGCCTCTGAGCTCATTATCCTCCTTATCATAAAGGTCCTTTGCATCAGAAACCATGAGACAGATTCTCAATTCTTAACCACTTCTGGCTTGTAAGTTAGCAGCCTGCCTTTTGTCTCCGAGAAAACTCAGGAAAGGTCAGGAAGCAGTGATGTTAAAGGTCAGGAAGCAGTAATGTTAAAGGTCAGGAAGCAGTAATGTTAGAGGTCAGGAAGCAGTAATGTTAGAGGTCAGGAGGCAGTGATGTTAGAGGTCAGGAGGCAGTGATGTTAGAGGTCAGGAGGCAGTGACGTTAGAGGTCAGGAGGCAGTGACGTTAGAGGTCAGGAGGCAGTGACGTTAGAGGTCAGGAGGCAGTGATGTTAGAGGTCAGGAGGCAGTGACGTTAGAGGTCAGGAGGCAGTGATGTTAGAGGTCAGGAGGCAGTGATGTTAGAGGTCAGGAGGCAGTGATGTTAGAGGTCAGGGGGCAGTAACGTTAGAGGTCAGGAGGCAGTGATGTTAAAGGTCAGGAAGCAGTGACGTTAGAGGTCAGGAGGCAGTGATGTTAGAGGTCAGGAGGCAGTGACGTTAGAGGTCAGGAGGCAGTGATGTTAGAGGTCAGGAGGCAGTGACCTTAGAGGTCAGGAGGCAGTGACCTTAGAGGTCAGGAGGCAGTGACGTTAGAGGTCAGGAGGCAGTGATGTTAGAGGTCAGGAGGCAGTGATGTTAGAGGTCAGGAGGCAGTGATGTTAGAAGTCAGGAGGCAGTAACGTTAGAGGTCAGGAGGCAGTGATGTTAAAGGTCAGGAAGCAGTGACATTAGAGGTCAGGAGGCAGTGATGTTAGAGGTCAGGAGGCAGTGATGTTAGAGGTCAGGAGGCAGTGACGTTAGAGGTCAGGAGGCAGTGATGTTAGAGGTCAGGAGGCAGTGATGTTAGAGGTCAGAAGGCAGTGACCTTAGAGGTCAGGAGGCAGTAATGTTAGAGGTCAGGAGGCAGTAATGTTAGAGGTCAGGAGGCAGTAATGTTAGAGGTCAGGAGGCAGTGACGTTAGAGGTCAGAAGGCAGTGACCTTAGAGGTCAAGAGGCAGTAATGTTAGAGGTCAGGAGGCAGTGTTTTTAAAGTCAGAAGACAGTTGTTAGAGTCATGAAGCAGGAGGCTGTGTTGTTCGAGTCAGGAGGCAGTTGTTAAAGTGAGGCGTCATTGCTGTTAGAGTGAGGAGACATTGCTGTTAAAGTGAGAAGACATTGATGTTACAGTGAGGCGACACTGCTGTTAGAGTGAGGAGACACTTCTATTAGAGCGAGGAGACATTGCTGTTAGAGTGAGGAGACACTGCTATTAGAGCGAGGAGACATTGCAGTTAGAGTGAGGAGACTGCTGCTGGGGCCAGGACACAAAACAGCCTCACCGAAGAAGGAGTGGAGACAACCAGGAAAACTGTGCATTCACAGGATAACATTTCAAACCAAACTCACAAATTGTGTTTTCCAAATGACAATCTTACCATTAAATGAGGCTTGTGAAACAAGCGGAACAGCCTGTCCTGACTGTCCAGCTGTTGATCTTCTGGTAATGTTGTGCGTTTCTTCGTGTACTTGGCCCAGGTTGCTTTGGTAACAGTTGTGGTTTTGCAAGGTTTAAAAAATGCATCCAGCTCATTCTCTGGTGTATCATAAGTTAACTTCATGGCCACCTTCTTCTGTTTTTTCTTTTGTGTTTTGTCCTGGCTATCTTCGTTTTGAGCTGCAATAAATAAGACAGTGACTAGGTTAGTAAATATTATTGTTTAGACTATTTTGGGTGTGTTGTTGACACCTTTCTGTCTTGCCAGGTGATTGTCAGCCAACAAGATATTTTTTTTTAAATAATACTGCTTACTAACTTCACTTCAGAATACTACACTCACAACCTGGGCTAACAGGCACATGTTGGAGCAGTCTCGGATCAGAATTTGAAACAATTAAATAATGAGTTTATGACATCCTTATCTTCTTCTTTTTATCTCTTATTAGAGCAGTTGACCTCCATCAACTCATTCAAAGTCATATTTTCAACATCCTATATGGATGTAACACCAAATTGTTTTCAAAATGAAATACTCGATGTGCATTAAGGTTCAAATCCCAAGTGAGCAATTTAGACAAAAAGAGACAATATTCCCATAGTTTGCAGTACAGCCAATCTCCACTGCGGAGAAGTTAGGTCAAGAAACTTTTCTACAACTTCAGGAGTATTAGGTATTTTGAAGACCAATCGGCACTCGGTGCATGATGTGGTCAACATCATGCTGGTTGCCTTTACTTCCCAGGAATTTACCTGGTACCCATTAAAGGCTGGGAGCCAAGGTCGTGTAAAAAAAAAAAAATTCTGGCTCCATGCACTGGGGAGAAAAAACACTTTATTTATTCATTATTATTAAGCAGCTTAAAACATTTTTTAAAAGAAGCCTTCCTAATTTATTTTATACTGTGTTTGAATATTTAATCTTACTTACTAATTCTAGAGGCTGGGGCTACTCTCCAATGGGCCGGCCCTGCCCATGTTCGTAACAGAACTTTATTGAAGTACGAGTAATCAGACGGTTCTAAAGCCAAAATCTGACGCAATTTGCCCACACTTCCATGTCTGAAAATATCACAAATGTATCAATGTATCACAACTGGGTTCATGTTATCAGAACTGGATGAATGTATCAGAACTGGGTTTATGTTATTTGGACTGGATAACTATTAGAACTGGATAAATATATCAGAACAGGGTTTATATATTAGAACTGGATAAATATATCAGAACTGGATTTAGGTATTAGAACTGGACTTATTTATCAGAACTGGGTTTGTGTATCAGAATTGGACTTATGTAAAGTAAATGGACAAATGTATCAGAACTGGATTTGTGTAAAGCAAATGGATAAATGTATCATAACTAGCCTCAAGTATAACAAATGGATAAATGTATCAGAACTAGACATGTAAAACAAATGAATAAATGTATCAGAACTAGGCTTAAATATAACAAATAGATAAATGTATCAGGGCTAGACTTGTGTAAAAACAAATGGATAAATGTATCAGAACTAGACATGTAAAACAAATGGATAAATTTATCAGAAATAGAGTTAAATTTAACAAATAGATAAATGTATCAGAACTAGACATGTAACACAAATGGATAAATGTTTCAGAACTAGGTTTGTGGAAAACAAATGGATAAATGTATCTGAACTAGGTTTGTGTAAAACAAATGGATAAATGTATCAGAATTAGACCTAAGTAAAACAAATGGATAAATGTATCAGAACAAGACTTATGGAAAACAAATGGATAAATGTATCAAAACAGTGAAAAGATTTTTTTTTAAACTATAATTTTTAAGGAAATATATATTACAACCTGCAAGAAATATATGAAGGTACAAAAGATAGACAAATGTGAAGCAAAGTTACACCTAGACCAAATCATGTACCATTTTCACAATAAAGGTCAGTTGTAATGGATTTCCAGCATTGTGTCTCTTTGGTCAAGACGTTACACCCAACATCCTTGTCCCAGCCCTCCTCCTGATCTATGATCTCAATTAAATATACTAGAAGCTGTGGTAGCACAGGGCTGTAATAAACCAACATGCCAGCCTTGAAGTTGTACATTTATACCTCAGTGAGATAAATGAATACAAGGGAAATGGGTTCTCAGGTCACGTCCCAGCTCTAAATATTTACTAGAAAATTTCACAAGGCAGCCTGCATGATGTTACTGCCCACATCGAGCACCAACTGGTGTGTATAAATAAACATAAGGATAGCCCTATATGCTCAGAAAGCCATGGTAGCTTAGACACTTGCCTGCCAGCTTACAGATATTGGTTTGAATCTGTATTGTGGCTGATTGTTTTCCTTTTCCTTTAAAATTTACTGTGACTTCCAAGTCAACCCAGCCGACAATGGTTACCAGGTAATGATCTGAGAAGCAATGGCAGCCAGCTTGATGTTGACCACACCACCCAGAGTGCCAGCTGTTATATAAAAATGAGTCCAGCAACATGTTCTCAATTAACCATTTTTTGTTGTTGTTGCTTACTTTACACTCAAAATACTCTATGGCATGGAAATGGTACAGTTTGAATGTATACTACAGTTGAATACTAGTAAAATAAATCACTCTTCCAGCATGTTGCCAGTTTTGTCAGGACTGCCGCCTGTTAAACTTAGAGTAATTAGCAGTGTGTGTGGTACTAGAAGACAGCAACTATGGAGTGGTCCATTCGTTCATTATCCTGTTGCACCATTAAATGTCACACTGGGATGGCAGTCTATCCCTCCATTCAGTTCTATTCTGTGCAATGGGTTCAATACCAATGATGGAATTCAGTCCAGCAGCTTTAGCATCATTCGTCTTAGGGTTTCTCTTGAGTGTCTTCACCTCTTTATCCCTTTATTTCCCCTTTTAATGCCTCTTTTGTGATTTTTATTTTGTTTTTTCTCAAGATGTGTTCATTATAGTGTTGTCTTCTCTGTCTTAAAACTGTTGATACTAGTGGTTGCCCAGACATTTTTCTTATTTCTTCACTCCATTTTATTTTCATAATTTTCCTCAGAGTAACCCACTGCCATGAAGTTAAAACCACGACTAACTACTAACTACTTCACCAGGACCTATACATCATCATCAGGTGCCTTGCCGACTGGCGTGGGCAATCATGCCTCTCCATAATCTGCGATCGCCTGCAGCATGTACCTATACATACAATGACTTATTCCGCAACCTGTACATACACGACCAGCAGTGTTCTGTAATAATTCTTGTTTCTTATGTTTCTTACGTGAGATCACTGAAGGCACTTTCCACAAATTCAGCGGTACGTGAATCCCCAGCAGAAAAAGCATCTGCCTCACTTGTCATGCCTCCAGATTCTGCAGAAACCAAATCTTTAGTTAATGCATATTTAAGTGAGCAATACACTGTGAAAACTAATTCTGTAGTTAACCACTTAAGTGGGTCTAACGGATGTCTGCCAACTCTCTGCAGGCAGTAGCTAGTGGATATGATGAGTTCCATGCTGGTATTTTGCACTGCTGTGTTCGTTAGAGTTTTCAGGACTTGGGAGAACTCATCAGTTGTTAGAGGGTGTTTCTGTTTTTGGTTCAAGTGCAGCAACCATGTCACCCCACTGTGGTGCCAGTCTAGCCAGCTTTGCGTGTACATGACAACAACTGCAAGGAACTTTACTAAAAACTATTTCTCGCCTCATAACCATTCTGAAATTACCTCAAATCAGCAAAAAAGGGGAGACTATCTCAAGTTTATTGTTAGGCAGATATGACAGTGGATTTGATAATGAGTTTGATAAGAACTTCCATTCTTTAGGAAATTATGCATGAACCTCAACACAAACGATTCTTTTTAATAAAAGGAATTATTTAATAATCCCTTGTTAGAAAAGTAATTAATATCACAATGGAATTCTTTAATTTATAGACAATAGCTTGAAATTCGAGCAGTCTGAAATAATCCCCCCCCCCCCCCATGCAAGTACTAGGGCATTTCTACATTACTCACTTAACAGGTTATAAGCTTTTACAGTAAAAGTACTGCACACATAAAAAGAAATACTGTAAAAAAAAATTGTTGTTACATTTTTAGATGCTTGCTTGTAACTAAGCCACAATCCTATAACTGTTAAAGTAAAAAATGTAACAGTACTGTACAAAACAGTAGTTTGGAAATCACACAACAAAACTCTAACAACTATCGATAACGAGACCTTAAGCAATGCATTTAGAGATTAAGAGACACAGAAATACCAAGGAAATGAGGCCCAGACAAACCTAAGGGCTAACTAAACAATCATGGGTTAAACCCCCAAAAAAACCAAGGCAATACATCTATTCTTAAGATATTAACTATTTTGTCCTATCCCCTCTGTTCTTAAAGGCTAGAGTAGATTAGAAACAGAGATACGATCCACCTGAGGTTCAAAGTCTACAGTAAACAATACCGTAAATTAGGTTAAAAACATCCAGAATGTACAGAGGGCACAGAAAACCAACTCTAGCACATTAGTACCCATTTCCACACAATGTTTTTATAACAATTTTAGAACAGACAGAATGGAATGAAGCTCATCAGGTTTTATACCAAATGGAGCCTTTAAACAGAAAAACAGATGTGCTGTAACCAGACTGCAAAGGGAAGTTCATAATATATATCTCAGAGATTTTACACACCTAATGTCAGTTTTTATAAAATGCTTCTGTGAGTCGTGCTCTAAATTTCATGAAGGAGATCAAATATTCACCAAACACGTCAGTGTTTTGTAAGTAACCAAGTGGTGCTATTAGAAATAAACATGGCTGTGTAGGTATTTTAACAGATCACAACAAATGTTAATTTGATTTAACACAGAACTAATGTTTAGTCAGTTATTTTCACAATTAATTTTAAACAATACTTACACAATCAATGTTTATTTGGCTACTTTTGCAATTAATTTTGGTAAATTTTCACGTTAGCAGCGAATCGTCCAGACCAGTCGGTACTCAGTGGGTGATATGGTCAACATCACACCGGCCTACTTCACCTTTTAGGACTTTACCTGGTACCTAGTTTACCTAGCAGCCAAGGACATTGTTTAAAAAAAAAATCTGGCTCAATGCGGATTTGATCTCAGACCTTTGGGTGAGCATCTAGTCGCTATGCCTCTGCAGCATCGACAATTAATTATATAAATTAATTATATAATTGTCCCTTACACAATCAATGTTAATCTGCAAATTACACAAATCAATGTCAATTCTGCTAGCAAAACAATCGATATTGATTTTGCAATTATCTAGTGCCTTGAAATCTACCACTATAGTCTTCTGTATTCATATTTATAAATATATCTATCTGTTCCCCAAATTTATATCTACTTGGTATTCAACCAAGGGAGACTAGGCTGTGTGCCTTGATTATTTTATAAAGGGGCTAATATTATAATACTCTAGAATATTTTGTGAATCGCTGTGGCAGAGCGGCTAGACGCTCGCCGCAGATCAGAAGGTCATGGGTTCGCTCCCTGGCGAAGACGGACTATTTTCAAAAATGACCTTGGCTCCCAGGTCGACCCAGCCTTGAGTGGGTTCAGGGTGCAGTCCCGGGAAGTAAAAGGCGGCCCGCGTGATGCTGACCACATCACCCATCTTGTGCCGATTAGTCTATAAAAATATAGGCTAGCCCTATATGCCTAAAGGCGTGGAAAAGGGTCCTTTACTCTTTTTTTCACTAGCATATTTTAACATAATGTTTTTATGTATTCATAAATGATTTTCTCTTCATGTTTTACTGACTTATTGAGAACTAACAAGTTTCTGGAAACATTCAATTTAAAAAACAAAACACAATACCAATCATGTGCCTTGACAGTAATGTCAATGGTCATGTTTCATCACCTCATATAATCACTGGAATCATGGATCAGGTCAGTGTTATTTCCTCACCCCTTACATATGGCCTAGCAATCAAGCTGTCTCCTCTTCACCCATCCCTTGCTCTTTTCCCATCCATCCTGCCAGTTGTAAACAAGTTCCTCAGACCATTCCTTCTCATAACACATCAAATCAAAACAAACCCCTTAAAAAAATTGTTTCACTGAAAACAAAAAAAGACTGGGAAAACTGACAGTCTCTAATCAGTTAATGGTTTTCATCTGTTTCAATGAAGACTGCATATTTTGTGTATGCCGCTGGCTGTTTCAAGGAAGACATGCCTATTTTGTGTGTGCTTCTAGCTGTTTCAGGGAAGACTACCTATTTTGTGTATGCTACTGGCTGTTTCAAGGACTGACTATTTTGAGTATGCTACTAACTGTTTCAGGGAAGACTGCCTATTTTGTGTATGCTACTAGCTGTTTCAGGGAAGACTGCCTATTTTGTGTATGCTACTAGCTGTTTCAAGGAATACTGCCTATTTTGTGTATGCTACTGGCTGTTTCAAGGAAGGCTGCCTATTTTGTGTATGCTACTGGCTGTTTCAAGGAAGGCTGCCTATTTTGTGTATGCTACTGGCTGTTTCAAGGAAGACTGCCTATTTTGTGTATGCTACTGGCTGTTTCAAGGAAGACTACCTATTTTGTGTATGCTACTGGCTGTTTCAAGGAAGACACGCCTTTGTGTGTATGCTACTAGCTGTTTCAAGGAAGACTGCCTATTTTGTGAATGCTACTGGCTTTGCCGAGACCATAGTCTGCATAATTTTTTTTTTTAAACCAAGGAAAGTAATGGGCATTCTGTGTGGTTTTCGCTGGCGCAGGACTGGAGCAACTATGGGGTGACCAGTCCAGTTACCAGCTTTATTTGTGTTTCTATCATTTTGTGATATTCTTTGGATCTAAAAGAATAAAAATAATGCATGCGACAATAACCTGGTTGATCATCATCATCCAGATCAGCATCATTGATGTCCTCGTGTGCTATAGCTTCCACTTCTTCTTCAACCGTTGGCAAGTGTTGGGGTTCTGCCAAGGGGTCGAAAGCAAAGTCTGAGAATTTTGGGGGGACCACAGATGTCTGCAACAGGAAATGAAAACTGTACATTTTAAAAAACACACAAGAAAACAAAATATTTTTTGTGTGGAAAAAGAGACAAAATACTCTGGTTTAGCTTTAACATAAAATAGATCACGTCTCTGAGAAGGCCCATGTGTTTTGTCCTTTTTATTTTGTTAAATTTTTAATGTCTAGTTGCTTTTGATTCAAAAAGCCACTGTTCGGATGAAAAGCCTACAGAGGTAAATCCCAACTCTGTTCATTCATCTAAAAAATTTTATGAGAGCACCCTGCCGTAAGGAAAAAACTGCATTCAAACATGGACAAGTTTATAAAGGGTGTTTTGCCAATGCCTGTTACTAAAAAGATATTTTATATCGAATTAAGAGCACTACAATAGTTATTAAGTCTTCCTTTGTAGTCTGAATAAAGCATGAATGAAGTCAATGGGGAAAATCTTATTACATGTTAAAATGTATTAACTCTTGTCAGTCCCAGAAGAAATGACACAGAGGGACATAAAACCACAAAGTGTATAAGTTTCACAGAAGCTCAGAGGAAATGATCACTTAGAAGCCAGATTTCTTGAGTGTGCCCGCACCAAATGTAAAAGTCAGACAGCGCCAAATAGTTGTTCTTCACTAGGATTTTGTACAATTAGTAATTCTAATGGACTCACAGAGCATGCTTTAGAAAATCAATACAGGCATTCTGTCAGCAGAGTGGCTTGAATAACTTGACAAGACTCAAATCAAGAGCATATTGTGTTTTTTCTGTCCAGGATGTTCAGGTATATGAGATAATGAGCAGGCTAATAGATAAGTTGTGCTCCTTTGGGCAGTGAGCTACTTTATATTATGATAAAGCAGACGTGGAGGTTCTCTATTATCAAATGGTCTGACAGAACAGTCTGACAATACTGAGGATAGAACAAAAGATTACTATATGGCAGTGGCTCTCAAACCTTCTTAATGCTGTGACCCTTTAATAGTTTCCACTTGTTGTGGCGGCCCCCAAACAATTATTTCAATGAATATGTGTTTTACAGTGGTCTTAGGCGACCCTTGTGAAAGGGTCGTTTTACCTCAAAAAGGGCCGCGACCTGCAGGTTGAGAACCGCTGCTATAAAGGATTCAACAAAAGATACTAAAAGGGAATTAAACAAGTGCTTACTGAGGTGGTAAGAGAGTGCACTAACCACCTTGAAGGTTATGAGTACCTTTAAAATCTAAACACAAAATGACTGGTCTTTTTTCTCTCTCCTGGGGCAGTAGTTTTTTTAACAGTGGAGCAATAATACTCTAATTATACACTATATATTTTTTAATACTGTAGTAGTGCTGACTGAAATTTTTTGGTGGGACAGCTTTGGAAAGACCCCCCCCCCCCCTTTTCAATATAATTTAAAACAATAAATGCATTTGGATAACCTAAGCAAATACATGCACAAGACACAACAAACACAAAATGTAATTTGAAAACCTTAATCACAAAAAGCAGATTTAAATTTGCAAATTAAAAGGAATAGTTTACACTAGTTCATAGAGTCCCTTAAAGCTAAGGCACATTCAATGAAAACCAACTGTTTAGGAAAAAGGATCTTGATTTAATTATTTAAAAAATAATTAACTAATTTAAAATTTTTAGCATGTTCAACAAAAGGCCACAGGCACCTTCTTCATCAAATGTCAGTGACATCATCTAGAATATTGGATCTACTTAAAACTCCAAGTAGAACTTGTCCGCATTAATGTTCTTCAGGTAAATCTCCAGTGTAGGCTTATCTTGTGAAAGGGAAAAGGGGGGGGGGGGGGGGGGGGGGGGGGGGGGGGGTAAATAAATGAACTTACTTCTCCATTCCAGCCTGTGAAGAAGAACTCTGCCAGGGAAGGACAGATTTGTTTATCCTCTATACTGAGTTCCTTCAACAGTTCTGTAAGTAAAAACAATCAATGTAGAACAAACATTTTATGAGACAGATTTGTAACGTGTATGGCAAATTAACATACCACAAAAACAAACAAAGGACCCTTCTTACACCTTGACATGCATGGGGCAGATGGTGCTAGCTGTATTTTTATATACCAACTGGCATTTCTTGGGTGACATGACCAGTATACAATCATTTTGCAGTACCCACTAGCAGCAGCAAATGTATAGTAGAAAGAATGTCAAACCTTTTGAAAGAAGGGGGAACATAGCAGGTTCCAAGTGTATGTTAGCAACTGGAAGCTATAAACAGTAAGCAGACATTATGACAAACATTTCATAAATTAGAAAATTTACCCACTAAAGAATGGTGGCATAGTGTGTCAAAGAAGAACTAGAACATATTCGAACAACTGAAAAGATTTATGGTAAAAAGAGAGAAAGACAATAAAACAATATTTAGGAAAGGTATGATGAACATATAATAAAACTGGCACTGGTACCATCAGAATGTGGATGCCTGCAACTGGCTGCTGATGTTGTGGATGGAGTACTCTGAATTTGGTAATCTTAACTCCTCAATGAGATGAGATTCTTGACAATGTTTCATAATGGCATTTACAAAACAACGGTACATGCACTGATGTTTCTGCAGCAAACTGATCGAACCGTTTGTCTTGCATTCTGAAGGTCGCAGGTTCATTTCAGTTCACAAATGCCACAGATCCCTAGGGATTGTTGCTGGAGCTACACAGTTTATGCTTTATGTGACATTCTTGGCAGACAGCAAGCTCATCTGTGGAGAAAGGCTATGCTATCTGGGATAACCTAGTGCAATGAAGTCAATCCTCTCAAATTTTGCATTCTACTGAAGACTGCAAGATGTGGCAAAGTGTGATTTCTTATATTTAATGACCCAGTAAAATTAACACCAGCTGCCACTGATATCAAACAGTGAAGGCAAATTCAAACAAAATGATGTGCTGAATTCAAACATGGCAGCTGAAAGACTCACTGCTGGTATCTTTACTATAAAATATATAAAAACTAATGGGGTTCTCCTCGGTTAAGTGGTCATGGCATTTTCTTTGTGCCTCAAGGTAGTGGGTTTAATCCCATGGTTCAATGTTTGGTTCACAAAGGCTATTCTATTTATTTATTTTTAAAAAAATATTTTTTTTTAAAGGAAATTACTGCTGGCTGTAAAGAATTTTTTCCTAGGCAACAAGAGTAGTGATCCTGTGAACAGAAACTGAGACAGATGGAGTAAAACGATGCCATAAAGTCATTTGTCTTACCTTAAAAATTATTATACAACAAATGTTTTTTTTTTAAGAATAAATCTTCTTCTGCAACAATTTCTGGTCATGTGTTTAATCCATTGTGGGCATATACTGGCATAATGGACATGTTATCTGTATGTACAAATAACATACAGTTATTTGTATGTGTCTATTCCTTCCAACCAAGAAAAACAAAATGGTTGATACCTTCCATTTCTGAGGTTAGCTTTTTTTTTTTGAGTTTGCTCTCTAAACAGTTACAGTCAAATGCTGAGGAGAAAAAAGGGAAGAAATAAGAAATACAACATATAAAGAAAGCCAAACCTGTGACAGAAGAGACATCAATAGGCTTCCGTGTAATTTGTGAATCAAACAGTGTGTCCTCGACAATGTTTACTGACGTTGAAGAGTCTAGTACAAGTTGTTGTCTGTCATCAAAGCATCGTAGCCTGTTCAACAGAAGGCCACGGGCACCTCCTTCATCAAAGGCTGCTGACATCATTTGAAACATTGGATCCACTTCAAACTCCAGGTCAAACTTGTCCACATTAATGTTTTTCAGGTTAGTCTCCACAGTGTTAGCTTTTCCTGCCTACAGATTAGACAAAAGAATATATTCAAAGTTGTATGAATGGTGGATTACCAAAAACAAAAATCAATAAACCTGACCTCAAGATGCACCAATAAATTCTCTGCCTTTCTCAGCAGAATACTGGGCAATCATGGGAGTGATCATATGCCAGGCTTAGTCTTAATTTCTAAAGCTGGCAATATCAGGGCCGTGAGAAAGTGCAAGACTTTTAAGTTTGAGAGGGCCAGTAACCTTCTTGGACGCCTTTGACAGAAGGTATACAGCAGAACCACCAGCTCTGCTTTTGTGCAGCCTCTATGGTAGACCCAAGAAGTGGAACAGGCATGGAGAGCAAAGCAAGCAGCAGTTAAACAATTCAGAAAGTACGAAAGACCTCACAGGCTATAAGAGGATGTATAGATGCTAGAAAGAGAAAAGAAAAAGTAGAAGAGTTCAAGCAGTGTGCAGCAGATGCAAAGAAGGCTAAATGGTAACATTTTATGAGTGAAATGGGAGGGAATAAACCACTGGGTAGATTTTAGAAATGTCACATTTGCAAGGAAGGATCGGCCTATTACAACAGGTATTATATACACTGATAATGAATGGTATGCCAAGACAACAGTCAAAGAGAAAGGGGAAACATTTTTGGAGAGATTTATAGCTTAAACTAATCATAATGATAGAGAACTTAGAAATTAAATTAGAGATAATCTGTCTAATACTATAAATTATAATTATTTTCGGGATATTATTAGGTTGGAGGATATAAAATATATATTGCAAAAAAGAAAAGACACTGCACTTGAGCCAGACGGAGTCAGGTATGTCCACATGAACAGCATGAGTGATGAAGGCTTGAGGGAGATGGCTTATCACTTCAACCAGAGCATCAGAACAGCTTCAGTAACCAAGGATTGGGTGCACATCTACCTAAGTCCTAAATCCAGGCAAAGATCATTCCATACTCAGCGATTTCAGGATAATCACCCTACAAAATACTTTCGGCAAGATGCTTGAGAAGATTACTGCTGTTTAACAACAAATTTTTTTTGGAAAGGGATGAGCTCCTGCCAAAAGGTTTGGGTAGTTACCTGCCACAAAAAGATACATGGTCTAATTCAGCTACTTTTGCTTTTAATGTATATAAGGGGTCTTAGAATAGACAGGAGACAGTAGTGGCAGCACGATCTTCTTTATGCCTAACATAATATGTGAGGTATGATATTTTCATATCTGCCAAAAGGTTTGGGTAGTTACCTGCCACAAAAAGATACATGGTCTAATTCAGCTACTTTTGCTTTTAATGTATATAAGGGGTCTTAGAATAGACAGGAGACAGTAGTGGCAGCACGATCTTCTTTATGCCTAACATAATATGTGAGGTATGATATTTTCATATCTGCGCTCATGGCGAAGGGGGTTTGTCTGTGGCTGGTGAACTGGATAGCAGCTGTTGTGCATTCACATATGGCTGCCCTTCGCCTGGTTACATGGACCACAGAACCATGTAATATCGCCTCAGGACTACCCCAGGATTTTGAAATTGTGTCCGTTCTCTTCAATGTATGCAAACAAGATTGCAGAACTTCAAGCACAAGATACTGACATTCGCAGATCATGTTCTTGCATGTAGGCAGGGGAGCGATAGGAATCAGACAGCACAAGAATTAAAGGTTCCAACTCTAGTAATGCTGGTGTAAAATATCCTGCAGATCCGCATAAGAGAAGGCAAAAATTTAACCGAGTGTGTCCACGGATGATCCTGATTATGAACAACAAAAATGCAAACCCCAAAATTGAGTCTCATCCCATGTGTAAACTCACCTTCTTTTTCTTCTTCGGCTTCATGTCTAATTCTCCAGTTTCTCCAGTGTCTTCAATTGTTTCGGCCTCTGGGAAATTGATAAAATCAACACAAACATCAAGCTTCTGAAATACAATTTTCAGATTGTGGATTTTTTTACACAAACAAAGATGCAAACAGTGAAGAATGGAGAGGGAAACAATAGTTCATAATCAGTTTGAATCACCACAAATTTTGGCAACATGAGGGCCAATAGACTGTAACAGTTGGGGCACACAGAAAGAAGCAGATAACAGTGAAACAAAAACTACAAACAAAGAGTTGAATTGGAATGTTGAATTGTTATCTTCAGCAGCAAATGAGTTCCAATTCCAGTGGTACCAGCAAATGTCTGACTGTATATCTGTCTCGACCTTCGTTTGAGCATCGGCCACATCCTCTGGTAACTCCCTGCAACGCCATTCTGCTCAGACCAAATTGATCAGTTTGTGCCTCCACACTGCCCCCAAAGGGCCCTCACAACATCCAGCTTGTCACACAATAAGAGTTGAATGGGAGCAGGCCATGAAGTAGGCCAATAAGTTTGTAGGTAGATAAAATACAGGCAGATCTACAAATAAATCTGAGGCTATCCTCCAATAACAGCCCCAAAATATTGAGGCCGAAATATACCTTAACAGGGCCTCAGTCACATCTAAATTGTGGACCTCTTTCTGGTGACTATACTGTCACTGCCGAGAGTATCTCCTGTGCCGCTAAACGCGGCTAAACTAGATGGCTGGGTTTAACCAGCATTTTGTGAGCCAAAAAGTAAAAATCTTAACCCCCCCCCCCCCCCCCCCAAAATATATCATCAAATAGTAAATGAATAATGAGTACCTTCATGTGAACTTTTCCCGCCACCAAGACCACTCAGCACTTTATATGTGTGCGAATGTATGAAGTCTACACGTCCAGCATATATCTTCACACTGGCATCCAAGGTTGAGCTTGCCACCTAAACATTTGAAATAGATACTTTCAAGTAAGACTAATTCCTAATATACAAGCTGGAAAACAGCATATTAGACACGTCATCTGTTATTTATATCCAAATGGAGAACAAGCCTTCTCCTCAATCAATTCATGCCATTCTATATTTTTAACCCCCCCCCCCCCCCCCCCATCTTCATAGTTTTCAAAGCTTCTCCAACTGTCTTCATTTGCCAACACCAGTTCGGGGAAAATCACTTAACATATACCTGACCAAGCTCTTAAAACCAGCAAGATTATCTGGGGAACCCTTCAGGAGACTGAAATAACATGATAAATTAATCCGTAAGAACTGATGAGCACTCATACAAGCAAGGGAAGGAATGCCCTTTCTCCAAACTTTGAATGCTGACATCATTTTAAAACTGCTCCAATATGCTGTTGTTGCTGGGTTTCTTCTTCCTCTAAATAGATATAATATTAATATTCAAGCATTTAATGTAAATTTTTTTAATGCATTTTAATAATGCAAAATATATCAACATTAGGTATGTTTAATGATAGGTTAAATGGAGGGTGGGAGGGGGAAGATAGAGAAATGGCTGTCAGAGTGATACTGAAAAGTTGTTAGATGCAGGAAAAGAGAGCCTTGTGTCTGTGCATGCAAAGATATGATTTCACTTTTACCTGAAAGTTCTCCAGCTCTTTCTTCTTGACAAGTTCTGTCATGTAATCAATCAGATGAAGACCAAATGCATTTTTAGCATTAATTTTCTGAAACAATTTCAATAACAATGATAATGCACTAGTGCAAGATTTGTGTCTCAACATGACTTTCAATTAAAAGAGAAGAAAGTTCAAGATATCAAACAGGATTTACATTTTGTCAAGAATGAATTAATCAATCAATCCAGAACTGATATCACTGCACTCGGGACATTCCCTCAGGTGCTCCCTCCATTTCCTCAGTAACCAGCAGTGTTCCTATACTGATGATGCCAGTTGCAACTCTCTTAAAAGTTTACCAGTGTCGTTCCCCTCCTCCCCAACCCCAAGGGTAGAAAATCATCTAAACCTTCTGCTTATTACATTCCAGCTGGATAATTCTCTCCAGATAAGGATGCTACGTCTTTTTTTGTTGCACTGCTTACTTTACCCTAGACAGTTTTCACCAGATTTGATTTATCATAAAGTAACTCACAGTCCAGAGGAACGGTAGCAGCTAATCTATCAGTTTCACGCACACCAGAATATCCTGGGCAAAAAAACCAAGATATACTTTTTATCTGAGTTTTATCAAGCAGTGTAAGCCATTTTGATCACAAGACATTCGTTTCTACTTTCCGAAGCATGCTCTGTGAGTCTGTTATCATTACAACATTTTGAGCTGTACTGCTCTTTAGCCATCAGAAAGCTGCCAAAACTGCTATTGTCTATATTCTCATTCTAGACGTGACATGCAAGATTTAAAAAAAAAAAGTCCATTCCCCTTTGCAAAAAACCCTTCTCAACTCTTTTAAAATCTCCCTACAAGCTGAGCACCTGGGCGTATATTTTCATTTGCAAGAGCATCCACTCCCCCTCAGTCCAAAGTAACTTAACTATCCCTCAGTTGCGGCCCGCTCTGCTAGGCAACAATGTCATTAATTTGTCAAATAACCCAGGATATTATAAGGTAACGACAAAAACATTGTGTAAAATTCATCATCATCAAGAGTCTGCCTTCTGGAGTGAGCTATCATGTTTCTCCGCATATCATTATCTCTTACAGTATGAATTAATTCATCTGTTGGTATCTGTCCATACCATGTTGAAAGTCTATCAAGAATCCTCTCTAACTGCAATCCTCTTTTTTTTCCAGGTTGCTACAATATGTTCCAGTTTTTCACTTATCATAATTTGGCTAGAAAATGTTAATTGGTTCTTTCTGTTTGTGATATGTTATCCTTGTATCTTAGCTTCCTTATAAACAATTAGATTGCTTATAACGGCTGTTCAAGAATGTATAAACAAACTCAAATATTGGGTGACTGAGAATGCTGCTAATGTAACTTACATTTTCAGCAGAAAGCTTGATGCAATCAGCATAATGACTAGCCAGCTGTGTACTAGTCAATCCCTGAAGTGCTGAAGAATTCCTGCTGCTGACAGACACACAATGAAGATTTAAAACCAGCATTTAAACTACAGCTAGTACATAGAAAGGGAGTCGCCGTGGCAGAGGGATAAACGCGCGCCGCGGATCGGAAGGTCGTGGGTTCGCTCCCTGGTGGAGACGGACTTTTCTTCAAAAATGACCTTGGCTCCCAGGTCGACCCAGCCTTGAGTGGGTACCGGGTGCAATCCTGGGAAGTAGAGGCGGCCGGCGTGATGCTGACCACATCACCCATCTTGTGCCGCTGGTCTATAAAAATATAGGTCTAGCCCTATATGCCTAAAGGCGTGGAAAGGGTCCTTTACTTTAATACATAGAAACATTAACAGAATTCTGTTAAATAAAAAAAAAATTTAGGGGGGGGGAGGGCACCTTACGCTAAATTGTTCAACTATTACTGATGTATGCAACATGGCTTTTATTAAAGACTTTGAATTTAAGACAGTTTGCTCAGTTTCTTTTTTTTTCCATTTCATAAATGGCATCTTCGACAGATACAACTTATTTTTTTCCACACGGAGTATGAACAGTGTCTACTATTGTTGTCTTATGCACTGATTTATCCACTCGTTCTTGAAGAATTAAAATCTAAACAATTAAATTTTATGGTTTTCACGTTAAACATCAAATCAAAGTAAGAAACAAATGAAATCAGCAAGCCTTTTTTTCTTAAGAGCTAATGAGCAATAAAAACAAAACATAAATTATGAGCATATCTCGGAACCTTTTCAAAGATGTATTGATTAATGTGAACAAAGCCAATTATGAACAAAATTTCTCCCTCACATTGTATGTATTTCTGCACAACTTATCTATTCTCTTACGACAGTGCAGACAGAGGGAGGCGGTCCTTAAGCTTGAGGATTTAGGTTCTGGGGTTAGACCGCATAGATTAGGGTTTTATTTTTACAACTGACAGAAAAAAATCAGGCACCTTACTGAAGGGTGCTGTTCACGATAACCGTGACGCTGACCTTTCAGTCATAGCTTCTTGAACTCTTCTGGGTCACAGGGGTGTGCGAGTCTATTCCGCAGGACATATGTATATGTTGAGTGAACTGCGGCTCGGCATATTTAAAAGGTTGCCTGGCTAGCTGCGACAATTTACCCCTGCCCTCTCCACTTGCAACATCACACATAGCTCACAACCCTATGCCAAAGAGCAGTCCATAACCTAATTTAAACATCACGGTTACCGTGAATAGCACCTATTGAAGATTCAAATGTGGGTCTTCCAAGCTGAGTTGAGTTTTAAGAACTGACATCATAAGCGCTCAGTCCCCATCTTCAGCAGCCACCTCTGATGGTACCAGTAACTGGCTGACTGTAAGTCCGTCTTGCCTTTCCTCTTAGTGTGGAGTGTTAGTCATATCCTTTAGTCACTCTCTGTTGCACTTTTCTTTTCAGAATGTGATAATCTAAGTGTGCCTGCACACTGCAACTACCTCCCAATGAGCCTTGACAACATCTAGCTTGTCGTGCAAAAAATTACCACCACCAAATGGCTCAGAGCCAGCAAATCTGTCTGCATGTTCGTTTCCTAACGCACCTGCATACCCTGGAGAAAATATCTGAAGGATGCTAACTGAGTTAGACTCCTGAAGCAAAGCGTGCCACTCTGCATAAAGCTTTCCTATCTCCACCTTTCTCAGCATGCTTAGTCAGTTATAACCACAACATGAGTGTGCAGCTGACTCTCAAGCCAATAGAAGGCTGCAGTGACGGTCTTTACCCCCATTCTCAAACTAGATATTGTGATATCTTTATGCCAGGCTTTGTTGCGCTAAAGGTCATCCATTAGCTTTTGCTACAAACCCCCGAGCACTTCTGCCTCTCAGCACAGAGCTATCGGTTTAGACAAGCACATTAACTAGGTGGGAATTGGCATGAACAAATGTTAAATTTCTGATTCCGCAACACCTGCTGGCCAGTCACTGCACCCCCTATCGAATGTGATGAGAACCCAATAAAATTATGCTTATTCTCAGCCACTCTGATCCACTTCTCATCTAATATTTACTTACAAGCACATTCACACAGGTCTAATCATGTCTTCCACCTTTTCTGTCTGTGGTCGTTAACTATATCTAGATCTTCAGTCTTCTGAGTGAGAGTCCAGTTTCTTAACCACTCAGCCACATTAAATTGTTTCTGAGTTGTATTTTTCTTTTGGTAGCTTGTGTGTGTGTGTGTTCTCGCGCCTGTGTACACTGAACAATTATCAGAATTATTTAGTAAGAATTTTAATCATTCTGACACCTAAAATTATAATGTCCAGTGCCACCCAAAGGACACAAACTGTTCCTCCCTATGACATACAATGGAAAAAGTAGAAGTTGATATTACACGAAGAAGGCTGTTGACCAAGAAAACAATACCTTGGAGAGCTGGCACCTGGGCTTGTGAGAATTTTTCTTTGAAGATCAAAACCTAATGACTTCCTCCGTCTCTCCTTTTTCTGCAGTCCTTCATCTTGAACTAAATGTACATCAATAAAATATAAAAGATAAATGGAACCAACAATACATGCTACATCTTGACCTATCTAACTACCCTTGATTTTAATTTGTATTTAAACATCTAAAACCACTACCATAAATGCTAAAGACAGATTCATCAAAAACAGTTAACCATTTCATAAAATGAAGCACAACAAACTGAATAAACCCAACCGAATATGTTGCTGTTGTACTTAATTTTGTAATGATGTAACTCTGTAATAACACACCTGACAAGATACAACTATATATTCAGTTGCATTTATTCAGTTGGATGTGCTCCATGTTAACCATTTCTTAACTGATCAAACTGTGCAATGAATACAGCCTTATGTGCCATTAAATTAAACCTATTCTTCCATTCTGATCTATCCTCTGTAATTGTTTCAACACCATGGATGGAATCCCATCCAGTTCCTCCGGCCTCTTTCCTCAACTTTCATCTTATAGTTTATTTTGGATGTTATCTCCCATTTAAGTGCCTGTTTAGTGATACTCTGTTCCCTTTTCCTCAAGATGTGCCCAATATATTGACATCTTCTTTGGGTTTTTTCAACAGCTGTTGTGCAGACATTTCTCTCATTTCTTCCTTTATTGAATTCATCGTATTTAATGTTTATTTTCACAAGGAAACTGTTTAACTGTCCACACACAAATAAACCTACCAGGTTAGGTTGTTGCTGTTAGTTATATTGTGCTATGAGGAGACAGGGGACTCAGCACATGCCTTTCCATAGCACAAAACCTGGGCAGCACTGTAGAGACCATGTGTTGCCCATGCATCATGATTCCCCTCCCCCCCCCCCCCTTTTTTTTTGGCTTGCCTTGTTTACTCCAAAGGAAAGGTACCAGTACATTTGGAATAAAGGAAGCTGCAGAAGCAGTTGAATCACGAGAGCAGTACCCTGTTCGCCTGTCTGAGCTTCCCTCCTAGACCAGCTGCTAGCCAAGTCTAAGAGCCTATCTGTCCTGCAATAACATTTAAAGTTTTTAAGGTCGCATCTCTTTTTTCTAGGATAAGGCTAGTATCCACCCCAATGCGCTCCTCTGCCTGAAGCACAATGAGGAACGTCAGGTCTGGTATACGCTGCTCATAATTTGGCTTTAACAGAAGACAGGCAGTACTGGCTATTGTCATCTCTGACCAAGACCTGACCCACAAACTGGGTAATTATAAATATGTATTGAAACAATAGAAAAATAGAGGAAGGAAGGCTGATTATAAGATAAAAGTTAGCTGCCTATCCTTTACAGCCTTCACAAACCTACCCCTGGATGTATTGTCTGCTGGTTTTACTAGGCATACATCGAGCAGCAGACAAATTTGTGTTTAGTAGTTTACCACTGCTTCCTGGATAGTACTTCTTGCTCATTCATCTTTCTGAATGGTACAAGGCTCATCCTATTGTCAAAATAAATATAAAGGAGGCTGCCCCTAACTTGCACGCAGCTGATTTCAAACCCTAGTATGTTAGGACAGTGAAATTCTGTTCACAACCCCTGCTGCGGATGTAGAATAATACTTGAGTTTCTAGTAGTGGATTGTTAGTGTTTGCACATGTGACAACTATCTTATGCATTTATGTTGCATGTGTGACCTTTAAGATGTTGTTGAGACTTACATGTTGATCAACAGTTTATCAAACGGGACATTGAGGGACATTTTGCGTGATCTCTACCGGCAGAGGAATGCAGCAGTTATGAGGCAGCCTGTCTGCATTGAAACTAAAACTTCAATTCACGGCTTGGCAGTTTAAATTCATAGCATGGAAAGATACAAAAAAATGATCTGGTTTTTTTTTATCACTAAAGAAAGTAAACTGGAGAGAAACATGACTAAAAATGAATTAGAGGCATGCAACGTTGGTTTTGAATCCATATCATAGCACACTGGGCACATCCTCACATGTGTCGTCTTCCACAGTAAGTAATGTAAAGTATAGATGCTGACTGTTCTAGTAACACACTGGTTGTACATGTGTCATGCACTTTCCCCCCATTAGTCCTTTCTTGCCATATTCTCTCAGTATCTATATTTTAGCAAACCTCACATATTTTGTTTGATCTGACATTGTCTTCCTTTTGTTTATACATTGCCTTTAGAATCTGTAATTCGTTGAAAAGAACATAAATGCTGATACAAACCTGTAAAGTTGGCAAGATTTGGTGTGGGACTTGCCAAACCAAAAGTCTTGCTGGTAGATGGTGACAAAAACTTGTCTGGTGGTCGTCGTTGTGGTGTCAGGGGAGTGTTTGTTAATGGAGACAATACCTCTCTTTGGGCCATTCTTAGTGTCTACGTATTTCTACAATTGAAACTGGAAATAAAAGTACACACATATAAAAACAATTAACTCATAAATCATTAACTGTTACTGCCTTGGCAACAGAATTCAAATTTGTTACTACAATATTAGCATCACTGCAGGCCATTGTTGCCATTTTGGTAATTTTATGGCCAGATTCAAGAAATTCTGCCCTTTTTTTTAGTGGTTGGCCTAAAGGAAAGAAAAGGATTTGGCCTTTAGGCTGATTTTTTTTTTCTGGACTAAGCAACAAACTTTTTTTTTTTTTTAAATAAATGTATGTAATTATTAAAAGCAAACTCAGTGAATATACATACAATATGTTGTTTTATTTTAAAAAAACAAATCTGCTTAGTACTAAAGATTATGAAAGACTGTGAAAGGTTATATCACTTCATTTTTTTTGCTCTGATTCCCATCTCGAGCTACACTCTGAAGTCCTGTTACCTGTTTTTTTTTTTAACCAAGGCGACCCCAAAAAATGGAAACAATTATATTAGTAGTTATAAGTACAAAGCAATTGGAAAAAAGACTTTTGCAAGGGTCAAATGTTCTGATGGATCAGAAGATGCTTACTGCATGTAGTGGACTCACTGCTCATTAAAAATGTGAAAAACACAGAGGACTTCATCGCCAGCACAGAAAAAAACTTGAAGTGAAGAAGGCACCTAGACAAACAAACAATAAGGTTGAGCCAGCAGAACTTCAAGTGGCTGTATGTGTGTGGTGTGATGTCAGTGTACCATCAGTTCTGTCAACCACCTTAGTGAAATAATGATAGGTTACTGATGAGGGAGCATGTCTGCAATGCACTTACTGCATCCCTTGATATTTTAAAGAACTTGTCTACCAAAAAAAAATGTGTATGGTGTCGGCATAATGAACAGCAAATCAAATTAGGGTCCTTTAAATGTGGATATAGAAAATGGAAATGGCTTGGCCACATTATGAGAATGAAAGCTGATATTGTACTTGGATACCAGAGGAAAAGAGAAAGAAGAGGCGCCCAAAAACAACATGGAGATGAACGAAGGAAAGTGATGTGAGTGCGGCATCTCTGACATGGAAAACTGCACTGAAGATTGTTCAGGATAGGAAAACATGGAAAGTCCTCACTGAAGCCCCATGTGCCACTAAAGAGGAATTAATGTCATACAGTATAACAATTTCGGCTATCCTCCAAATAACGGTCCCAAATTATCGAGGCCGAAAATATACCCTAAACAAGGCCTCAGCCACATGTAAATTGCAGACCTCTTTCCGGAGACTATACTGCCACCACCGAGACTTATCTTCCGTGCAGCGGAATGGGAATAAACTAACTAGATGGCTGGGACGCACAAGCAAAAAAAAATGGAGGAAGCTGCATGATATGTGGTAGCTGCTGCTCTTGAGTCCCAGCCATCTAGTTTAGCACCCGCTCCGCGCGTATGCAGTGTAGTCACAGGAAAGAGCTCCGCAATTTGACGTGACTGAGACCCTGTTAGGGGTATATTTCCAGCCTTGATAATTTTGGTCCATTATTCGGATGATAGCCTAAATTGTTATACTGTATGTTACTTCACGGGAAAGATGCACTGCATGCTCTCAAAACTGATTCTGATCTCCTTACTGGTGCTTAACCCAAACTACTTTTAAATGTAGCTGTAACTGTAACAATTTATGTCAACAATGCAACTTATTAAATAATTTAAGACTTTTGTTTTCAAGTTGCTGACCAATCCTAAGCATCAAAATCAATAATTATAGATTATAATTATAGTATAACTATGATCTAGTTTTTTTGTTTTGTTTTTTTTTTTCAAATGAAATATTGGAGTAAAAAAAAAAAAAAGCAGGAACAGACAACATTTGAGCAACTAGAACTACACTTACAATGGATGTACAGTACAGCAAGTAGCAACAAGGCTAAAGACTGATCAAGAAAGATAAATGATGGAGAGAGTACTCGCTAATGTTAATAACTATGCCTCTATATGGTTAACACAATACTCAATACAGGCATTTAGCAAAAGACACGAAACTTATAACACTACAGTTAACTCCTCTCTGCGACATCATGAGCAGTGGGACAAGACAAACAAGAAGAGACAAGATTTTAAGAAAGCGAAATTATTAGGCATTACATTTAAAAAAATTTTTATGAGTTCTCAGTTTCTAAAAATAAGTAAAACTACTTATCTACTTACTATTAAGTACTTTTAAATCGATAAACAATGCATGATAATGATAGCATAACATAAATATTATTCAAATTACAATGAATGAGTAGTGAATGCTGAATGAACTAATATTTAAATAAAGTAAAGAAATAATTAAAGGAAGGCGAAGAGAAAACGATTTTTGTTTTGGATATTTTAATTATTTATGTTAATGTAATCTATGATTTTATTGATATATTATTATTATTTTTATAATGTAATTATATCATAATGATCACAATTACAAATGACCACCATCAATATTCGGTTATATTCGAATCAATCCAATTTTTAAAAATTTACAACGAACGTAACCGACTACTTACTTTACTTTAATTTATCAATAGCTTTATAAACTTTGTTTCAGTTTTGGTTTGAACAAATAAATCCACTATAGAGTACTTTCTTAAGAGACAAACAAGTCTTTAAAATAACTAGAAAATAATAAAAATATTCATCAACATGCAGTGTTGATGTCTAGCACATGAAATTTATTTTTCCAGACAAACAGTACAGGTTTTTAATAAAACCTTTGTATTTCCGTTCAAAGATGCCGCCCATTTTCGCGTACACATCCTGCTTGCCGGTTTATGCAAAACTGTGAATCAAAGAAATCAAACAAATACAAGTTAACAAGGAGCTGAGTTGAGTAAAGAACTGACATCACAGCATTTGGGGCATTCCCACGCGTGCTTTGTCCTCATATTCAGCAGCCAGCGCAGTTCCAATACTAATAGTGGCGGTTACACTCTGGTTATATTTCCTTCCTGCCTTTCCCCTGAGTGTAGTGAACCGGCCAGACCCTTTGGTTACAAGGAGCTGGAAATGGTATATGCCCTCCAACAAAGGCTGACCGTTTTAATGGACTCCTTATCTGCTGCTTATTGCTCTTAGAATGCCAAAATATACAGAAGAAGTGACAAACTATATGAGACATTCTTAGCTAAAATTTATCTGAATAAAGGATGCCAGTACCAGTGCTGGATTTAGGCATTTGACACCCCTTCCCAATTCACACGCATATAGGCCACGCCCTTCTCTATTTAGAAGGACCTGTATAGGCCTACACGCGGTTATTTTCACCACATCACGCGAGATTTAGAGTAATCCCATTATATGGGGGGGGGGAGTGGGTTAGGGTTAACCGTTAGTAGTAGTCGCTATTCATGTAACACTAGTCCTAACCCTCTCCACTTACTATGGGATTTCCCCAAATCTCGCTTGATGTGGTGACTTAACAGAAAAGAACCGAACACACTCAAATGAATATTGTGATAAATATACAAAAAATATTTGTGCCATTGTCACCTGCCCTACCTCTTCAAGTGACGGCGTGCGGTGTGGCCTGCACCTACCTTGCTACGCCTCGGGGGTCAGTTCCCTTGAGCCCCCATCCCAATTTTTAAACGGGCTCAGTCCCCCCCCCCCCCCCCCATTATTAAGACACACTCTTTGTTGAAGGCGGTCGTTTTAAACACGTCCAGTGACTTCCGATAACTTAGAATGTAAAATAACAGCTATACTAACTACTTTAATTATACAGCTGTGTCCGTGTCTGTCCTATTTTAGAATAATAGTAATCCAGCTTCGTCTATGTGCTATTATTTGGGAAGACACAATTAGTTTCCTGGCTAGATTAAACTAACAAACAAACCCACACACACACACACACACACACATACATACACGCACACACCGAAATAAGCCCCCACCTCCCAACCAAAATATAGGGGGTTGGGGCTAGTGTTTAATGAACAGCCACTACTATTAAGCCCTTGTCTATTTCCCATAGTCGGCTCTGTGGCTTAGTCGATGCGAACGCTTCGTAATGCCAGGGTGCCGAGTTCGATCCCAGCTGCGGGCCATGCGCCTTGTGTTGGTTTCAACAGTGGTATCAGGAGGCCGACCGTCCAGTAAGCAATGGCAAACTACTGGACGTAAATTTGCCCAGAGAAACCACACAACAACCAGGGGCTGCTGTGGTTGGTTCTGCAACGTCCTGTAAAGGAAACGCAACTAACCTAGCTCCCCTATACTATGGGACAGTCCGGGGATTTCCCTACCAAATCTCGAAGCCAGCCTGGTGTGTTAAAATAACACACTGACAGGCAGACGGATGGATGGATGGAAGGAAGGATAAGTGGATGGATGTATTTGACAGACAGATTAATCTGCAAGGCTGGATGGTTGGACGGATGTCAGATTGGATGGTTGGATAACAGATTGATGTATGAATGGATGGGTAGACGGATAGTTGGATGAATAGGTATACATGAATGTGAAAATATGAAATCGTTGGTCTCGTGATACAATGCTTCTCT
This sequence comes from Candidula unifasciata, assembly GCA_905116865.2. Lineage (NCBI taxonomy): Eukaryota > Metazoa > Mollusca > Gastropoda > Stylommatophora > Geomitridae > Candidula > Candidula unifasciata. The sequence continues at coordinate 106,365 of CAJHNH020008442.1, read as the reverse complement.
CTTACTTTCAGCTATGAAATACAGACAGTAAGGATGATTGCTATACAAAGTGTCAGTCGAACCCAAGCGCAAAATTGAAAGTATTCCATTTGGGATGGTTAAAACCATTATGAAAGGGAGCGTTGGACGGATAGATGGGAAAATAAAATGAGTGGATGGTGGGTGAATGAATGGGTGGATGGTGGGATGAATGGATGGAATGATGGATGGTTATATTTGTGGATGGATGGAATGTTAAATGGATGGATGGATGGATCAGCCTATATGTAAGCTTATATAGGAAATCAGGTAAAAACATAGGTCTTTGTGATAAACGAGATATTTGGGACTTGTACCTGTTCGTTTGATTCTGATCCTTGAGATATTTTTGACTACACTCCTGGAGGTGAAAAAGTTGATGGCGGGGAAAGGGAGTATGTTTTGACTTAACCCAAGAATTATTGCATTTTTTTTTTTTTTTTTTTTGAATCAAGCGCATGTGAACTGCCGAACAGAAACATTATATCCTTCGATGTTTTTTTTTTTTTTTTTTTTCGGGGGGGGGGGGGGGGGGGGGGGGGGTTACATTTTATTTCATCAAACTTGTTTTTAGGGCGTCTTTCGATTGAATAATTTTATTTATTTATTTATTACTGACTAATTTCTCAACATGACTGTCACTTTCAAAGTAAAATAATGTGTTCGTTTCATACAAAATGTGCCATATTGTTGACCAGTGTCTTCCGTCTTCGCTTGTCACATCTTGCGTCTGTCTGATAAATGAACGACAACTCCGTTACGACACACTAATAGACAGCTGTCTGCAGTAGTTTAATTTCTTTCCCTTTGTACCGACGTTAGAGGAAGGGCCAGATTATCATGGATGACAAGGTAATTATCTCTGCAAACGAATGCATAATGAGAGGAATTTATTAACTTTCACTACAAGACCAATACGATGCACATGTCTCTCAGTTTGAACCGTTTTGTAACTCTATCGAGTCACCGTTTTCAAAGTGAGAAATGATCTGAACAAAATAAAAGATGCGTATATTATCTAGTCATCCCCTTGTGTGATGCATTTTTTCGTTATTTTGAAGCCCCACCCGTGCTCTTGCCAGCTAGATCCAGTTTCGCCTTTTTTAGAACGAAATTTTTTGTTATTTGAACTCTTTTATTTGAACTATTTGCTTTTGCCAGGGGCCGCAATATAGGCAGGCCATAAATATGGTCCATTGTCTGAACGCGGTTTCTGGGACCTCTCCACGGCGATCCTCATCCACATGGTGGCACTTTGTGTCATCAGGTGTTTATCACTTGTGTGATGTCCTGGTGGGGTAGAAAGTCAGTCTTGCCGGCGGCTGTGATAGTCCGGCCATAAATATGGTCTAATGGCTGAACGCGGTTCCCGTGACCTCTCCATGGCTGATCCTCATCCACATGGTAGCACTTTGTGTCATCGGGTGTTTATCGTTTGTGGGATTTCCTGGTGGGGTAAAATGTACTACTAATTTTTCTACTTCTAACCCAAGCCTGAGTCTGAAGAATCTCAGCGCAGTGCACGAACTCCGTTGCACCGGCAAGAATCTTGAAATACTTTGGGTAGATTTTTAACTCCAAACTTTTACCCGGGCAGAGCCGTTAGGCTACTCTGTTCGATTTCTGTTAAGAGATTTTTACGTATGCAAGAATACACACAGAGGCCAGGGGAAATTACTAGCAGTTCAAGTTTTTAAAAATCCCAGCCTTCACCGGGTCTTGAACCCGGGACCCCCAGCACTCGAGGTGGACACCTTACCCCGAACCCCCCAATTCAGTTATGACTTTCAGTTTTCAAAATGAAAACTGATTCGAACTAAATTAGAGATGCACATTTAATTCCCTGCCTACTACAAAAAGGCATATCGAATTATACCGAGAGAAAATCTCAAATAAATTAACATATCAATTACCGCTCCATTTTTTTTTTTTTTGGGTCGTCGGGGGCCCTAAAAAAAACCTACGGGTTTAACTGGGCTTCTGAGACTTGCGTCCAGGTTATTCTCATCCGAATGGTTGCACTTTGTGTTGCCGCATGTTTATCTTTCTTTGTGACATCCTGGTAGGATTAAACGTCACTCACTTAGTATCTAAAATATTTATGTGTGTGTGGCGTGTAACACCACCCGAATCTCACAGAAATGCGCGTAAATTTAAAAAAAATACAGTAAAGTTTAACTCAATCTCACTTATACTGATAGGGTATGCTAGCCAGTGTCCCATGTGGTCAAGTGGTTAGGATTCATGGCTTTCACCCAGGCGGCCCGGGTTCGATTCCCGGCATGGGAAAATTTTTATGGGTCTCCGTGGCAATGTGGTCAAGCCGTTTGCCTCGCGCTTTGAAGGTCCTGGATTCGTTGCAAGGCAGCGCCGTTTAGTTCACGAATGCAGTTTTTACGAAGATCCCTGGCTATCGGCGGAGTTTCAGGGGCCGTGCTCCATGTGACGCTCTCGGCAGGCAGCTAGCTGTTCTGCGGAGAGAGCCTGGGCCAAATGAAATAAAACCTGGTGCAATGAAGTCGATTCTTTCACCTTTACCTTTACCTGGTGAGACAACACTATAGCCATCTCAACTTATTGTGTGTAAACGAGTGAACTAGTAAGACATAACATCCACCATCACCATCTAAACTTTTTCTGTGTAAAGGAGTGAACTAGTAAGACATAACACACCATCGCCATCTAAACTTTTTCTGTGTAAAGGAGTGAACTAGTAAGACATAACATCCACCATCACCATCTAAACTTTTTCTGTGTAAAGGAGTGAACTAGTAAGACATAACACACACCATCACCATCTAAACTTATTGTGTGTGAACGAGTGAACTAGTAAGACATAACACACACCATCACCATCTAAACTTATTGTGTGTGAACGAGTGAACTAGTAAGACATAACACACACCATCACCATCTAAATTTATTGTGTGTGAACGAGTGAACTAGTAAGACATAACACACACCATCACCATCTCCGCTAATTGAAAAAGTCAACTAGTGAGATATAACACCTTTAGCCGCATCACCGAAATGTGTTTAACTGGGGAACTAATGAGATATAACACTATCGCTGCCTCACCTAAATAAAAGAGTGAACTAGTGAGAAAGAAAATGATCGTCATCTCACCTAAATGTGTTAAACTGCTGAATTAGTGAGATTTAACACCATCGCCATCTCACCTAAATGAAAGAATGAACTAATGAGATATAACACCATCGCCGCCTCACACTTCTTTCAATGAGTGCCGTTCACAATATTTTCTGTTACTTGATTAATTCACCTAAATGAAAGAGTGAACTAGTGAGATGTAACACCATAGCCGCCTCACCTAAATGAAAGAGTGAACTAATGAGATATAATACTATCGCCATATTACCTAAATGAAAGAGTGAACTAGTGAGATGCAACACCATTGCCGCCTCACCTAAATAAAAGAGCGAACTAGTAATATATAATACCATCGCCATATTACCTAAATGAAAGAGTGAACAATTGAGATACAACACCATTGCCATTTCACCGAAATGGTTTAAATGAATGAACTAGTAAGATATAACACCATGGCCACCTCACCTTAACGAAAGCGTAAACTAGTGAGATATAATCTGGTAATCTGGTAATCCTAGTTTCAGTTTCATAGCAAACGGGTCATGCCATAGTTGCTCCGCTCCTGTGCCAACGAAAAACACACGTAGCTCACAGTGTCACGCTATGCACTCAACTAAGAAGCTGGGCGACGAAATTATATCCTTCCTGTCTACAAATGAAGCAAAAATGCAACGGCCACCGTCTGGCAGGGAAAAAAAATGGTGGCCGTGCCTAGCGTCCATTTTGACCTGAAGCATTATATGAGGGTTATTAAACGATCACCCCAGCAGTACCCTCATTATTAGATGGGGAAGGGACTTAGGACATTACATCCACCTGTCTGCCTTCGTTAACGACTGTTCACCTAACAACTATGCAATTCTTTGGCACGAAGGAGACACCTTGAACTTGGGTTTCGGACTGCCGACTCCCTACAAGATGTTTTTTTATGTTTTGTTATCACACTTGATGTCAGTACACATTGGGCATACCCATGCGTGCTCAGTTTTCCGAAGCAGCAGCCACTCCAAAGTACTTCTACTAATTGACCCCATGAGAAGCTGGTTATATCGTCTCCTTTCTAGGCCCCGAAGACGGCAAAGACGTGCATCACCATGCTTAACTCCCATGTCACGCAATCGTGTTAGTGTCAGGGATTCCTCATTCTCCGCCAGCCCAGTTCGTACAGCGTTGACGATATCTGCTCTGTCCATGCTTTTTCCCGCAATCATTTGTGCAGTGCTTGCCAGTGGGTCCGCTCGCTCATTTTCCTTTACGCCCGCATGACCCGGTGCGTAGATCCAGGTTACGGAGGTTAAGTGCGATTTCCGAATGCTTTCTATCCATTCAGAGCGCATACTGCCTGTTGCTATCTTCTGAAGCATATTCATTGAGTCTGAGACAATTACTGCCTGTGTGGCGGTTTGCTCGGATACCCACGCTAAAGTTCTAGAAGCAGCGGCTATTTCCATTGTCATGCTTGACATGGTTGTCCGGTAAGCGCCGCTGTCCTCATGTATTGTTTTTCCCATTCTTTGCGCTGTGTATGCCCATGCTGACCTTGATCCGCGCATCACGAATCCATCTGTGTAGATGATGATATCTTCTGGGTCTGAATGCTGATCTATCAGTTCCCTTACTTCTGTGTCTACGGCCGCGGGAATTTGATCCCTGCAGTACCTTCCGAGTGTGATGACAACCTTAGAGATGCCATTCATGTCTACTGGTGTATTCGTCCATTCTTTTCCGTGACTGATCACGTCTAGGTCACATACCTGCTGAATTAAATCCTCAGTCTTTGCCATCCAAGAGCGGCCTCTTTTGAGAGTGTTCCTTTTGTGTCGTGTATAGATTTGTGCAATGGGTGGTTAACGTCTGCCGATACCCTCATGTAAGCCTTGACCTGTGCCACTTTATATATATGCTAGTCATCGTTGGCAAATCCAGGACATAACGCATGGCGTTGCAGGAGGTGTCTATTGTGCAGCCGAATATGAGTCTCATGGCCTCATTTTGTATTCGGTCCAGTCTTTCTGTGAGATATAATGTCATCGTAATGTCACCTTAAAGTATGTGAATGAGTGAACTGGTGAGATATAATGTCATCGTAATGTCACCTTAACGTATGTGAATGAGTGAACTGGTGAGATATAATGTCATCGTAATGTCACCTTAAAGTATGTGAATGAGTGAACTGGTGAGATATAATGTCATCGTAATGTCACCTTAACGTATGTGAATGAGTGAACTTGTGACATATAACACTATACAAAATATATAATTCCTGATTATGAACCTTTTACGTGTTGAACGAGGTGTCGGGGCTAAACCAAATGAATAGACCAGAAAAAAGATAGCCGCACCGTCTATGTTGCTTTCACGTCAGATAGGTGGCTCTAGAATCGTTCGATATCAGACTTTGCAGGGACAGACCAACAAAATCAGCAACCAACTTTCCTAGGTGGTTATTAAACCTGTGACAAAGTACCAGCAAGTTAGTAAAGCAACAGTCAGGTTAAGCTAAGTTAAAGTACAGACCCTGCAGCACTAGGGACCTCCCCCCTAGACCATAGTCTCCAACCGTTTTCGGGTATCACCCCCCCCCCCGATCCCCTCCCCCCCCCCCTTTTGAGAATATGGTAAGATCCCTCCCCCTTTCCCTTTACGTCCCTTCACAGCGTAGCAAAATGTTATTTAAAAGAGGGCAGAAAGAAAAATCTCAAGTACTGTTAACAAGAACTATGAAAAAAAAAAAACTCACACAATTCAGTGTGTCAAATAACAAACAAATCATCAACAATAATAAGAAGAACTCCACAGGGGAGCATGTACAGCAGGAGTCTACCAATCATCAGTAGAAGTGATCACTCGTCCACAATTGTTTCGGCCCACGATCTCTTAAGACAATTCCAGAGAGTGGGCCGACTAGAGTTTATGAAGCTCATGCTTGATCTGTTCCTGCTGCAAATATTACCGGATGTTCTCGGACAGGGACAAGAGGAAAATGGTGACTATGCAACAGGTACTGTGAGATTCGAAGTTTATTTATAGTCGCTGCTGTAGCCTATTAGATCAGTCGGCATACCATAACGACCAAGTGGCAAGCTTACGGTTGGTTTATCAAACACATATTAGGTTAAGGTTAGTTGCGTATCCTTTACAGGACGTCGCAGAACCAACCCCAGCAGCCCCTGGCTGTTGTGTTGTCATGGAGTGAACTGCCAACCCTACACGATGGACGAGTCGTGACGGTGACTTCCCTAAGCGGGCAGTCACATTTCAAACTTAAACCCGTCCGGAGGGGTAAATAGTCCCTTATATTGATATATACCTTTATCTGGTGAAATATTCCTTTCTAGACCCTCTAGTTGCCTTGAGATATCTTCATTTTCAAACTTGCAACTGTGGGCTGAAGATTTCTGGTGTTTAATTCAGAAATTCATGTAAGCCTGTTTACTCCTGGAGACGCGAAGCTTAGTTTTGAGCGGCATTCTTTCGCCTGGTCTCCAAAGTGTCAAGACGTGTATACAGTCTATGAATAAAAGTGGCGCATACAAAGAACCAGTTCTATCTTTGAAGAATTCCTAAGCTTGGGATGATACCTCCTTAGAGATCAGGCAGACGAATCACAGTCCAGCCAACAACCACTAACCCATACCATTCTGGGCACCAAGTATACCGAAAAGTCCTGTATATTGTTGCCACTACCTCAACATGGCAAGAGCTTGTTTGTGAGTTCCAGGACTGGTGGACAATTGCAGACACTTATGTCATCAATCCAGAGAATCAGTCTTCAAGAGCTTTGTTGGCTCTTATGCAGTTCCTGTGTCCTCAACTGTGAGACAGTCAGCGGACACCACAGTCTTCAAGAGCTTTGTTGGGCTCCTATGCAGTTCCTGTGTCCTCACTTGTGAGACAGTCAGCTTGTACCAGATCAAATCGAAGCATAGCTACTTATTGATTCAACCACAGTCAAATCACCATGGACTGAGGGGAGCATTGACCAACGAGCTGGGATAAGTGATCTCTTAATTACATGCATGCTCTCTTCCCACGGCACCTTGTGATTCCTATGATGAAATGTAATATCAAAGAACTACATCTGGCTGCTTCAACATCTGGGTTGTGTCATTGATTCCTGAACTCCATTCACTGAACATTCTTGATGATCTATTCATTAATATATGTATATATATTGTACTTATTACATGTAGAAATTTTCATGGCTGACTTGGGTGTCCCTGTTTCACCATCCTAACTGTCTAGCTTTTATGTTTGTGTGAGTAATAAGTGTAATCTGTGTTAACATGGCTATGATAGTATACTATCATAACCTGGGGGCTACCTTTTTATAGTAGTGGGGGTGTCCAGCCAAGTGTGCCTAGGAATATTATACATTTTGTAGTGCCAAAGCTTGAGTTGCCCTACTTCTGAAATAAGTTGAGCGTATATTGGCCATGGGGTATCCCTTAGACCAATACGAGCCAACGACTCAACATAATTATTTCAGAGTGCTGTTGGTTCTTAAGGAGAAATCCTTAAATCATGCATGTGACAGGAGTGGTATGTGACATGTGTGGTTTCTATTGGCAAATTTACGTCCAGTAGTTTATCATTGCTTTCCGGACGGTCAACCCCCTGATACCACTGTCGAAACCAACGCAAGGCGCATGGTCCGCAGCTGGGATCGAACCCGGCACCCCGGCATTACGAAGCGGTCACATCGACTTAGCCACAGAGCTGACACACATATTAGACAACTGGTAATTTAGTGTCCAGATGTCAATATGATGGTTAACACTGTTTTGTCTTGATGATATTTGCTACTTTTAGTCTGATGTTGGACAAGGCACAAGTGAGATCACTCTCCGCATCAAGCTGGCAGCGCTGTTTTGTTTTCATGATTGTTAATGCTGAAAATCTTGATTATAGCAAGCACTAATAAACTTATCTTCAAAATTACCTAGCCGCTTCTTGAAACTTCCTCACGCTCCCTCCCCCACCCTTTCCCGCCAACTTTTTGCTAGGTTAGAGACCATATCCCTAAACGCTGTATCTCCATCATCACGCCGCAGCTTCCAGTTCCTCTAGCAATGGTTCAAGTTGCAGTCTATTGTGTATCCGTCTTGCTTATCTTCCTGAGTGCTGAGCGTCCGCCAGAGCCTCTGGTCATTGCTGGCTACATTATTATCTCAACATCATCATAATCTTTTTTTTTTTCTTTTCAGCATTTATTGCGTGCTCAGAAAATAGCGTAGACCACATCTGCCTTGGTGAGAATCAACTTACCAATCAGTGGTGCAGAATCCATCTGCCTTGGTGAGAATCAACTTACCAATCAGTGGTGCAGAATCCATCTGCCTTGGTGAGAATCAACTTACCAATCAGTGGTGCAGAATCCATCTGCCTTGGTGAGAATCAACTTACCAATCAGTGGTGCAGAATCCATCTGCCTGTTCGTTTCTCAGTACACTCATTTCTCAGACTTCAAAAACCATATATTAAAAAGTAAGACGTATACAGTTTTAGAGTATACAATTTTCCTGCTCCTTGTGTGAATTAAGGTAGTCGCCGTGGCGGAGCGGCTAAAGACTAGCCGTGGATTGGAAGTTCGTTGGTTCGCTATCTGGCGGAGCAGGATTTTTTTTTAAAAATGACCTTGGCTCCCAGGTCGACCTAGCCTTGAATGGGTACAGGGTGCAGTCCCGGAAAATAAAGGCGGCCGGCGTGATGCTGACCACATCACCCATCTCGTGCCGATTGGTCTATAAAATATAGGTCTAGACCTATATGCCCTATATGCCTAAAGGCGCGGAAAAGGGTTTTTTCCTTTTACTTTTACTTTACTTGTGTGAATTAAAACGCCCTGGATTGAGTTGAGCGAAACTAAAATTTATCTCATAATCAAATGGAAGTAGAGAGAGAGAGAGAGAGAGAGAGAGAGAGAGAGAGAGAGAGAGAGAGAGAGAGAGAGAGAGAGAGAGAGAGAGAGAGCGGCAATTTAAAACACGCTTTTGTGAAAACAAGCCTGGTACTGAAAAAGACAACAACGCTCACAAGAAGTGAGGGAAATATTTAACGTACAGAGATAATTAATAATTCGACTGATTGAATAATGACCTAACCAAAACACTATGATTCATAGTAGAGCAGTGGCCCGAGTGTCTGAGGTTCTAATCGAAAATTTCCCACTGTGGGTTCTGGCACCCCATTCAGAGGGGTGGGATTAGGATAGACCCATTGTCTCTTCCTGTGCCCTCTACCCCAACAATCATGTCATAAATGTCTACTAATAAGATAGGTGTTTCTCTCATGGTCGGGTTGTATCTGTCTGAGTGACGAAGAATCAACAGTCTGCATACATATAAGCCAGATCTGTAAAGCGGAGATGCACACAAAACTCAGGTTCTGGAACAAGACAATATTTCAGAAGTGGGCTAACAACTAGGACTTTCTGCCGGAGTTTACAGTCAGTGAACGCCAAGAAGAAGAAGAAGAAGAAGAAGAAGAAGAAGAAGAAGAAGAAGAAGAAGAAGAAGAAGAAGAAGAAGGAGAAGGAGAAGAAGAAGAAGAAGAAGAAGAAGAAGAAGAAGAAGAAGAAGAAGAAGAAGAAGAAGAAGAAGAAGAAGAAGAAGTCTTCACTACCAAGACATATCTCGAAATGTAAAGACTACCTCTTGATCGCCTATCTAGTATCAACCCCCCCCCAACCCCAATTGGGCATATAGGGCTAGACCTTTATTTTATAGACTAATCAGTACTGGGTCGGTGATGTGGTCAACATCACACTGAGCGCCTTTACTTCCCACGACTATACCTGATATTGACTACAGGCTCCACGCTCAATTCGCCTACAAAAAAATGTGTGTCTACTGCCATATAGCCGCTACGCCAATCGCATGAAAACGGTCATTTTACATTTGACGATTTACAGTTATTTCTTCTTGAAGATACCAAAGTAAAATATTTCACTGTCTGATTCTTGACGTCAGCTTTGTCAGTTTCTTTGGGCGATTTATTAGCGAGGTTTTATATTCAGTGAAAAACTGTATTTTTTTTTTTTTTTTACTTTAAATCACCAACCGTCGAAGAAACACTCTATCGATCCCGTCAAACTGGCCCGTCCTTACAGCCCTGCCCCCAGCCACTCACCCTTATCTGTCCCCTTTTTGCCACTCCCCTCAATCAAGCTTTTTCTCCTCCCATCCTTGATGCAAGTGAAGCCAGGATTCGAGGAACTTGCGGGGCGTCTCCTCGACGGCACGTGCCGACAGTGTTCCTGCTTCAAACACTGCTGGGGCTTCCTCGCTACGGAACTCAAATAGACGGCCATCGTCTTGGCCGGGGTTTCTTCTCCGATTTCTCGGGCTTCCCTATCTTTGCCCAATCATCGTCCCCCAATTGGTTTCTATTTTTCTATTCACATTTTCCTCTCCGTTTAATATTCCCAGGAAACGGTCTCCTGTCTGTGGGGCGCGTTTTATTGGAAGCAAACATCTTTGATGTTACCAAAAATCGAAAAGTAATGAATATCCAGGGCTGAACCTGACAGAGAGTTCTCCCTTACTGACTTCCGCTTCACGTTGCTAAAGACGCGAGAGTGGAAGACACGGGTGACAACAAGTTCTGGAGATTTTGTTTTTTCATGCCCGCCCTGTTTTGTTTTTATCGCCGAACGTCTTGGGTTGATGCCGAAGCCGTGCAAGGTCCATGAAACTGTTTGGACCTGTGTCTACAATGAAGGATGACAAATTTAAATGGAACCAGCTCCGGTTACGATCTAGTCAACACGAATGTTAGAGTGATGGATATTTAAGGACCTCTTGCTAAAGGCACCACCATGACCACTATCCTGGAACTGTTTATCTGTAAAGCTGGGATATTACTTGTGATCTCACTAAAGGTGAGTATATTTCTTCCCGTTCTCCTTTACACGATCACTGTGATAGATATTTCATACGTGTGTGTTGATTACAATTCTAGAATGCTAGAACTAGAACATGTCATCTTTTTTAGAATGACTCCTGCATCTAGAACAGGGGTAGACAGACTATAGTCTGCGGGGCAAAACTGGCCCGCCGAGCAATTTTTAATGTCCAACGAGGCTGGTGGAAAATATTATATAATCTGGCCACGAAGCTCACAGAACAGCAGAACCCAAAAACATATCCAAATATCAACATTAGATTATCTCACCAGAATATCATGTTATAAAGAAATCTGGCTATTATGTTAACAATGTTTTTTTTTTTCTTCTTCTATATGGCCCCGAACAAGTTGGCAATTCTACATGTTGCCTCCCTCCTCCCCCCCCCCCCCCCCCAAAAAAAAAAGTTGCCCTCTCTTGATCTAGAAGGAAATTTGCGATGAAGATGTCTAGTTACTTTAATTGTTTCGATGTAGAGATGGGAGCCCCTCTAGTATAGCGGCTAGACGCTCGCATGTTGTCTGAAAGTCGGAGCCGGGTTGAGTCACAGGTCGACTCAGCCTTGAGTGTGTCCTAGGTAAAGTCACGGAAAGTAAAGGTGGCCGGCGTGTTGCTGACCACATCGCTCAGCAAGTGCCGATTGGTCTATAAAATACAGGTCTAGCCCTATATGCCCAATACGCAGGAATGCCTGGAAAAGGGTCCTTTGCATTTTTTTTATAGAAATACACTGACCAGCCGAACTGTACACACACGTTTCCAAGAACGTTTTAAAATTCAAGTGTGTTCCACATTTTATAATAACAGCTTTGTGATATTAGTGAATATAGTGTAGTCGTTTGAGTTGTCGCCTACCACCAAAGCATTTATGTGTTCTGTCCCCAGCAATTGCAGGCTTAAAACCGTTTCAATAAAATGCCTCTGGGGTTTAACAAGTCCTATCAATCTAACATTGCTTGAAACCGTTTCAATAAAATGCCTCTGGGGTTTAACAAGTCCTAACAATCTAACATTGCTTGAAACCGTTTCAATAATGTCTCTGGGGTTTAACAATCTAACATTGCTTAAAACCGTTTCAGTAATATGCCTCTGGGATTTAACAAGTCCTATCAATCTAACAGTGCTTGAAACCGTTTCTACAATATGCCTCTGGGGTTTAACAAGTCCTAAGAATCTAACATTGCTTAAACTTTTTCAATAATATGCTTGAAACCGTTTCAATAATATGCCTCTGGGGTTTAACAAGTCCTATCAATCTAACATTTCATTGTTCGTTGTTTATTTCTAGAGATCTTCATCGCACATTAAACATGACCATTAGTGCCCCTGATCTCTTCCTAAGCATGTCTCCCTGTGTTTTTAGGCTGACCATTCCCGTTCTGTTCTTGCTGATGTAACGACGGGTGGGTCCCGCATGGCTTTCCTGCTCGCGGTTCCATTTGGTACATCCAGAGTATGCAGTCTTTTAAGTGACAAATCATTTTCTGCGAAACTGAAAGCTTCACAGCATTAAATCTCGTGTATGGCATTGATGGTGTCTCTCCTGTCCACAGAGGGCCCATTCCCGCCAACCAGAGCGTCTGCTCTCTCATTGCCTTTCACACCAGTATGGACTGGGGCAAAAATGAAGATGATTTTGTGAAACGCTGTGCGCTGTATCGGATGGAGCCACTGTTTTCTTATATACCCCACCTTGAACTTCTGTAGCATGCTCACTGAATCACTGAGCAAACATGCATTTGTGAACTCGTGAGTTTTCAGCTATTCTAGGGCCTTTGTCGCATTTCTGACATTTGAATTCTGGGATAGTCGTGATGGTCGATTTCATATTGATCATCTCTTACCAGTCATGTTTTTAATTACTGAAAATGTGGATCTAATATGTCTTAAATTATGCGGATATAAACAAAACATTGAACAATTTAGTGACGGGCATATTTAGTTGCATCTTGTCATGTGCGTTACTGCAATTATGTCAATTTATAATGAAGCTAACAAATAATGTGTTTGTTAATTTGGATACGATCTTACAAATCGTATTTTTCAATTACGGAAATTTTGATCTGTTCAACATAGCTTTTTTTCGTTTAATTTCTTAACCTGTTTATCAATTTACCTTACGCATATTTATTTCTCAACCATTTTTTTTTAAACAGCCGCCTTCTTGCTTATTTCATTTCGTATTATAGCCCTTTATATTCCATATCGCTCCTCTTCTCTATTACATACTTCCGCCCGGCTCTCTAGCGTAGTTGGCTAAACCGGATTGCGCGGTGTCCTGGTGACGAACTCCTTGTGGTCCGGGTTCACTCCCGGGGGTAGGCAGAAAAGCCACATTTCTCCCAGATTGACGGTATTTATCATTGAATCAAGGCCGAAAGGTTGCGATATCCATAATACTGAGTCTAAGGGTTAACAACTCATGGCTTCTGGATACTAAAACAAACAAACAAACAACAAAACAAACATTACATACTTCCTGGTTTCATGGTGACCTTGATTTTTTTTAATTAGCTAAGTTTTCTTGTCCGTTGAGTTTTCAGTTTGGGCTGTATTTAGTATTTCGTTGATAAAGACTTAGGTCGAAACTTTCGGTTGTGTATGTGTGCGTATTTTCTGTTCCCCCCGTTGAGCTTTCTAGTAATATTTTATGTTATATTTAGCATTTATTGTGAATCTAGTTTGTTTGTTACTTTTTACTACTCCAAGGTTGCTTTCTGAAGATTACCACCAAGTGACCCAGAGTGCCTTTGTTCGGGAAGAGAATCTTGGAGGTACAAATCTCAAAAATCCCGTTCCACCCTAAAGCAGTTATATTTGGGCACCCGACGGTTACTGAGCAACCAACAGTCTAATTTTTGGGTGGGTATAACTAAAGGCTCTGTGGCTAAGTCGATGCGAACGCTTCGCTTCGTAATGCCGGGATGCCAGGTTCGATCCCCACTGTCAATGCGCCTTTCGTTGGTTTCGACAGTGGTATCAAGAAAGCCGACCGTCCAGAGGCAATGGCAAACTACTGGATTTAACTTGCCTAGAGAAACCACACAACAGCCAGGGGCTGTTAGGGTTGGTTCTGCAACGTCCTGTAAAGGATACTCAACTAACTTATAGGCTGAGGAGCGGCTGACTGAACGGCTAAGACGCTGGTTTCTAAAGCGAGAGACTTTGGTTCGATTCGGGGTAATGTTTGGGATTCTTTTTCTCTCTGTATGGAGAAAAAATGAAATCCTAACCTGCACAGTCCGTGGCGACAGCACTAGCCAGGTGGCTCTAAATCTCAGGTTCACATTTTGGGTTTGGGGGAAGGGGTGATGTTGGTGGGTGTATCTCTAAACAGTTCAAAGTCTTGTTAAGTGCTTAAATAAAAAGTAAAAATTATTATGTGCATAATTGTAGTAAATATTATAATATATTTGAAATAATATAAATTTGTAAAACAAAAACTTGAAAAGACCACTTCTATTCTTAGTTGAGGGATTCTAAATTAATCCAGCACCCCCCCCCCTTTCCCCACCCACCCCAGGACATAAATTCTGGATTTCCTGCATCGACAGTGGTTCTTAATTATTGCGGTACGTACCCGAAAGGTTTCAGTAATCGTGCTTCGATCAGTAGACCTAGGTCTGTCTGTCTGTCTGTCTGTCTGTATGTCTGTCTGTCTGTCTGTCTGTCTGTCTGTCTGTCTGTCTGTCTGTCTGTCTGTCTGTCTGTCTGTCTGTCTGTCTGTCTGTCTGTCTGTCTGTCTGTCTGTCTGACCGTCTGTCCGCCCGTTCGTCCGTCCGTCATTCCGTCCGTCAGTCTGTAAGTCCGTCCATCCGTCTGTCTGTCAGTCTGTCTGTCTGTCCGTTCGTCCGCACGTTCGTCCGTCCGTCAGTCCGTAAGTCCGTCTGGCATTCCGTTCGTCAGTCCGTAAGTCCGTCCGGCATTCCGTTCGTCAGTCCGTAAGTCCGTCCGTCCATCCGTCCGTCCGTCTGTCTGTCTGTCTGTCTGTCTGTCTGTCTGTCTGTCTGTCTGTCTGTCTGTCTGTCTGTCTGTCTGTCTGTCTGTCTGTCTGTCTGTCTGTCTGTCTGTCTGTCTGTCTGTCTGTCTGTCTGTCTGTCTGTCTGTCTGTCTGTCTGTCTGTCTGTCTGTCTGTCTGTCTGTCTGTCTGTCTGTCTGTCTGTCTGTCGATAATTTTGTTTACTGTCTGTTCTTGTCGTCTAGTAGTAAAAGTAGCGGCAGCAGCAGGAGCATCAAACGAAGTAATAACAGCAGAAGCAATAGTAGTAGTATTTTTCTGTGCGTTCACCGGCTGTAAACTCTAGCGGGAAATACTGGTTGTTCGCCCACTTCTGGGCTTTGGTCTTAATTCCGAACTTGAGTTTTGTGTACACACCCGTTTTACAGATCTAACTTTTTGTATGCAGACTGATGGTTCCTTGTCTCCCAGGCATGTGTACTCCAACTTTAGAGGAAATCCTTATCAATCTTACAACATTTTTGCTAGGGGGGCAGTGGGTCTATTTTTATTTACCCTGTAAAATGGGTACCCGGAACCCACACGGGGAAGTAGTACTACTAGTAGTAGTAGTAGTAGTAGTAGTAGTAGTAGTAGCAGCAGTAGTAGTAGTAGTAGTAGTAGTAGTAGTAGTAGTAGTAGTAGTAGTAGTAGTAGTAGTAGTAGTAGTAGTAGTAGTAGTAGTAGTAGTAGTAGTAGTAGTAGTAGGGGCAGCAGCAGCAGCAGTAGTGGTGGTGGTGGTAGTAGTAGTAAAATTAAGTAATAATAATAATTACTATTATTGTTATTATTATTATTACAATTGAAAGTAAAACCTAGTAGATTGGCGGTATTGCAGTGGTGTTTAATCCATGTGACTTATTCTTCTCAGCAGAAAGGTTAGCTGCTTGCCGATAGCGTCGCATAAAGCACTAACTCTGTAGCTTCGATGACGATCCCCAGTAATGGCCTTAATCATGGCACTGGTGAACTAAAGATACGGCTGTAAAATGTTACCCGCGACAGGTTCGGTATTCACATCGGCAACCAGGTCACCTATTGGCTCGTCGATAGACGACTTCGTCACCGGTGGGGACAGTTTGGAATTTGTCTCTTTTGATCGCATCAAAACTGCAAGAATCGTTTTGGGGGCTTTTGCTGGCGTGAAAGTTTAAGCCATTTTATATCACTGTGCGGATAGGCCAGCTCGCCAGCAACTGCTGCAAGGTAAAAGTAAAGGACCCTTTTCCACGACTTCAGGAGTATTGGGTATATAGGGCTGGACCTTTATTTTATAGACCAATCGGCACTTGGTGGGTGATATTGTCAACAGCACGCCGGCAGCCTTTACATCCCAGGACTGTACCTGGTACTCACTCAAGGCTGGGTTGACCTGAGAGCCAAGGTCATTTTTTGAAAAAAGTCCGACCCATGTCAGGACCCGAACAGGAACTTCAGATCGGCAGGCAAGCATCTAGCCTCTAGGCCACGGCGGCTCCCCTAGCAACTGCCGTACCGCAACTTATTTCGATGTATCGATCAGTCAGAGTGTCCACTCCTAGCTGTTACCTCAATGTTTACCAAACCATCCTTATATTTACAACTGTCAATGACAAGCCCATATTAGCCCCGTATCCTCCTCAACAGGCTGTGAAGAGTCTCCATACTGCTGATGCCCGTTGTCATCTGGTTAACTACTCGTCTTACCTTTCATCTGTAGCTAGATCCTTTCGATTTTTTCTCAAGGTAATGCCGGTGTGTTGGGAAATAATGAGACATATAGATTGGGAGGTTCTGCACCACTTGGTGATGAAGTGATGTATGACAAGCTAGATGTTGTGAGGACCTTTTTGGAGTGCGTGAACTGTGCAGAGGAACAGATAGATCGTTACGGTCTGAGGAGAATAGCACTGCGAGGAGTTACCAGGGGATCTGGCCGACGCTCAACACTCAGGGGAAGGGCGTGACGGATTTACAATCAGACAGTTACTAGTACCATCGGAACTGAAACTCTCCCTTACTGCTGAAGATGGGGACGGGGAGCATATGGGAGTGTCCCAAGTGCTATTATGTCGATTCTCCGTTGAACATTTAACATTCTATATTCTTACCTTTCATCCGATCTTCGAGGATCAGCAAGGCAGTCCCACACACCCCGTTTAGCCTCCAAAGAAGTTAGAATTAGGGCACCCATAACGGCCTCATCAGCCAGGTGTAACCCGCAGTCCTTTGCCAGTAAGGAGGACCACAACTCCTATGACAACGGTACGGATGTCTAGCTATGCTCACAGTATCCATCCTTCACTTCTTGTACACACTTTTGCGCATTTGACTGTCTACATCAGTGCTTATGCGGTCACGTAGCAAAACAGCCGAACGCGGTATGTTGGAATTTTGAAACATTACAAGCTACAATTCACTTTAATTTGTTTAGTTGTAACCTTAAGCTCAACATTAGGATGCCATCGCACAATTTTAGTCTTTTTTTTTTTCTGTAAGTACACGTTAATGAATGTCTGTAATTTTGTAAATACTTTGCAAAATACAAACCGATAATATTCACAAATATTGTATTTTGGCGTGTTTAGAATATGTAGTCCCATTAAAATTGTTTTTCATACCTTTACTGAGTAAGTATGTAAGTAAGTTTAACTCACCAGGACATCACACAGAGCGATAAACACCCGGTGAAACAAAGTGCCACCATGCGGATGAGGATGACCCGTGGAGAGGTCCCAGAAAACCCGTTCAACCGTCAGGTTAAATTGCGCCCTCTGGCTTCTAAATAACGAAAAATGCCATCCCATATTGGGGAAAGGGGAAATCATATCATTTACAGGCGTCGATAGAAATGAAAGAGCTGACAGGTTGGCTGGATCCGCTATTACTACCGACGGTCAGCCTATGGATCATGCTGATATTATCAATGCCCTTAGAGAAATGGGAAGGATAGAGGACTTTGGTGGCAGTGAATCCACATCACTCGCCAGAATGGCAGACTTGGGAATTAAGATCGGCACAGCAAAAAACGAGACGCACACCAGCTACGCCAGAAGACTTGTTAATCAACATAGAACTGGTACTTTTAGCCATCGGACGTTGGGGTTCATACTGAGGGGAGGATCTGAGCACCTATGGACATGTCCGGAGTGCAATGAGGATAACCCAACTAACTAACTAACTAACTAACTAACTAACTAACTAACTAACTAACTAACTAACTAACTAACTAACTAACTAACTAACTAACTAACTAACTAACTAACTAACTTTGTTTTACAATTGCCGTGTGTATTTTGTATTGCTTGTGTTAAATACACATGTTGCCTTTTGTTCGTTTTGGTGATATTACGTGTATGCATGTACAGTCACAAATTAGGATACATTAGTTCAAGAGCTTCTAAACATTTCGAACACTACTACTGTTAAGAATGATGATCTTGATGGGGGGGGGGGGTGATGAGGATAATGATGACATGCTAGTGATGATACTAATTACCTTGTAGTGGTGGGGGAGCTTAGCCTCAATGATCCAAAGAGCTATGCCGGCGAGATCGTATGTTCCTGGCAGGGTCACCCAAGCCGGGCAGGTCATTAGTTAGGGGCCAGACTAAAGATGGTCTCCCGGTCCTCCAGGCTCGGGGGTTGGGTGCAGTGTTGACAGCTCTGCCCTGTAAAAAATCTACAACGTTAGTGAAACTTCAAGAGGAAATGAGTGCTCTAAACGTCCGGCGGTCTTGGGACAGAATCCCTCTGTCAGCATGAACAACATGGGTGAAAGCCGACAGGAAGCCCATGATTGGAAAACAAGTCTGCGGCATCTTTGACATGGAAAACTGCACTGAAGATTGCACAGGACAGGAAAGCATGGAAAGTCCTCTCTGAAGCCTCATATGCCACTAGGCATAACGAGAACTGATGACGATGATGTGTTTACATGGTCTTCTGTATGTGACTTTTGGAGTGTTAAGAGTATCAATTCAAATGTTATTACAAAAATAAAATGTTTTGACGAAGATTGTTGAATTGTTTCATATAAAATGCGGCTGTAACATCATAATGGGGAATATTTCCGTGACAAAACATTTCCATAAGCGCCCAGTTCTCATATTCAGCTGCCACTGAAGAGTTCTAATTCCGATGGTGCCAGTGGAAGTTTAATTATATGTCCGTCTAGCTTATCTTTTGAGTGTTGGCCAGATCCATTAGCTGTATCATTCTCTCCAGACCTCTGTTCGTGCCTTGCTTCGTTCACTTACTCAGAAAGGGGCTTTGACCACATCTAGTTTGATATGCATAAATTTAACGGCCCTTGGTGGAGGGCCAACAAATGTGTCTGCCTTTTCATTCCCAACACTCCTGTATACCCCGGAGTACACTAACCATGTGGGACCTATAAAAGGATGCTCAACACTCTGTACGGAGCGTGCCTGTCTCTACCTTTCATTACATGCTTTGTGTCGGTTATAATTATGACATGTATATGCAACTCGTTGTCAAGCCATGTAATTACTATCATAATCATCATCATCATTGTTATAGGATTTTTCACGTTTTTTTTTTTTTTCAGGCTATAGGTAGTGGAAACCACCATGTACTTAACAAGAGGCTATCAAGAAGGGTTGATGTAAGACTATTTCATCCAATAAAAAACGTTTGCTGCAATATCCAACCAGTCATGAACTAGCCAGTAAAAAACAAAAACAAAAAAGATATCAGTCCAAAAAAAAAAAAAAAAAAAACATGAAAGGAGACCCGCAAGATGGCTGAACTGGATTGACCTTGTTTTCTTTGACAAAATTCCCTTAATTGACACCTAGAATATGTATGGGTTGGAAAAATCTGCGCACATTGTAAGAATTGTAAATATTTTATTCCGATTTTTTTTTTTTTAGAAAATAAGATGGAAGTTGGCAGGCAATAAGCGTTTTTTTTTTTTAAGGGCGAAAAAATCACAAACATAAATTGCTTTACAAAAATAATGTCAATTTAGAATCACACCCAAAAGTGAATCTCAAAACTATTCTGCGTTTAGCACCAACAGCCGATAACAACACATCATTGTGGAGGAATGTTACGCAAAACATTAAATTACTATCAGCCATTGTTAAATATTTCCTAAATGTCAAGACAGAATCAGTTACTACACATTATAAAGAGATTACTGGAGTCGCCTTGGTATAGCGGCTAGACGCTTGCCTACGGATGGAAAGGTCGTGGATTGGGGTCCTGGAAAGTAAAGGCAGCTGACTGGGTGTTGACCACATCACCCACCAAGTGCTGATTGCTCAATAAAATATAGGTCTATCCCTGTATGCCCAGTACGCCTGAAGGGTTCTTTGCTTTCACTTTAATTGTGAAGAAATTACGGGAAAATACACAAACTTGGGTTAATGATTCTTCTTGCCCAGCTCTCTAGCGTAGTTGGCTAAACCGGATTGCGCGGTGACCGTGTGACGAACTCCTTGTGGTCCGGGTTCACTCCCTTTGGTAGGAAGAAAAGCCACATTTTTCCCAGATTTACTGTATTTACAATGGAATCAAGGCCGAAAGGTTGCGATATCCATAATACCGAGCTTAAGGGTTAACAACTCATGACTTCTGGATACTAAAACAAACAAACAACAAACAATGATTCTTTTTCTTTGCGTTCTACTTTACTCAGTCGATCCTCTTCTACCCTATGGAGGAGAGGTTTGCCAGAGAGATCGCCAGACATCTCTATTATCGGTTTGTTTCTTTTTGGCTTTGTTGCATCCCTGTTCTCTGTCAGTCGTGGACTGCCGGGTGTTGTTGTCTTCCCAGCAAACCATAAATCCTCCTAACGGTCTTGTTGCCGGGTTCTTGACCTCCATTGTCTGATGTGTTGGCCAGTTCTCTGCCTCTTTTGCATACATTTCTAAACCATCGTTACTGTGACTGATCCACTTGAGTTTAAAAGGCATTTGTTTCATAGCGTATTGTTTCAATATAATGACCTATATATTTACCTTTGACCTAAAACCTCAGCAAACCTATAATTAGTAGCTTTTAGCGACATGAACTTAGGGGACAGTTGGTGAACCAGCAATGAACTTGGGCGAGCAGTTGCTTACTACAAAAAGGCTGATGAACGATCATCGAACTGGGGCAAGCAGTGCTCACTACAGGAAGGTTGGTGAACGAACATCGAACTTGGGCGAGTAGTGCTCAGTATAAGAAGACATTTGAACGAACATCAAACTAGAACGAGTAGTGCTCGATATTAGAAGACATGTGAACGAACATCGAACTTGGGCGAGTAGTGCTCACTATTAGAAGACATGTGAACGAACATCGAACTTGGGCGAGCAGTGCTCACTATAAGAAGACCGGTGAACGAACATCAAACTTGGGCGAGCAGTGCTCACTACAGAAAGACTGGTAAACCAGCAATGAACTAGAGCGAACAGTGCTCATTACACGAGGACTAGTAAAGAAACATCGAGCTAGAGCGAGCAGTACTCACTACAAGAAGACTGATGAACGAACATCCCACTGGGGCAAGCAGTGCTCACTACAAGAAGGCTGGTGAATGAACATCGAAATGGAGCGAGCAGTGCTTACTACAAGAAGATTGGCGAACCAGCTATGAACTGAGGCGAGCAATGCTCACCACAAGAAGACTGGTGAACCAACATCGAACTGGAGCTAGCAGTGCTCACTACAAGAAGACTGGTGAACTACATCGAACTGGGGCGATCAGTGCCCACTACAAGAAGACTAGTGAACGAACACTGAACTGGGGTGAGCCGTGCTCATTACAAGAAGACTAGTGAACGAACATCGAACTGGAGCAGGGCTCACTACAAAAAGGCAACCTAACAGAAATAAACACCAGCTTATACAATGCATTGGGAAAAAAGCGCATAAACGATCCTCACATCTCCCCCCCTCCCCGTCCTACCCCAACACCTAGCTGAGGTAAATAGTCCAAGATAAAAAGTAGTAGTAGAAGAAGAAGAAGAAGAAGAAGAAGAAGAAGAAGAAGAAGAAGAAGAAGAAGAAGAAGAAGAAGAAGAAGAAGAAGAAGAAGAAGAAGAAGAAGAAGAAGAAGAAGAAGAAGAAGAAGAAGAAGAAGAAGAAGAAGAAGAAGAAAGAAGAAGAAGAAGAAGAAAGAAGAAGAAGAAGAAGAAAGAAGAAGAAGAAGAAGAAGAAGAAGAAGAAGAAGAAGAAGAAGAAGAAGAAGAAGAAGCAGAAGCAGAAGAAGAAGAAGAAGAAGAAGAAGAAGAAGAAGAAGAAGAAGAAGAAGAAGAAGAAGAAGAAGAAGAAGAAGAAGAAGAAGAAGAAGAAGAAGAAGAAGAAGAAGAGGAAGAAGAAAAAGAAGAAGAAGAAGAAGAAGAAGAAGAAGAAGAAGAAGAAGAAGAAGAAGAAGAAGAAGAAGAAGAAGAAGAAGAAGAAGAAGAAGAAGAAGAAGAAGAAGAAGAAGAAGAAGAAGAAGAAGAAGAAAATCGTTGCTACTGAAAGTATCTTATTTATTACACATGTTATCCTGGTAAAGATTGAACAGCCTTAAAAGTCTATGGTTAAGCAAGGAGATAAAAATTAGAATTTTGAGAGGATGCATCTTCCCTGTGGCTACATACGGATGTGAGTCGTGGACTATCTCTCAGTCCTTGAGAAAGAGAATAGGGGCTTTTGAGCTGAAAGATTCTCAGAATATCTTGGACAAAGAAGATAAGAAATATTGACATCTTAAAAGATCTGAAAATCAAGGAAGATTGGCTAATAAACAGCATCCTGTCTCGGAAGCTGAAATATTTTGGTCATTTCAAGCGCCACGACGGATTAAAAAAAAAATTATAGCAGAAAGCATGGTACCAGGAAGGAGGGGCAGGGGCCGACCGACACAAAGATGGGCACAGGAAATAAGTGACTCCTTGAGTATGAAAGTGCATAAGGTGGGAGAACTGGCGAGAGACCAAGTTTCTTTCAGGCAGACTATGATGAGAGCGACGTTCTGCAAAGGACCTGCTACATGATGATGATGATGTTGTCTTTGTAGAAGTTTTAGCTCAGGCTATATTTCAGCGTATTTTCGAAATATGGGAATATTGTTACACAACTAAATTTTAACACATTCTTTAAATTACAAAGCTGAATCTGATTGGTTGTAATATAATTTCTCTGTGTGTTTTGAAAATTAAGCGACTGTTGCTTGATTTTCATCTGTTACGTTACACTGAGAAATTTACCATTTGATCAGACTGCTCTCTCTCTCTCTCTCTCTCTCTCTCTCTCTCTCTCTCTCTCTCTCTCTCTCTCCCTCCCTCTCTCTCTCTCTTCTTCTTCTTCTTCTTCTTCTTCTTCTTCTTCTTCTTTCGTTCACCTGAAATAAGTTGTCTATATCAGCAATTTTGTCTCTTGTATAAATTTCACTGTTGTTGTTAATTCATTTAGTGGTCCATAGAGTTTACGTTCCACTGTTGTTCTTTCTGGCCAAAAGGTTTGCCTTAATGTGTCAAATTCGGTGCAGTCCTGGAGTACATGCTCTGCTGTCTGCGGCTCCTTTCCACACGTGCACATGACTGATACGCCTATCTTGAATTTTGTGTACATGTGGTTACGTAATCGGTTGTGCCCTGTTCTGAGGCGGAGGATAATGACTTGGCTCTCTCTCTCTCTCTCTCTCTCTCTCTCTCTCTCTCTCTCTCTCTCTCCTTTCTCTCTCTCTCTCTTTCTTCCTCTCCTTTCTCTCTTTTTCTCTTTCTTTCTCTCTCTCTTTCCCTCCTTTCTTTCTCTCTCTTTCTCTCTCTTTCTCTCTCTTTCTCTCTCTCTCTCTCTCTCTCTCTTTCTCTCTGTCTCTCGCTCACTCACTACTGCTGCTGTTTTGTTTTCATTCAAATCTTCCCAGCAGCGCTCATTTTGGGAAAGACTGGTTTCAATGTTTTCCTGTTTATTCTGACTTCTACGATCCCTATATATACGTTACACACTCCCGTTGAGTGTTTGCTTACTCCATATCGAGCTATTACTTCCCATAAACCTTGCCTATTGACTCTGTTGAATGCTTTTTTCCTGGACTAGGAATGCCACACACACACAAAAGTTCTTATGGATTTGTTGTTCTTTTCAAATAACTTTTTGAGGATATGTACAGCCAACTGTAGTTTCATCAGTGGCCTGAGACTTGATTGTCTTATCTTGTACATATTGCCAGTCATTGAGAACAGTTTGTTGTAACCATGTTGATATGGTGTAGCGGGTAGCCACTAGGGTGTAGCGGGGAGCCACTAGGGTGTAAAGGGGAGTCACTAGGTTGTAGCGGGGAACCACTAGGTTGTAGCGGGGAGCCACTAGGTTGTAGCGGGGAACCACTAGGTTGTAGCGGGGAGCCACTAGGGTGTAGCGGGGAGCCACTAGGGCGTAGCAGGGAGCCAACAGGTTGTAGTAGGGAGCCACTAGTGTGTAGCGGCTAGACGCTGGCCTGCGAATTGGAAGGACGTGGGTTCGGGTCCTGATGGAGTCAGCTTTTTGTTTTCTTCAAAAAATTGACCCTGGCTCCCATTTCGACCCAACCTTGAGCTTTTCAGATTGCCTCTCTAAAAATCTACACACAAGGTAGCTGAACAGGTATAGTCCTGGAAACAAGGGCTGTACCGAACATTGATTTTCTCTATTCGGCCGAATACGAATAGTGGGACCAACTATTCGGCCAAATACGAATACGAATAGTGTATAGTGTATAAAATATATCTAAAAAACACACATTTATAATGTCAAATAGACGCTGAACTTTTACTTCACATAAAGTAGCACAGAATAGGCATCTTTTTCTTTATCATTCTGAGCCCTTGAGGTTTAATGCTGCTGATATCACTCGTCTCCATTCATCTCTCTGGCGGCCTTATCTTCACAATTTGTGACACCAGTTGTTTGCAGATCTGGCTGGATATTATCTCTCGAACTTATTTTTTGTCTGCCTCCTGGTCTACGCCCATTCCTCTCTCAGGTGTATACAGTTTTTACTTCTCTGTCATCTGACTTTCTTTCAATATGCTCCAACCATTTTAGTGTGTTAGCTCTCATGATGCCAGTGATCAATGGTGTTTTAAACATATTATGTGTTACGTTGTTGCTTCTGACTCTCCATTCCCCGCTGTAAGCATCTTTGATGGGTCCAAAGATTTGTCGTAGAGCTGTTTTCGAAAACCTGTAATAAAGCCTCATCTCTTTTATTTCTGCTTCAAGTTTCAGAGCCAAAACAAAAACAAGTGGTCTTTTCAACGTTTTGTATATTTTGATCTTGGTGTTGCGAGACAGACACTTTGACTTTAGCAGATGTTGAAGGGCATAGTACACATTATTTCTAGATTGTATTTTAAATTGTATTTCTTCTCTCAGCATGTTGAAACAGTTGTAGTTTGCACCCAAGTACTTATATGTTTCTGTTCGTTTGATTTTCATATTATCGACTTGTATTTGGCCGGAGTTTATATTCTTTCCATGTCTAGTTAGTATTCGTACAGAATAGTAAACATTTAAAAACATTTTATGATCTGCATCCTTCAGTCAGTCTGTGGTAGCTAATAACTAGGAATGAAAGCATCCTAAGTATTATAACAAGTTACTGAACTTGGAAATTGTCACTGACAGCTTAGTTAATACAGGAAAGCTGCATTAGCTTTCAACAAAACCAATCGTTCCATATTGTCAGCATTAAGCTGTGTATGCAGAAGCGGGTGTAAGGTAACTATTATTCATATTCGGCCCGACCACAACTATTCGGACGAATACCGAATTAGTCAATAGGTCCACTATTCGGCCCCGAAGGGAATACGAAGCGAATATTCGGTACAGCCCTAATATCTACTGTTAAAAATCTAATTAATATGACCACATAGGCATTTATATGTTAAGAAAACATTCTGACCAAAACGTATCTCCATACTGTCTATGTCTTTTGTTACGGAATTTATATTGTTCTCTTTTAAATCCCATTTTATTATGTTGGTGAAAGGGAAAAAAAGGGGGCTGGGAGCGGTCTAACCATTCACTCAAGCGGGGCGCGGAGGTCTTGCTATATACTCGGTCCGGGGGGGGGGGGGGGCATTACTCGGTCCGGGGGGGGGGGGCATTACTCGGTCCGGGGGGGGGGGGTGGGGGGAGCGACCTGAAACAGATCGAAGACCACTGTTATAGAGAATACCGACTTTTACAGCAAAAGGAATGTGAGGATGACTTTCAGAGGTCAGTTCGGCTAAAGGATGAGTGGGTGTGATGATAGTGAAATGATAGTGCTTAAACAATACGTTTAATGTTACTGACTATACCGTGTGTCCAGTAATACTTGGAAACAATTCTTCCTTTTTTTTTTTTTTAAAGATCTAGAATCTTAACCAAAATAAAAAAAGGTGGTATCAGTCAGTGCCAACCAAATCTTGAAGCTTGCACACGTAAAGAAGAAACGCATAAGGCATCTGTTAGGTGTGCTAATACTGCCAGTCCCACACCAGAATTGCAGCTCACTGATGACGCAAATGGTTAATCACAAAAGCCGGCATTGCACCCGCAAGAGGACACGACATTCTGAACGTAATCGGCCACCCGCCAATTTAGTACTGGTTTAATTACTTTTTATGGGAAATATTAAGAAGATTGGTTTAGCGATTCCTTTTTAATGAAGATCAGTTTGACGATTCTTTATTTGTATTATCGCAGGCACACAATGGATTCACCATACAACTCTATCGCAGCTACTAACGCCGACTTGTGGCGGTCTTCAATAGACGACGCATCGCCGCCACCAAACATCCTTTTTGATTCGCCCACCAGGGACCACATAGACGCCAATATGACCTCTTTAGGTCTGGCACCTCTGGAACTGGAGCAACTACCCAATTTTTTCTCGATACCTTCTTGCCCTAGCTACAAGTATGGACACCTTGGCGACAGGTAAGAATAAGTTAATCCATGTGTAATCGATCTACTCCGGACTGCAGATTACTTTGCAATTGTTTTCTGGCGCTTTTATATTACTGTGATACATGGCTAGGTTTCTTGAATTTGCTCCTGTTTGATTCTAATCCTTGAGTTGTTAATCATACGGACTGCAATCCTGTGAAGGAAAACTATACTGTGTAGTTAAGATGTCTTCTTATTTGACTCTGACTTCTTCATCTTCTTCTTGCTTTCTGTTTCAGGTTTATATTTTAGCTGCTTCCTATATACTATAATGTCAGTTTGGAGAGAAAAATAAAATGAGTGGAGTTTTTTTGACAAGCGACAGGTCTTGACCATCACTACGATCTTCACAGGAAATCAAAGGCACCCTGAGCATGGAAGTTCG
Organism: Candidula unifasciata; assembly: GCA_905116865.2. NCBI lineage: Eukaryota > Metazoa > Mollusca > Gastropoda > Stylommatophora > Geomitridae > Candidula > Candidula unifasciata. Next base: position 79,049 of record CAJHNH020008442.1, on the reverse strand, counting down.
GTAGGCTTTCCAACGACCCTTGATGGGAGTGATGTTTTGCAAACGGCGTTCAATGTGGGAATGATGATGACGATGATAATTATGATGATGAAGACGATGATGATGACGATGATGATGACGAAGATGATGACGATGATGATGATGAATGTAGTTTCGAGATGGCTTCTCCCTTACTTTCTGTTTTTTATTAGTACATAGCAATCTGTATTATTTTAATTGAATTTATGTACGCTAGGGTTTTGTGAGTGTTTCACTATTGATTCTTTTGGACTATTTGGAGAATACATTAGTAATAACAGATCGAAGATGTATACAAAAAGTTACACATAGAATAGCGCATATGAAAACGGCAATTCACAGGATGATCGGTTCTGGTACTTTCATTTCCCATTGCACCTAAACGGTCAGCTCTCAGTACCACTGTCAAAACCAACGCAAGACGCTTTGCTGCCTAATCTTCAGCAGAGGGGGTTGAAACCCGAGATCCCAGTATTACGATGCGCGTTCGCAACGCCTAAGCCACAGAAGCCAAAGAGCAACTGGGTACATCAGGGGTAAAAACCTGTTCACGCCAGTGGCGCAGCGGGCATATAATGCTAGATTCACATTTGTATAGACAACCTGGCCCTTGATGAGTGATGAGATTAGCATCTCGCCAGCCGCTTTTACTTCCCACGGCTTTACCAGGTACCAATTTTACGCTGGGGTGACCTGGAAAACCATGGTAGATTTTAAATGAAAAAGAAAATTCGACTCGATGTGAATTCGAACTCACAACCTTCAGATCGGTAGACGGAGCCTCAGCTGGCTACACCCCGCCTCTTTCGAGAAGGTATTTGATAAAGTTGCTGTGAGTGCTAATTATAATTTTTAGGATTCTGAACATGGTATCTAGGATTTGCCCTGCTGGGTTGCCATCTATTGTGTATCTCTCAATGTACCTGCCAATTACTGCCTCTATTATACCATATTATTGCGGTGTAGGCAGGGGTTTTTTAGCTGAGGGTTAATAGCCGCATGGCTAGTGCTGTCGCCACGACTGTGCAGGTGAGCATTTATTTTGGGCTCCCGACAGAAAAATTTTTCCAGCCTTACCGTGGATTCGAACCTGGGTCTCCCGCTTGTTAGCCCAGCGTTCTAACCGTTCCTCTTAAAATAACGAAAATGTTAAAGTTTCAGGTAGCAGCACGGAGGGGAAACAGACGAGCTTTACTTGAGAATAACAAGCTACACTGTCCAACAGCACCACACAAACACGCTGCGGGCAAATTTAGCAATAATGACTGATATGTGAGATGAAATAAACTAGAACCAAACGTCCCTGTTATGTTGAGATCAATCCCTGCTGTGTTCTATGTCTGGGCAGAAGTTAAACGGAGGCTTTAAATGCTGTGTTTTGTTGGTTCAGCTAATTCAGAAATGTTATATTAGAAAACATGCACGGCAAACGGGCAGCAACAGCCGCGCTAACCAACATCAGATTCATTTCTGCACAGCTGCTTCTGGTTGTTTTTGACCAGTCCCTAAAGTCAAACAAAACAAGGCTACTTGTAACTGACTTCATCGTCATGGTTTCTGCCATTACGATATTGTAATACTGTAGTGCAACCCGATATACTGGACTGGACTTCTACAGTGGAGAGCTGAGAGGCACGTCCTCCAGGATACAGACGTCTGAATAACTCCTCCCCCTTGTTTTCTTCCTGTCACCATGGCGACGTCTTTGCGGGAGCAAGGAAAATTGAGGTGGGGGAGGGGGGGGGGGGGGTCGGATTATCTATGTGTACTTTCTAAGGCGTTGTATAACCGTGACCCAAGGGAGAAATATATTCTAGAAAAGGCGCTGTATAATTTGGTTTTTATTTTCTAATAGTTGTTCTTGATGACCTCGTTAGATATTTTGCGTGACTTTATCATTGGTTTGAGTTCAGTCTATTTCTTCAACCTGATTCTCGGTGCAGTTGGTACCAGGATATCATTTCTATCTGGTCAGACCATCTGATCTTCTACCCTCTAATGAAGTGTAGTCTTGTTTCAGTCTTCGTTTTAGAACTTCATTTTTTTTTTTTAATTATGTCAAGGCTGTATTTGACTCTGGCAAATCCAGTATTGTGAGTCGATCATATTTGTGACCTTTCATACATCAAGGATACATGCAGGGGTACAGTAAATGAACAATATACAAACCACTTACTGTATGTTTATTGGATATCTCTCTCATCGTGTGGGTTCCGATGCTCTGAGATGGAGAATAAAGAATAGACCACGATCCTTTATCTAATAAACCTGTAGTTGGAGACGACTAATTTTGGTTTTCCTCTCCAAAGTCGGAGTAATCTACCGGACGCGCAAGAAACTAACAGTCTACATACAAATCAACCGGAACTAAAAAGGATGTGCACGTAAAACTCAAACTAGGCAATCATGGGAAGTAAAGAATCAAAGAGTGGCAGCACTATTATGCTAATGTGTTTTTTTGTAAGAGGTGGCCAGGAGGTTTTGGCGTGGTACTAGCTAGGTCATGCTATTGAAAACTGTTTCTGTAAACCCAGCTAAACATGAACAATGTTAAATAAAACGAAAGATTAATAACTCAGGCCACCAGGATGAATTGTGCTCAGTACTAGAAGAACTGTGAAGTAATGCGAAGAAAACTTGATGGTCTGACGTCAAGATCTCTGATTTCCCTCATTTCATCCAAAAAAATCGCCAAAACTAGCATCGAATATTGTTCCAGCTATGTTTGGATTCATTATGTCAGCACAAGTAGTAAAGGAAATGAAATTAAAGAAAAAAATTAATATTTAAAATTTTTTTTAAACAAGATTGAACATAGCACATACTGAAGAGAAACAAGAGAAACAAGAGAAACAGTGTTACTCTCATATGAAATAGAATAGAAAACGTCACAATGGGAATATGTGACTCTACAGTTGTCTACTGTGGTAGAGAGCAGAAAACTCTGATAGAGTTTCAAACAATGAGTTCTGCATAGTAACAGCAACATATCCAATAGTCACAAAGAAATTAAACTTGAAAGGCAGCCAAAAACATGGGCGCTGAACCTGAAATCTCAGCGCGAAACTCCATTCCCTCTATCCCACCCCCCACCCCACCTCTAAGAAATGTGTAGTGGGGGTTACCCAACCTTGCGTAACAGAGTTTCCACCGAACATTCCATTTTATTGTTGGTATTATTATTATTGTTATTATTATTATTACTGGTAAATTAAAACAAGGCTAAAACCCTCAGAGACATCTAGAACATTTTTATGGGAACTGCCACCCCCCCCCCCCCCCACCACCCCACCCCATATTTTTTTTGGGTCGACGCCTGTGGCTAACAGCTGAGTGTACATGCCTATTGTATGCCTCGACTGGGGGATTCAAACACACGACCATCAGGGCTGACTACAGAGCTAGTCTAAAAACAATGGACATTTCTTATTACGATTTTATATCATCACAAAATATGTCAACTGTCCCTTCTTTTCTCCTCAGGGAATACACAACAAAAGGACCTCACGACATCGCTGACGCCCTGTTGTCGCTGAAACATGCCGTGGTACACCCTGATCTTCGCGGACCAATGTCCCCGCTCTCATCACCGCCACCACAGCCATCCATGTCTCATTTCGGATCTTCCCACTTCGGCTCCACTCAGGTTATGTCTGGATATGGGGTCCCTTCTCCCGGGCCACATCCTTACACTCACAGCCATTCCTTTTCGCACGGACCCTCTCAAGGCCTTGCATACTCCCTTAACCACAACTCCCCAGTCATGCAGGGCTCCTACGGGACACAAGCCTTGGGCCCGCCAAGTCACCACCAGTATGCACAATACGCCGAATCCTGTCAGAGTCCAATCCTGCAGCCTCCTGTTCAAACGGCAAACGTGCATTTTCCTTCGATGAGCGTCAATGTATCTATGAGTATGAATGTTGGTATGCCCACCAACCTGGGACCAGGCCATGGACAGTATAACTGTGGGCCATCAGGACCAGTTATTGGTGGCAACTCTGCGCAGGGCTGGCCGTTATCACCTCCAAGTCCACCATTACCACCACCTCCTTCTTCAATGTCTCAGTACCACAACTCTACGTCAGCAAATATCCCAACACACTGTAACGGCTACGCTAATCAGTCACATACTTTCGGCCATTTTACCCCCGAATACAGGTCGCTGCCTCCTGACCCCAGAACCACCGGAATGTACTACAAGCCGGTGTCAGAACCATTTAAAGACGGTAAATATTGTCAGATGAACCATCACCACCACCACCATCATCATGAACATATCTTGAAACGAAACAGGTTTGCACATGAGCGATCACTATCCTCAGCGGCTGGCCTAGATGGAGGGTTAGTAGTTAAGACTAACTTGTGTAGAATCTGCGGAAAGACGTATGCAAGACCAAGCACGCTGAAGACTCACCTGAGAACGCACTCCGGAGAAAAACCATATAAGTGCAGCACCTGCAGCAAATCCTTTTCCCAAGCTGCCAATTTGACTGCTCATTTGCGGACACACTCGGGCGAGAAGCCATTTCGTTGTCCAGTTTGTGAACGCCGCTTTTCTCAGAGCTCGTCAGTGACCACTCACATGAGGACACATTCTGGTGAGCGCCCTTACCGCTGCAGGATGTGCAAGAAAGCATTTTCAGACAGCTCCACGTTGACCAAACATCTTCGCATACACAGTGGGGAGAAGCCGTACCAATGCAAGCTGTGCTTGCTACGATTTTCTCAGTCGGGAAACCTCAATAGACACATGCGTGTTCATTCAGGTAACAATTAAAACGTAAAATTTGAAGTCTGTAGCTTAGGAATTACGAAAGCGGTTTGTAATTCCAAAATAACCGGTTCGATTCAGCTGCAGGCGACTTAGCAGCAGACTGCTCTGCGTTGATTCCGACAGTGGTATAGAAAGTCGACCGTTGTGAAAACAATGACAAACTACTCAAATGTCTAGTTAAAACACAAGCAGCTAATAAATGCTTGGGTTGGTTTGCAACATCTTGTAGAAGATACGCAACTAACAAGTGAAATTATGGAGCCGCGGTAGAGCTGTGGTCTGAACGTTTGCCTGCTGTCCAGATGTCATGGGTTCAAGCCACATCATCAACAACAACAACAACAACAACAAAAATGGGAGGGGGGGGGGTATGTATATACTTTTAAAATTCTGTCAAGTAGATCTAGCCTAAAAGTTTTCACCTGGAAATTTTCTTAGAGTAGAGGTTCCTAGCACGATACTTGCCGCATTAGCCACTGAGTGAGGACTGGACAATGAACCTTTTGGAAGAGTTCAGTTATAATTTTGAAGCTGTTGTATTGAAATTCAGGTCTTTAAGCTATAACAAAGGCACTTCAGCACACCACATGCAGCCTGATTGAGATTAGACCATATCGGCGACCGGGTCGCCTATATGCTCGCCGGTAGACGACATTATCGCCGGTCGGGATAGTATGTGGGTCTATCTCCTTTGAAGGCATGAACACTGCAGGAGTCTTTTTTTAAATCTTTTTTGATGGCGTGCAATGATAAGCCATTTTATATGGCGCACATAACCTAGCCACAATTCTAACCTAAAGCACCCATTTCGGAGATGCTGGTTAAATATGACGATTTAAAAAAAAAAACCTATGATGTTGATGATGATCAGATACTCTATGTCCTTCTCAGGTTATTGTTAACACACAAGCCATTCACAAGTGATCTCCATTACCATGGGTCTGATGCTTTTCTGTGCATTATACCTCTTACCATTTTACATTCTTTTTTTTTTAACCCTTTTTTCTGTCATTGTCGGTCGGCGGCTGTGGCTTAGGCGTTACGATTGTACTTCGTAATGCTGGGGTGCCGAGTTCGATCCCAGCTGCGGATGGTTTGTATTGCTTTGGTTTCGAGAGTGATACCGAGAGCTGACCGTATAAAAGCAATGACTAACTACTGAATGAAAATGTGCATAGAAAACCCATCAACAGCAACAACTACAACAACAACAAAAATAATGAGTTTGGTTCTGCAACGTCCTGTAAAGGATACACAACTAACTTTTACCTACAGTCATTATCCAGGTTTCTTTAGATCCCCGAGGTGGCATTGTTTCTATCAGCTGTTCATCGGAGAGTATCACGAGGCATTCTGAAAACATGTACTATGCTTCTCAGTCTTCTTCTTTCGGTAACGTTTGGAGATTATACATTTTTCTTAAGGTGCTCCTTATCCATCAATAGATCATCGACCCTCAGCCAACTCATGCCACGTCGTCCTATCCTGTGACAATGTTTGTTGGTTTCTTTTGCAATTTTTTTTGTTTAAACGGGATGAGGTAGCAACCCTGAAGTAAAACCCTTAGTCGATCTTTTACGACATTCTTGGTAAGACGCAATGTTACAATTCTTTGTTTCCTGTGAGGGACCCGGCAACACACGGGTAATATTAGAAACCGACTGATAATATTTTATCTATCAGATTTACATACAAGAAGCCTAGTTACCACGAACTGAAGGAAACCGAAAATGAAGAGTTCGTGTTAATCACTGCTGGCACCGACTTTTGTTTCACGTTAACTGAATGTTCGTCTTAAGCGAGTTCTTGTTTAGGAATTGTTACTGTACTTCATTTTCAGCCTAATGCTCTGTGGGAATTCGGTAGACACATTCAAGTGTGTTGACTCAATACATAATAACTGAAACTTAAGCAATTATTACAGCTATCCGCCAAAATGCACTGCAATAAATGTCATGTTTGCTAATTCCAGTTTACAGTATTTAATATGGGACTACGTTTATGCTAAAATTATACGTACATAACCGTGTCTATGTGTTTATGTGAGCGCGAGCGCGTGTGTTTTGGTGTGCTGATGGGTGTGTCTATCTGACTGTTGAGTTATGCTATAATAGTATTACATATATGTTTTTGATACAGTGCCTCATTTGTAAAACGATGTCAAGTAAATCGATATATCGAAGAATCACTGTAATTGTAGTTATATCAATGAATGGGTGATTTCTCTGATTTGAAATGTTATTTATAACATCCTTGGATTTTTAATAGAAGCCTTTTTGCTATTTCGTCACATATTAGGACTTTATATTTAGTTATAATATAGGACTGTAGTCTGAAATGTAACTCTCATTCAGTGACTCAAAAAGTCACCTTTTTTTTTTGAAGTTACTTGAACAGGCTTTCAAGGTTCATTGTATAAACCAGTCATATTTCAATTTAAACATGGCCGCCCCACTTTTGACAGGCACACACACACACACACACACACACACACACACATACAAATGAGCAACTCAGCGAAGGAGTGAAACCTAACAAAATTCATCGAAGAATGAAGATCCAGGATGGTGATGCATACCAGTGTAAGGTAAAGCCTCCTCACAATTCGCAAGAGTCATCGTTAATAGAAGTGCAAAAGAGAACAACATGAGAGGCACAAAGGAAAACAGCAATTAAAAGCTGTAGCGACCAGACAGTTCTCCTCGTTTAGTCAGGGTGTCTTCATCTGCCAGTGCTATTATTCACCCGAACCATAAACATGAAAAATGAATTGAATTCCAGTTTAACCATTGAAATAGTAGCGTGAGTTTTAGAAATGTGTATCCACCAAGCACGACAAGCACATCTCTAAGAATCTCAGTTATTTATTAAGTCTATTGGCTGAGTCGCCGTGGCGTAGCGGCTAGATGCTAGCGTCCGGATCGGAAGGTCGTTGGTTCTCTGCCTGGCGGAGCCAGACTTGCCAAAAATGACCTTGACCTCGAAACAGCATTGAGGTGGTACCGGGTGCAGTTCCGGGAAGTAAAGGTGGCCAGTGTGACTGACTCAATCACCCATCTTGTGCCGATTGGTCTATAAAATATAAGTCTAGCCCTGTATGTTTTATATATGCCCTATACGCCCAAAGGAGTGGAAAAAGGACCTTAACTTTTTGTTAAAAGTCTTTTGTCTTTTTCATTTAGACATTTAATTATAGGGCAGTGTATAAATTAATTTATAAAACGCTATCAATATATAATACGCCAATAACAGTTTGTTTTTAATAGAATTAGATTAATCATTTTCCCTCTATTTCTTATGAGGAAATTCGTTTGTTATACGTACTGTTTGGTATACGTACTGTTTTTGTATTAGTTCAAGGATCAGAAGCGGATTAAGTACGTAAACTGGGGTACTACAGTATTTCTAAAGAGGATTAGTCTCTTTACATAACTATTGTAAGACTCGTGAGATTTGAACCCGCATGTTCCGACGCCCATGCTCTTAGTATGCTCTACAGTGTGTCCTCTAACCTTTATTTCTTTCTCTGACTGCTACGGTTGCGTTTCAATGCTTGACAATGTATTTTTCTTTATATAAGGGCGATAGCGCTCTACGGACACCTGCCACGTCTACGTTAATAATATGTTGCAGAATCTCGGTGGCGAAGTGGCTAAGCCTTTTGCATCAAGCTCTAGAGGAAACCTAAACAGCAACAGGTCTTTGTAAGAGAGAAAAATGGTATGTAAATGACAAGCAAAAAGACAGATTTTGACTACATCAAGGTGTGTGATATTGTCAGTGTGTGTCGGTGGTATATATGTATATAAATATATATACACAAGGACATATAATGAGTGAGAGAGAGAGGGGAGAGAGAGAGAGAGAGAGAGAGAGAGAGAGAGAGAGAGAGAGAGAGAGAGAGAGAGAGAGAGAGAGAGAGAGAGAGAGAGAGAGAGAGAGAGAGAGAGAGATTATACAATTTACCTAATGTTTCTGTGCAGAATTTTAATGAATCTTTTATCTCATTTATGCACATTACGCTTTAGCATGTTTGTGACATAACATGCAAAAAGACTGCATCTATGAGGTTCCATTGTAAAAGTAAAAGGTCCCTTTTCCACGCCTTTAAGGCGTATTAGGAATATAGGGCTAGACCTATAGTTTATAGACCAATCGGCACTTGGTGGGTGATGTGGTCAGCCGGTACCCACTTAAGGCTAGGTCGACCTAAGAGTCAAGGTCATTTTTGAATAAAAGTCCGGCTCCGTCAGGACGCGAACCCACGACCTTCCTATCCGAAGGCTGGCGTCTAGATGCCAGCACCACGGCGAATCCCGAGGTTCTAGTGTAGAAGTAGAATTATTATGCACGCGATCAGTTGGACTGCAAGCATAATAATCGTCGTGTTAGCTTGGAAAGGACTCCGCGAACAGACATGGAACCCCGAGGAATAGGCAGGGGACAGTTAGCACGAAGGTGGTCACACATATAGAAAACGCATTAAGAACGTAAAGGTTTAGGGTATGGGAACTGGAAAGGGACTGCAAATATTTTCAAAGGGTCGTAGTGTATTTCGCTGTATACTGTCAGGGGTATTTTACAGCAGCCTTTGACTTAGACTGGGGAACTAACTGAATCCCTAGTTGATTCATATTTCATTCTTTTTTCGTGTAATCTCCATACTAAAAGTTGGCTATATAGTGCTACCACTGCATACGAATATTAGACCCAATCTCCTTCGCGGTATGACTCCCGCATTATTACCCGAACACTACAAGAACAGATTTTTTTTTTCGTCTATCGTGGGGAACGAACTCCAGTACTTGAGGATCCTGATATTGTTGATTTCTAGTTGGTTAAATTTGTTAATCGCATTCACTGAATCTGTGCCACGAAGCCACATTTTGTTTGTTTCTTCTAATTAGTAGGAAAATATAATTTTACAACCAATGAGAACTGGACTGGAAAGTCTTAATAATCACGCCACTATACCGACTGACCTCATTAAATCTTTTTCTTCTTCTTCTTCTGCTTCTTCTTCTTCTTCTTCTTCTTCTTCTTCTTCTTCTTCTTCTTCTTCTTCTTCTTCTTCTTCTTCTTCTGCTTCTTCTTCTTCTTCTTCTTCTTCTTCTTCTTCTTCTTCTTCTTCTTCTTCTTCTTCTTCTTCTTCTTCTTCTTCTGCTTCTTCTGCTTCTGCTTCTTCTTCTTCTTCTTCTTCTTCTTCTTCTTCTTCTTCTTCTTCTTCTTCTTCTTCTTCTTCTTCTTCTTCTTCTTCTTCTTCTTCTTTGCGTTCAGTGTCGGATCAATAAGACATCGTCGGAGAAAAAAATCATCATCATCATCATCATCAAGTGCATCATATGCCAGCTGGCGTAGGTATTCATGCATCTCCTTAGATCTCGGTCTTTGGTGCTCTGGATCAATTCCACTGATGATATTCCTCCATGCCACTGTCCTAAGTCATCCAGTCGTCCTGATATTTTCCAGTTCTCTTTTTCTCATCACATGACCAAAGTACTTTGTTTGTCTCCTTCTCATTGTTGTATACAATGTTCTACTTTCATTAGCCATTTCCAGGCAATCTTTGTTAGCTTTTCTGGCAGCCCAAAGTATTCGCAACATTTTTCTCAAAAACCGCATCTCAGTTGCCTCCAAAGGTTGGTTTGCTCAGATTTCAAGATTCACTACCATACAACAGAACATGTTCGATGTAATAATTCAGTATTTTCTGATGTTTAAGGGGGAAAATACGAAAAGAGTTAATAAAACAATTATAATTCGTAGCGAAAAAAAAAAAAAGGCAGGGATCACTGCAGCACATTAAGCAGAAGAAGAAAAAAACAGACAGCATATTACAATGTCTGATACCGTCTACATGAGCTGAAGAATTTACTCCTAAAACTTACTTTACAATATCGAAGGACCAAGCGTATTTCTTGACAGTATCTGCGTATGAGATACGTGTATGGGCAAATGTATATTTCCACGTGACAAGATGAGGCAGACTTATCGGTTGATTTGATTATACTAGCAGCCAATTTCCGGTAGATTTGATCAATTATATAACACTTCTGGCTCACTAAATCACAAATACATAATAATTTAATTATATTATTTTGCAAAACTCACCATCCATGAATATTATTTATATTAAATATGTTCTTTGTTTGTTGTTGGCTGAAAATTTTTTTTTATTTCCATGACTGTCGTGTTTATGCAAGAGCCAATGTCTTGCAGTGGCAGCACGTTTGCCTGGCGACTCAAAAATCTTGGGTTCAACTCCAGTCGAGGCGGATTTTTACAAGTCTTAAGTTGCAAGAGAAATCGGGCCTAAAATAGATAGAAGGAAACGCGAAGGCCTTGCTGTTGATCATCACAGATCAAGTGCTGATTCGTCTACATCCCCGTGTGCTTTCCGGTGCCCCACTGTGAGGGGGTAGGGGGGGGGGGGTTGGATGGGGTAGGGGGATAAGAATACTCACTGCCTCCCCAACAAGCATGCTGTTTGAGTCCACTCATTTGGGCGCACTCTTTGAAGTCGGACTACATGTGCCTGGGAGACAAGGAACCAATAGTCGGCATACAAATAAGCCAGATTTGGGAACGCCAGATCTTTCTGCTGGAGCTTACAGCCAGTAAAGGCGAAAAAGAAACAGAGCAAAATTCGCATTTTTTTTTTTTTTTATGGTGCTTCCATCATATACTTGATGCGCAATTAGATTAAAACCGTTTTTATATTATTCTGAGGAGGCAATCTTAGTTATGGAGCACAGTCTGAAACAAACTGAGCAAAGAATTACAAAACAAGCGCTAAAATGGGAAACAAACGGTCTTAGAAAAAGAGGAGGTCCAGGGGAAGCATTAGGAAGAACATTATTAGGAGACGCTAAAAGCGCTGGGCTGAACTCCATCTCAGAAACAGATCTGCATGCCATACAGCGAAGTGAAGGAATCGAGTACCATGTGACATCTAATGTAACACGAAGGATGATGACGATGATGACGAGTTTTTGTTACAATATTGTGGCATGTTGTACATACATTCTTAAAATGAAATGCTGTATTGATCATATATAACTAACTGTACGAGTGTCTGCAAGATTGTGTTACCGGCGCCTGTAACGAAGTGATTTCAATAAATGACTTTTAACTAAAAGTGTTTATTTATTGATTTATTTATTGTTATGCTCTTTGCAGTTTAGTTCTGTCGTCTGAATTTGTTTTAACTTTGTACTGTTTTTTTTTTTTATTTTTTTTTTTTATTTTATTTTTGAAATTTAAAATAATCAAGTGCAGTCTCCCTTGTTAAAAAAAAAGGTTGATACAATTAAACTACCCCTTTCATACCATTGTCAGGGAAAACTATCAAACCTTACGAAAAGTTTAACAGCGAGCAACACCATATAACAGACACAAATAAAACGTGAACGTTACGGCTATAAAGCTTTCTTAAGCACATGCATAGAATAGACAAAACTACACAAATACACAACATCACATACATACCATTTTCAGAGCGGTTCCAAGTCTGTTTCGAGTCGCGACTCATTATAGAGTCCAAGTGACCTGCGTCTCCGTGCCTTAAAAATCTGCTTCTCAATAGGATAAATGAAAATACAAGGAAAAGTTTTTTCCTTATGATATAATTCAAAATAATGCTAAATTACGTCATATATAATGATATGAGTTGAGTTGAGTTGAGTCAAGAATTGGCATCACAGCACTCGGGGCATTGCCAGGCGGTTTCAGTCTTCATCTTCAGCAGCCAGCGCAGAGTTCCAATACTGATGCTACCGTTCACAATCTGGTTAAATGTTCGTCTTGTCTTTCCTCTGAGTGTAGTCAGCTGACCAGGCCCTCTGGTTAGACCATGGTGCATCATTCTCTTCAGGCCATGATAATCTTCTTTCTCCGCTGATTCCCTTTGTTTCCACGGGGCATTGACCACATCTGCCTTTATTTCATTTAATGATATCATTGAAATTGTAACTCATTAGCAAGCTTACAAATTTTCGGCTGATGTGTAGATACGATTCATTATATTTCGCAGAATTTGCTGGTATTGAAGAAACCTGCTGCCGCCCGAAAGAAACAAGGCTATGTAATCAGGGCGCCTGTATAACTAAGGATCGACCAATCACAAGTCGAGAAGCGCCTTCATTCCAAAAACATACCTCTGTGCAGTCATATTTTTTTAATTTTCCCGTTTTAAACTTGTTATAACTCACCGCTGGCCGGCGACCCCACAGAAAACCCTTTGGCCATAGGCCGCCTTTACTTCCCAGGACTCTAACTGGTACCCATTTAAGGCTAGGTTGACCTGGGGAGTCAAGATTATTTTTAGAGGGAAAAGTCCAGCTCCGTCAAACCCTGAGCCTACGATCTTCAGGTTCGCAGGGGAGGTCTAGCCGCTACACCACGGCGGCTCCCGTTGTGTACTGTACTAATATGTTTAAGGCGGGGTGGGGGTGGGGAGGGGACCGCTGTCATTGAATGTAGATATTTAAAGCATCCCAGTTTCAATACTCAGGGTTAGTCGCGTCTTCGGAACTTCCCCCTGCAGTACTTTTTCCTTATATACGCACCTGCTGCGCCTCAAAGAGACTCTTTTACTTATCGTCGTTATGTCGGGGTTTTTTTTTTTTTGGGGGGGGGGGGGGGGGGTCTTTATCTCATATATATAAATACTTTGTTAATCCTGCCACTTGTCAAGCTACAAAATGACCTTATTCCAGATGTGTTATTAAGTTATTAGTCTGGCGCGGCTTGTGCATGTTCCATATCCCATCCCTTCCCTCCTCCAATCCAGCTAGTTGTTGTTTGTCCTCCATCTCGTAGGCTTTTTTCAATACCAGTGGTCTCTAACCTGAGGGGCACTCTTTCCCCTCCATTTGCAAAGGGGGAGTGGGAGGAAGTTTAAAGGTCAGGGAGGGAGGGAGGATGTAAGCAGTTTTGAAATTGAGTTAATCTATACTTATAATAATCTAGACTTTCAGCTTTAACAATCATGAAAATAAAATAGTTGCCAGCTTGACGCGGAGAGTTATCTCAGTTGTGCCTTATCCAACATTGGATTAAAAATAGCAGATATCATTTAAACAAAACAGTGCCAACCATCACATTGATATCTTGACACAAAATTATAAGTTTTTTGGTAATTGTTTCGTTTTGTTATTTGAAACCTCATTTTACGTGGAATGTTTTTTCTAAGTTACTAATAACAGTACTGGGGATTTTACAAAATAGTCCTCTCTTTAATCATATTTTGTAATGGGGAGGGGGGGGGGTGAGAGGTCTTGCAATATTCTCAAGTGTATACATATACTTGAAATAATATGAAATCTATAAAACAAATACTTTTAAAGATAATTTACAGGCGTAGTTAGAAAAAATGGGGGAGGGGTGTCATCTTAGTCTCCCCATCATATTATTATGGAGATAAGGCTCAGAACCCTCCTTTTTCCCGATGGGGCCTCAACCCCCCCCCCCCCCCACGCCCCTGAGCCCCCGGCAGTTTTTGATGCTCCTGACGGCCATACCACCAAAGTGTGGTTTACAGTCATTTTGCCGGTAAGAAATAGTCCGCAAAAAACTAACAAACTTTTTCTGTTGTTTGTAAACAAACACAATCTTCTGGTACCGAAAAAGCTGAAAATCATCATATGCGACTAGCTATATTATCCAAAAATTAAATAGAATGCGCCATTGCCTGTATCTATCAACAAGGCACCTAATGGTGATGATTTGTAGCTCCACCCAGCATGTCAAAGGTGACAGCCACACAGCGTTGCCGGATCGAACTGTCAAGACTTCTGACGCGACACGCCAGAGATATAACCCTTGACCCCTAGCTTTAATCTGGCTCAGGAAAACAGATGGCTTGCAGGAGTTGGAGGTTGAAGTCCTCCGCGAGCAAGAGGGAGGGAGGGAGAGAGAGAGAGAGAGAGAGAGAGAGAGAGAGAGAGAGAGAGAGAGAGAGATTGGATGGGGCTAGAAAAACTGCTACAATAGAGGAGTGAAAAAGAAGTGTGCAAATAGAGAGACGGAAAAAGAAGCACCTGTAGAGAAAGAGTAGTACGACGGAGAGATGACGAGAGGGGGGTACCTACGTACAGTTCGAGAAAGAGGGATGGTGCCACAGAAGTGTAGAAAAGTGGTGTATCGATAAAAACAGAGAAGGAGGGATACTGGAATAAAGACAGGCAGGAGAGGCCGAGAGAAAGACGAAGAAAGAAGGTACCGAAAGACAGACGGAGAAAGAAGATACTGAAAGATAGACGAGAAATAATGGTGTTACAGAAAGATAGAATAAGAGAGCAAACGTAATATTTAAATGTTATAATGGACTCTTTCTTCTTCAGCATTCCGAGCCCTTGAGGTTCATTGCTGCAAATATCACTCGCCTCCCTTCATCTCTCTAGTTGGCCTTCGCTTTCCAGCTAGTGACACCAAGTGTTTGCAGGTCTGCTTGGTCATTACCTCTGCATCGTCTTCTTGGTCTGCCTCGTGGTCTACGACGATTCATCTCTCTTGAGTGTGCTTTTACCTCTCTGTCATCTGACATTTTTTGAATATGTCCCAACCATTTCAGTCTTTTAGCTCGCATGATGCCAGTGATCAATGGTGATTTAAACAGATTATAAATTTCGTTCTTTCTTCTCACTCTCCATTCCCCGCTGTTTGCATCTTTAATGGGTCCAAACTGATAATGGAAAGTAATATTTAAATCACCACTGACCACTGGCATCATGAGGGCAGGGACATTTTTGAGAGACTACCCGACGACATCTTGCAAAGATATTAATCTGTGGAGACTCCAACAGGAAGCTGAAATAGTGAGATATGTGGTACCCACAAACTAAGCGCTTTGGACAAGTGAGAGACCGAGTTTCTTTCAACAATCACACAATGATGACAGCGACATTCTGCAAAGGACCTGCTACACGAACATGGTGAACCATTTTACTGACAACTGTCTGCTCAAATACAAATGAAGAGGAAGACAACTGGCCCCTCTACCGCATAAAGCAGGTCTATAATGCCTAACACCTTATATCCCAATGTTATTGTTATGGGTTTACCTTAAACATTTATTCCTTTCATTAATTACCTAATAAAAAGCGGCTGTCGAGCGTTTAAAGAGGGAGGGCTCTCGTGCTGAAACGCTGGTTCAAATCCTCGGTATGGTTGTGGGTATATTTCTGACAGAGGCAAAAAATAAAATCCTAACGGGCTCAGTCCGTAGTGACAGCATTTGCCATGCAACCCTAAATCATCAGAAATACACCAAAATATGATATAACAGCGGTCAGCATGATTGTCTACCGACCTGCTTGTCACGTGTCCGAGACACCTCAAAGACTAGGATTGTTGTTCTTGATATTTCTACCCAGTCTGAAACAGATACCCAACAAAATGGCCTTAGTTCCCATGTCAATCCAGCCTTAAATAAGTACCAGGTGAAATAATGGGAAGCAAAGGCGGCCAGCATGATGTTCAAGACATCGCCCATCATATGCCGAGTGGTCTATAACATGTAGGCTTAGCACTATATGCCTTATAATCCTGACCACGTGGACAAGAAAAACTGTCCTTTGCTTAACTTATTACTGGCAGTGACGTAGCAAGTACACGTGGTACCCGGTGCTGAGAAAGTCCTTCCCCCCCCCCCCACTCCCAACCCCTCCTACCCCCACCGACACACACACATTTTGATAAAAACATATGTTTTAAACACAGCAACCCCTACCCCTTTCCCCCCCCCCCTCTTTTTACACACACATGTATATATATATATATGTGTGTGTGTGTGTGTGTGTGTGTGTGTGTGTGTGTGTGTGTGTGTGTGTTTTACATAAATATATAAATAAATATATATCTATAGAATGTTTAAAAACACTTTTTTTTTTTATCCCTCAGTGAGGACACCCCAGGGCTCCGGCATTCACTCCCGCCTTCTAGCCACTGAGTGTTGGCAAAAGGTCCTTTTTTTATGTGTTTTAAAAGTTCTTATTTTAACAAATGTTTTAAAGTTATTAGAGAGAGAGAGAGAGAGAGAGAGAGAGAGAGAGAGAGAGAGAGAGAGAGAGAGAGAGAGAGAGAGAGCGAACGAACGAACTTTATTTTCAAAGGGTCACAAATTGGGCACGCAGGCGCGTCTCACATTCGGCCCTTCCAGTCAACCATCTTTCACACAGCAATTGTATTTTACTAATAAAGCATGTTATGATCATATGATGATATGCATATTATGAATATTATAAAAGAACACAAAATCATGAGTTGTAAAGTGCATGCAAAAACCCGCGCGTGCATACATACACCCACATACACACGCTCACCCACTCACTTACACACACATACATGTATACATTGCATACATACACACATACAGGCATACATACATACACACATACATACAAACAAACATGCATACACACATACACACAGGCATACATACACACAAACATACATACAAAGATACAAACATACAGGCATACATACATACATTCATACATACATAATACAGGCATACACACATACAAACATACAGTCATAAATACAGTCATGCATGGAGACACACACATGCACACACGGACACTCCCACAGAGACACACACACTCAGACAAAAATACAGACACACACACAGACACTTACATATAAACACACACAGCACACATATTTACATTCGTGCTCACACACTGACACACACACCACACACACATACGCAGACAAACATGCAGACATATACATACAGCCACATAGACACACACGCAGTCAAACACACACACACAGACAAACAGGCAGACAAACCCATACTGACACCCACAGAGACAAACACGCAGAAGTGCATACACATGCAAACACATAGAAATACACACGCAGACACATATATTCAGCACGCACAGACATATACTCTGACATGCAGACACATACAGACAACAAAGGGGCACACACAATACACACAGAGAAACACACATAGACATGCACAGACACATGCTGATACATGCACTCACGCAGACAGACATACAGACACCCACACACAGAGATACATACATACAGCCTCATAGACACACCCGCAGACAAAACACATAAACATACACAGGCAAACATGAAGACAAACACATACGGGGACACACACAGACACAAACGAAGATATACACACAGTCACATCAAATATGCAAAAAAAAAAAAAAAAAAAAAACACCGAGACACATACACATGCAAACAAACACAGAGAGACACACACAGACACATATACACAGCTACATGTATCCAATCGCACACACACACACACGCAGACACACATACACAGCAAAGAGGCACACTTAAACACACAGAAACACACACAGACCAATTCACACTGAAACATACACGTGGACATACGCGCGAACACACACACATTCGCAAACATACACAAGGACACAGACGCATTCATTCGCAGACACACACGCAGACAAACAACATATTTAGAGTCATATGTATACAAACACGCCTGCACATACATACATATCACGCACAAACGTGCGCGCAAACATACATATCATACACACCTTGTTTAATAATAAATTGATAATGCAATATGGTTTACATTACATTCAAGGTGGCATATAATCGCTTGTAAGAATGAATTGAAAAAGTTTACGGTTAAATGAATAGGGACTTTTAGAACTTTTCAGGTCTATTGGAAGTTGGTTCCACAAATGAGCAGCGGAGTACGCTAAACTTGTTTTATATAAATCTATTCTAGGTTTAGGTTAATTTAATAAATTTAGTCGCTTGCTATTTATAGGATTTGATTTAATTAAACGGAAAAGGTAGTTTGGAGTATTTTGAGATAAAATTTTATGAATAAATGTGGCCTCGTTAAAAATTAAACATTTGCTAAATGGCAATAGTCTTAGATGGTTATAGAGATTATTTTTTACGATATGTTTATTATCTGAAACCAGGCATAAAGCACGATTTTGAAGAGAACTAAGTCTTTTAACATTGGATTTGGCGCAACCATCCCAAACTGTGGAATAATAGTCGACATGTGTTTGGATGTAAGACGCGTAAAATACTTTTCTTGCATCTTCGTCTAGAAAGTGCTGAATTTTTGCAAGCTGATAAACTTTTTGTGCTATTTTCTTAGTTATGACAGAAACATGAGAATTCCAGGTTAAATGGTTGTCAATTGTAAGGCCTAAAGTTTTGTGTTCCGTTACATTAACAATAGGTAATTTATCAAGAGAGATGTTGAAATAAACAACCCAGCAGAGACAAGTTAAATATTTCAACTACATTAAAAATAAAAAAAGGACACTGGAGTATAATTGCACTGAATGACTAATTTTAAGATCATCATGAGGTAGGAAACTTTCGAAGCGATGGACAAACAGCAGTATGAGAGTGTGCACAACCAAGACAAGAGACATCAAGTGTTGGAGATTCACTTTAGCCAGCCTTTATTGTGAAGATGGCACCTGGTTGAATGTGACTGTTATTACACGCGCTACTGACCATCATCATAACTGTCAAATGAAAATCCACTACCAGTGATAACAGCCGAATATTAATTTTGGTCACTGGATGGCCAAACCCAAACAACAAGCATAACTACCACTTGAGGTGTGAATGTTTTTCAAGCGGCGGTCAGTATCCAGTTACAGCAGCGGGGAAGTCCTTTTCCGCTGCAGATGTCTTGCTGTGATGTCCTTCTACACAAACCTGACGTGAAGCAGCCATGCAGAAAATCGGGCGGGAGTAGTTAATTGGCCTAGCTGGGGCGCTTATAACTCGAGTAAATATTTTGGTTTAACCCGGTACTGCTCGATTAAGCAACACTTGGACACCGGGTTGTGAATGAAATCTTGACAACTCGACTTGTAGTGGCTGTAACTGATTGAGTGAAACAACCGCTTGGAAGTCCACGAGTGCCCAGATTGAGCAGAGGAGGGGATGTAATTTGCTCTTCTGCGGCTCTTGAGTGGTTATTGCCCATGCTTTGAGGTTGATGATATTCAGCTTTCGCTCTATGGATTTGCCTAACGCAGGGGTCATGACCTCATATTTTTACGCCGTGTTCTCTGCATGCCAGGTCGCAACCTTTCAGTTAAATACCCCCCTCTGTTTATTTACAGTTAAATAACAGCGATTATTGGCGCAGGTTAATCTGGTAGTTTTTTTATTTCTTTTCCGTCTTCTCTCACTTCCTTTCCTGCTTATATCTTTTGTTCTATTTACTGCAGGTTTTGTTTTAAAAAAAAAGTCGTTGCTTTGTTTTAGCTGTTTATGTATTTTACTTGCTATATTTATTGTTCCTGTCTCTTTCTGAATCTCTTGTTTTCTTTTTTCTTTCTTGTGCTTTCTACCTCTTTTCTGTCTTTTTTGTTCTTGCTCTATCTACCCCAACCAAGTCTTATATTTTTAGAACTTTTTGCAAATCTATATATTTCCCACTAACACATTTTTCCTCTGTAGCAAAACTATAAAACAGTCATTAAAAAGTCTTATTTATTACTTTATCTGTATTGGTACTTCAAATTGAGGAAGAAAGAATGCATTTATATCACTACAGTCGTAGCATTGCTTCATGTGACCCCTTTCCTGATTGATTGAGCAATGATGAGATAATGTGCGTCAGGACTGTTGTAGTGGCGGCTCGCAGAACAAATCTACTTAGCAAGTAGATCGCCAATCACTCAGCTGGCTTCTGAAACCCCTTTATGGGAAAACCCAGAACAAACCATCTGAGTCCCCAACAAGCATGTTCTCGAGTCGACTAACTGGGGACTTCCTTCGAAGTCGGATGGCGTCTGCATAAGAGGCAAGGAGCCAACAAACTGCATATAGTAAGTCAGATCAGTAAAACGGATGTGCACGCAACAGTCACGTTCTAGAACCAGGCTTAAGTCCAGAGGTGGATAAAGCTTCATAACTTTCTACCATAGTTTACAGCCAGTGAAAATAAAGAAGGAAATAAGAATTGCCAGTTGTACTGTAAGTATTAAATGATCTTTCTGTGCTGGGGTTCTGACATCTAGCCCATGACGACCCCCTATTTTCAAAGTTTTGGTCTCTGAGTAAACTTAGTTGAAGAGCCCTGCTCTAGTTTTTAAAATCCTGCGCTCACTCAATGCTGAATCAGTCTCACTGGGACTGGATGCCTCTCTCTCTCTCTCTCTGTTCCGCTACCTTATAAGTTTGATACTTGACAGCTTCTCCATGGCCTGACCAAATTAGAAGAAGCACGACAAAACAAGAGGAAAACACCAGGAAGATAAGGGCAGGAGAAATACACTCAGACACAGGAAAGGAGGCAGCGGTCTGTCTTTGAGGAAGGAAAGACTAAGCCTTGAAAATGGCGCAAATACAGAGCTTTAGCCATGAAAGTGGCGCAAATAACCCAGTCCATAAATATAACCAAAGACTGTTAGCAGCTTCAGTTGGCTAACAATAGGTTGAACGTGGTCGAGCTTTAATCTTTGTTTTGTGAAAAGAAATCGGAATCGGAAGCTTCTCAAAATTCCCGTTATCGTACTATAGATCGATTCCCAACAATTATTTTTTAAATATTTATTTCTCCATCCAGGATAGCAGACCAGAATTATATCCTTCTTGGCTGAGAATAAAACAGGGCCAATCTCAGAAACCCAGTTCGCCCGTTTAACACACGCCCACGCACATACACACAAACACACTAACGCACACGCGTGCGCGCGCGCACACACACACAGGAGCCTGTATTGACTAAGTAACCTGCAGTTCATTGCAGCCTTTCATAGCCCAACCCCACGTCCCCGTCGTGAGAGGTGGTAACAGGAACAAGTAGGGAACTGCAAGGATTTGGCGAAGTATGGTGTGGCCTTGTACCATGGGAACGCTAAGGTAGCCTTGAAATCCTGGGTCACCCTGAAACGTCCTGGCCAAAGGGGCTCTGGTGAACTTGCGACAGGCCTAGCAAGCCGGTAATGTTTTTAATACCGCTACAACAAGTGAGATTAAAAAGAGACTGATCAAACGGCATTTGACCATGGCAATGTTAAAGGACTTTAAGACATCAAAGCGAATCACAAGATTGCAACACTTAAAACCGTAGGTCTGGGAAATAAAACAAAAGAGATTATTGACCAAAAGAGGATAGAGACGTAGAGTAAGAGGTAGACCAAGAAAATATGGGAAGATAACATCAAAGAAAAGCTACACCACCACGGTGTGGCTATGGTCGAGGCAGCCGAAAGAGCACAAAGCAGGACCTTGGGTTTTGTGGACAAAGGAGCGGCAGCAGCCAATTTATCTGTCAGCTCATTTATTCCCCACACATGATACATATACATGTGTATGTATGCAGACACGCTGGTTTTCTGTGTGACAGTTGGTGAAAAATTGAAAGAAGAAGAGAGACAAGGAAAGAGACTAGTGGTTTTGTGTGTAACAATTGACCAAGAAGGAAATGAAAACGTTGGTTTTCTATGTGACAGTTGGTGAGAAAGAGAAAGAAGAAGGGGGAAAAGAAAAGAAATTTTTGATTTTGTGTGACAGTTGACCAAGAAGAGAATGAAAACGCTGGTTTTCTGTGTGAGAATTGTTGAGAAAGAGGAAGAAGAAGGTTATTTTTCTGTGTGAATGTTGGCGAGAAAGATAAAGAATGGTGTCTTTATGTGTGGCAGTTGTTTAGGATAGGGGAGAAGACGTTGTTGTTATGTGTGATAGTTACTGAGAAAGAGAAAGAAGAAGGTTAGTTTTATGTGTGAATTTTGGCGGGAAAGAGACAGAAAATGGTTTTATTACGACCACTTTTTGCTTTTTAAGTATTTTTTACCGAGTCTGAAACACAAACAACATGTTTTGCTGTGCTACTCTCCAGCCATCAGAAAGCTGCAGTGATCGCCTCCTCTCCATTTTCACAGCGGATGCTGTGGAGCTATACGTCAAGGTAGTTTTTCTTAGCAATGTCCAATGAACTTTACTATGAAATTCCATCTAACTTTTGTTTCCCCTCCCCTCTATGACATCTTTGTATACAATCCCATCATCAAGGAATAGATGTGTCCTTAATCAACTGTTACGTTGCTTCTGCACCACGAGTTATTTATTCCCGACACCCTGATTCCAAAGTACCAGAAAGCTTTAAATGGAAATCTTGAAAATGTGATAGAAATTTTTATAACCAACCTATTGTTTGGTAACCTGTGAATAATGTTGTAAAGGATGCTAAGAGTGTTAAGCAGTGACATTTCGGTGCAGACGAACACGGTTAGTCAAAATGACAGATTAAAAAAGGTGGCAAACCGGCTTTTGACGCTCACCAGAAATGAGCATAGTTCGGTTAATCCCCCCCCCCCCTTTTTTTTTCACCACCCCCCCCCCCCCAATCAGTAACAGGATGAAACTCATACAAATTCATTAACAAATAAAGGTACATTATGGTGATGCTGCCAGTATAACACCCCCCCCCCCCGCCCCATCCTTGGGCAAACAATATACACTGTTGCTCTTTAGTCTGTCTTCGCTGGTCTCGCAAAAAGCCTCCCGTGCAGCTTCAAGGTCTCCTTTTTAAGCAACTAAATGATGTTTTCGCTCGTTTGGTGCACCGGGCAAATAGGATCGGATCTATATTTTTGTAAACAATCGGCGCTTCCTGTATGATGTGGTCAACATCGCGCCCGCCTTAATGACTTCCCAAGACATTATCCAGTACTCATTTTATGCTGGATGGATCTGGGAGATAAGATCAGATTTGAAGACAAAAATCAGCCTCTGTGTGGATTTGAATCCTAGACCTTTGACCAACAGGTCTAGCCTGTAGACCTGTGCTTTTCATAAACTACAATAAATGTATTTTCTGCATGCACGTGAACGACGTTTTCCCTGTGCAGCCTAAAAAGTCTCACTTGGCTTTACTTTGTACTGGCTCCCGTGTCTCATATTAATGCGCCCCGATGTAGATTTGTATAATTAATCTTGGCCATAGGTTAACCCAGACTTTTTAAAAAAAAGGCAAGAAACACTATGGGAAGTTAAGTCGCCCGGTGTGATATTTATTACATCACTCAATAAAATATGGGTCTAAAACGATAAGCCCCACACGCCTCTGGCGTGAGGAAAAAGACTACTTTAAAAAAATTCTTTTTGGTTGCTACCAGCGTCTCTAACTGGATTTGAACTATTATGAGATTGCAGACCATACTCGGACACCGAAATGATAAGATGCTGTTAGGTCAACGTTCTATGTTCTATATTTGCCATTGCCTTCACTATTGGTATCATTGGGCTACTTCTTTGTCCTAAACTCTCAAGTCTGCTGCATGACGTTGAACGACATGATCTTGTTATACCCAGATAAATGCCAGCGCTGTTTACAAATTATTCATTAAGTAAAAGGAGAGAGAAGACGACAGGGTATAATAGACTATACAATTTTTTTACAGCCTATCCTGTGTTCTTTGTTTCGATCCTCTGTTACAACAATG
Source organism: Candidula unifasciata (assembly GCA_905116865.2). Taxonomy (NCBI): domain Eukaryota; kingdom Metazoa; phylum Mollusca; class Gastropoda; order Stylommatophora; family Geomitridae; genus Candidula; species Candidula unifasciata. Next base: position 54,815 of record CAJHNH020008442.1, on the reverse strand, counting down.
AAGGTGTAAAAAAAACATCTTCCAGCATTGTTTGGTGCAGGTCGATTTGAAACTGTCGATACTGCACCCAATTCCTTACCCGCACAGGACTGCAAGTTGCACGAGGCTGGTGTAGTCGCTACAGGTACTCCAGTTGCAGGGTCTTTGGAGGTTGAACAGGGTATCTGGAATCCGCCTATGTCCTTTGATTTGCTGTCTAGAATGGGATTTTGTTATTGCAGGGTGGTTAAACAGTCGGGTAGCAGCCTGGAATAGAAAAATTGAAGTAAAAAAAGTGTTGCCTATTGGCTAGCTTGCCGATCATTCCTAAGGAAAGGCTGAAAACACGAGAAACATGGTAACGTATCTTCGAATTATAGCACGTTGAAAGGGAAAACAGATCGAGGGCTACATTAATCAGCTAAAGATTCCTAATGGCTCTTTACATACAAGTAATGGAAATCTATCTATCTATCTATCTATCTATCTATCTATCTATCTATCTATCTATCTATCTATCTATCTATCTATCTATCTATCTATCTATCTATCTATCTATCTATCTATCTATCTATCTATCTATCTATCTATCTATCTATCTATCTATCTATCTATCTATCTATCTATCTATCTATCTATCTATCTATCTATCTATCTATCTATCTATCTATCTATCTATCTATCTATCTATCTATCTATCTATCTATCTATCTATCTATCTATCTATCTATCTATCTATCTATCTATCTATCTATCTATCTATCTATCTATCTATCTATCTATCTATCTATCTATCTATCTATCTATCTATCTATCTATCTATCTATCTATCTATCTATCTATCTATCTATCTATCTATCTATCTATCTATCTATCTATCTATCTATCTATCTATCTATCTATCTATCTATCTATCTATCTATCTATCTATCTATCTATCTATCTATCTATCTATCTATCTATCTATCTATCTATCTATCTATCTATCTATCTATCTATCTATCTATCTATCTATCTATCTATCTATCTATCTATCTATCTATCTATCTATCTATCTATCTATCTATCTATCTATCTATCTATCTATCTATCTATCTATCTATCTATCTATCTATCTATCTATCTATCTATCTATCTATCTATCTATCTATCTATCTATCTATCTATCTATCTATCTGTCTATCTGTCTATCTGTCTGTCTGTCTGTCTGTCTGTCTGTCTGTCTGTCTGTCTGTCTGTCTGTCTGTCTGTCTGTCTGTCTGTCTGTCTGTCTGTCTGTCTGTCTGTCTGTCTGTCTGTCTGTCTGTCTGTCTGTCTGTCTGTCTGTCTGTCTGTCTGCCTGTCTGTCTGTCTGTTATGACATTTTAAAAATTACGTTCTTTTAATGTATCATGAATTATTAAGTAACAGAAAGTGTATTGATCGGCACTCATAGAAAGAAGTAGAAAGATAGAAGAATACACTAGACAACATAAAAATCGAAAGCTATAGTTACTGTGCTGGGAATTGAACCTATCACCTCCAGACGGCGTGTGCGCCTCGCTATGGATACAAGTGCAATATAGAACATGATCAACTAGGCACCACACAAAAAGGTGTCTTATTGGCCATGCCTATCGTACAGCTTGAAATGGACAACTATAGAATTCGGACAGAATTCATTTCAAACCATTGAAATGGCACCATAGGTTACATAAATTTATATTAACAAAGCATATGTCGAATAACAATCACAGTTTAGGAACGCAGTAGACCTTAACGCTTTGTCTAGACTACACACACATTAAAGAAAGGTATTTAATTGGTAGATACCGGTTTGAATTCGTCATTCCTATAAATAAACAGAGGGGGAACTTTTGAGGCCGTTAAATATTGTGAATTAAACAAGTAACATAAAGTGTATTGATCGGCACTCATAGAAAGATATAAGAACACACTAGACAACATAAAAATCGAAAGCTACAGGAACTGTGCCGCCAATTGAACCTGTCACCTCCAGACGGCGTGTGCGCCTCGCCATGGATAAAAGTGCACTAAGAACAGGGTCAACTAGGCATTCCCGTCCCCCTAAAAAAAGGTGTCTTATTGGCCATGTCTATCGTACAGCTTGAAATCCATCCAGTCATCAACCCATATCATCTACTCATCTATCCACCAGTTCATTTATCCATATATTCATCCACTCATTAATCCAGTCGTCTGTCCGTCCGCCTGTCGATCTATCGGTTTGTCTATGTCGTTTTTCCATCACATTTGATGAAGACCACTGAAGATCCAACATTAGCAATGATCAATGATTGTAAATACAATGATGGGTGTTCTTTTCTGATTGCGACTACAAACAAAGGAAATCCACAGGTCACGGGACAGTCCAATATTTTAGGTGGTGGTAGATTAAGTGTATGGTTTTTAATATCGGAGTTCAATTTGCTGCGCAGTTTTGTGCTGTGTAGTTTTCATTTGTGTTTGCTGTGCAGTTGTTTTGCAGTGCAGATTTTGTGTGTGTGTTGTTGACTCTGTGTGCAATCGGAAGGATGCAGTTTGTGTGTGTTTGTGGGTGTGTGTGTGTGTGTGTGTGTGTGTGTGTGTTTTTTTTTTTTATGGAGAAGGATGCAGTTATGCTGGAGTGGAGGATGCAGTTATGCTGGAGTGGAGGATGCAGTTATGCTGGAGTGGAGGATGCAGTTATGCTGTAGTGGAGGATGCAGTTATGCTGGAGTGGAGGATGCAGTTATGCTGGAGTGGAGGATGCAGTTATGCTGGAGTGGAGGATGCAGTTATGCTGGAGTGGAGGATGCAGTTATGCAGTTTTTTTTTAAATTATTTGTTTGTGTGTGTTGTGTACTCTATGTGTAATCAGCAGGATACCTTGCCAATTAGGGCACTTTGGGGGTGGCCCTAAAAAGGGCCAATCATTCTAGATGTATACTGCAGAGTTTCCGAATTGACAATCTGAACAATTGTACACATTAGATTCACTGTATCGGTTTGTAATATTGTTATCTATAACCATCTCGGACTTCAAGTACGACTGGACATTGCGTATATTATAGGCTGCATACATTTATGGGACGTAGGTGGGTTGGGGTTAGGGCCAGTTCTAGGTGTTTTGGGGTCGTTAAAAGCGCTCACAGTCAGAACAATTTTACAAGTTAGTAGATCTGGAGAGATGTTGGAATGCAGCAACAGGTGCAGCGGCAGCAGAGACGATAGACTATTGTTCTGGTGATGCAACAATGCCATGATGTTGCTGCAAAGCAACGCTGCTCTTCTTGTCATGTATCGATGTTTCTAATTCAAGGGAATTCATGGCAAAGATTGAACACACACCGTTGAAAATACACACAAACCTTGGCCTTGGAAGAAAGGCAGGAAGGCACAGAAAGCCGGGAAACCAGGTCTTACCACCCTCTAAAATATTGGACTATCCTGTGACGTCAATTGTGGTCACCTAAAAATAAAGAACTCAAAGATGAATGATGAGTGCAATGTGTGCCTGTAAAGTTCTTCTATCTACATATCCACGTACTTTAATGTTATGCGACCACATCTCGTTGGCTTCGAGATTTTATAGCGAATTCCTAGGTATCCCTAGGGGTTTCCCTGGCAGTACCATATTATGGGTAAGTGGTGGGGGTTGTATCAGGACTAGTTTTAAATGATTAGGGACTACTACTAAGCCTAGCCCTGGCGATGAGATGTGGTCGTATAAAATTAAAGTACCCACATCCGTGTATCGTATGGCTATCTGCGTATTTCACTTTGTGTTTAAATGTGTGAATGTGTGCACTTTTCTATCTACCCTACCTACCAACAAACCTGCTAGCCTATGATATTTTATATGCCTGTCAATCTATCTGTCTATCTACTTTCTTTCAGCAAGTTTTTCAAATTTTTTTTTTTTCATTTCACTGTCTACAACATAATCCGTCGACTCTAGTAGATAGAGACAGAAAGACAAGCCGAAGTACCACTCCGTTTTTGCTGTTATTAAGAACCCCATTCTCTGATCGGATTGAGTTGCCACCAGAGAAACTATCGTGTACTCCTCGTCATTAAGTCCCCGACTTTCTCCACATCTTTTGATTAATCATCTCAGCAAAGTCTTTACGACGCCTCGTGTCCCGTATTTTTGACAACTCCGCAGCCGAAGTCGGCTTTGACAAAAGATAATCTTCTACAAATTCTACCAGACACGCAGAGAGTCTTGCTTTTTGAACCTCTTGTGTATCTGCCGCCACTTTGTTGTCTCCTTGAGCATTTCACGACAGTTATTATTTCAACTTCGAAAATGCGGGCAGCGCGGTGTAGCCGTCAAATATACCACTAATTTTACTCAAATAACTGCAGGCTATTGCGACCCACAGCCGGGGTGTCTGATGGAGAAAAAAAGACTTATCGTATACCAAAGCCTTAGGAGAGACGGCGAGTAGAATTGGTGGGGATTCTCCAGCCGTCATTCAGTCACTCTAGCGTTGCTGGTGTGATTTGCTGATAACTAGCCCTCAATCCAAACACCCATTACATCAACGCGTGCTCCTAGTGATTTCACCCTCGGCTGCCCAAATCAGCCTCTTAACTTGGAGGGGTTCCTTTCTCCGTCGTCTCTATTCTTAGCCAAAACTCATCATCCGCCGTTTTCGAGAGACACACAAAAAATTAACTTTGTCGCTGATGTTGGGTGGGGTAGAGGTGTGTGGTTCGTGCTGGGTGGGGAATGTGAGGGGGGTTATCCCAGTGCCACAAATTGGGTTTATATTTTAATTGCAAAACATTGTCCTTTTAATTTCGTTCTATTTTTCAAGGAACAAACCATAAAAACCAACCAGTACGTCTTGTATGTTTGTTCTTGCATTTAGTAAAACACAACAAAGACATAAGTGTACATAATTTCATTTAAAGCCTATAATTTGTATGAAAGATTAAAGCACAAGATTTAAAAAAAAAAAAATACACTGCAAAATATCTAGCTAGAGAAGCTGTCTTTTAATCTGGCTGAAACTTGTTTTTTCCACGTCTTTCTTTTCCTTCCCACTTCTTCCAGAGCGTCTGTGTTTGAATGGTTTTGTTTTAGTAAAGTACAAGCTATTCTTTTATGTATCATAATCTTCGGTGATTTAATTTGACTTATACCAGAATCACATATCATGCAAACTTTGACATTTATAATTTACTTTGCAATGCTACTGAATTGTTATTCTTGTATTATCTCTGGTATTACACTGCGGACAGACAAATAAGCCAATTGGGAACAGTATCTGATCCGATCGTGTATTGCATGTAAGCAGGTAAATTACGGTTCTCATTAGCACAGTAGAGGCAGACCAAGGGAGATGGTGCTGGATGGGCTAAAACGATGGCATGGAGGGATATCATCAAGAGAGCTTTTTTCCGTCAACCAGGGTTTGTGATCTGTGGAGACGCATGAGCGCCTACACCAGTTGGCAGGGCACATGGTGATGCTGATGATTAGCGCATCGGGTATATGTTACCAGACCCATTTTTTTTTACTTGATCAGCGGCTCTCGGTGGGTGATATGGTGCATTATGCAGGAAGCTTTTACTTTCCAATATATTTCCTGGTGTGCATTTTAGGTGAAGTCGTACTGACAGACAAAATCAATCTCACTCATGCCCACCTCAATGCAGACTCCAACCCAAGACCTTCTGGTCAGCAATCTTCTTCTTATTTGTTCGCCCTTAGAAGGGCGATTTGCCCATTGAGTTGTGGTTCACAGCTAGGCTGAGATATGTGTTGAAATCACATGAATAGAATTACAACATGAAAATGTTCAATGAAATCATAGTGGTCATACATATTTCTGTCGACAATTAAGTCTGAGATAATTGGCGTAACCATATTGTCACCCTGCACACACACACACAAATGTCACTTGCTGGTCAACCTATGCATAAAAAATGTCGCTGGCTGGTCAGTCGATGCATAAAAATATCACTTGCTGGTCAACCTATGCATAAAACATGTCGCTGGCTGGTCAGTCGATGCATAAAAAATGTCACTTGCTGGTGTCAATTTATGCATAAATATACGGTCATTTTGACACCTTGCCACGGAAGATCGTGGGTGTAAGAACTGGTTAAAACTATACACGAAATAGAAAGTTGTGGATAGACATGACTATATACGCTGTTCGACATGGACTACAAGAGAGGAAGCAGTGTTTGAAATAATAATCTTCTCCGTGATGTTTGCCATTGCTCCCAGCTTGTACAGGGTTATGTCTAGCGAACAACCAAGCAATGCAACCATCATATAAGCAGTCCTTAGAAGCTCAAAGAAGAGAAAGAATCAGAAGCGCATCAAAAAGAAAGAAAAAAAAAAAGACGAACGTTTCGACATAACTTCTCATCAATTTTTAAAACATTAGGAATCGTAAACCCCAATAAACGAATGAGAAGATTGGGAAATGTGGGCAGGTTGAGCTATTGTAAAAAGAGACTTAAACGAGCAAACGAGAAAATGAGGGAGAAATATAAATGAAGAAGAGGAAATGGATGAAGGTAATAGAACATTGATTTCTTACAAGAAAGTACCTGCATCATCTTCTTTTACTTCTTAGTATTCATCGACTATAAACTACAGCGAAAATTCTGGTTGTTCGTCCACTTCTGGACGTCAATCTTGTTCCAGAATTTAAGTTTTGCGTGCACATCGGTTTGACAGATGTGGTTTATTTTATGCAGACAGTTGGCTCCTGGCTTCTTACGCAGACGTATTGCTTCTTTGAAGGAGATATCCCTGATAAGTTGCCTCTTACGACATGCTCGTTATGTCTATTTTTCCCCAGAGAAACAGAGATGCATGTTTCGCTCGCTGGTAAGAATTATTAAAGTAGAAAGATAGTTCTATAGTCAGAATTATTGAAGTAAAAAGAGAATGTTATGGTCAGAAATATTAAAGTATACAGATACTGTTTTATGGCAATAATTATTAAAGAAGAAAGTGAGTTTTATGGTCAGAATTATGAAAGTAGAAAGAACGTTTTTATGATCCGAATTGTTAGTAGAAAGATAGATTTACAGTCAGAATTATTAAAGTACAAAGAGAGATTTGTAGTCAAAATTTTTAAAGAAAAAGAGTTTTATTATCAAAATTATTAGAGTAGAAAGAGAGTTTTACTACCAGATTTTTAGAATAGAAAGAGAGTTGTATGGTCAGAGGTATTAAAGTAGAAAGATTGTTCTTTGGTAAGAATTTATAAAGTAGAAAGATAGTTACATTTTCAGAATTATTAAAATAGAGAGTTATTTGGTCAGAATTATTAAAGTAGAAAAATAGTTACATGTTTAGAATTTTTAAAATAGAAAGAGAGTTTTGTGGTCAAAACTATTAAAATAGAAAGAGAGTTTTATGGTCAGAATTATTAAAGTAGAAAGAGAGTTTCATAGACTTCGGTTTTCTTGCCCTGCCCCTTTTTACCATGCACTGAATCAAATGAGATATGCCAGACAAGTACTGAAACTTTACACCTGCAGAGTGTCAAATATTTCTTAAAGATTCCGCTTTGGCAAGTGCGTAAGACTGGGAGATGTTAGACATAGGCTGGTATTGTCGTCAACAGCTTGACCTCATTTTGAACCACTGGTTAAACGTGCACGTGTAGCAAGTGTAGTCGCTGCTTACACTTCTCATTGAAGAAGATGAATGCGTCATTTCACTATTATTTTAATTTTTTTTTCTACAAATACACCACTTGTTTACGTCTCGTCGAGCATATAAAGCTTGTTAGAGTATTAGAGTATCATCCTAGCGAACAGAACGCTCGCTGCATGCTTACGCCACACATGCAGAAATTGTAACGTGTAAAAACTACAAGTTGTTTGTACTTCAATGCTGGCTGTACATGCACGCTCTCAACAGCGAAGCGACGAGGAGGAAAATTATACTCTTTACATTGTTAGTGTTGCCTGCACACGCTTACACGTGCGAATTGATCACCTCTCGCCACTGGTGTCAACAGATTTCAGTCTATCTTTCACTGAAAAGACTAGAGTTTCCAAACATCATAGAATCTAATATACACAGTTATTTGTTAGGGATTTAATATGAAGTCAATTATACAAAAGGGAGTGGGTGCTTTTTACATTTCCTGGTCCCGGATGAAAGTGACTTCCCTTGCCATTCATACCTCGTCAGGTCGCAGTACCTCTCCTATTTTGCGGGGGTGTTAATTTTCCTTATTATCAACAGTTTAACCGTTTCCTTTTTTCTCGTCTTCTCACCGCTGGTTTGCGTGATTATTTTCACGCTCTGTCGCGCGATGGTTCGGGAGTATGGAAACAGCAATACTTTTGTATTCCTAGATTCCTTGTAAGTGCTTTCTTTCTCTCGGGGCAAGCCACAGCCAGCGAACGTAGAAATACAAAAAAGATCATATTTTCGATACTCAAGAATCGATGTGCTTGCGGCGCTTCCCAGTGCAATACTTCTTACTGGTACATTGGCGCCTGCGGCGCCTAAAATAGATTCACGGCAACACAACTTCCCACAAACATTATATACGCCAAGTGGACGCCAAACCAAGCCATATCATATCACCCTCGCAACGTAGGAAAGTTCCTGCGACCTGATAAGACATGAATGGCGAGGGAAGTCACTCTCATCCTGGACCGGGAAATGTAAATTGGACCCCGTAGTGATCTATGAAAGTATGAGTCTAGCCTCATATGCCCTAAACGCTACTGGTGTGAAAAAAAGGTGACCGTAATATCTTGAGCTAGAAACGGGATATCCCATTACAATTTTGAGTTAAAAACGTTACATCCCAAACTAATCAGTTTTAACTCCACCCCCCAAACCCCCCCCCCCCACCCCCCCCCCCCCCCCCTTCACCATCTTTTTTAAAATTATTTGTTACTTCCCCAATTAAATTTTTTTAAAGAGAATAATGAAAGTATTTATTATTATTATTATTATTATTATTATTATTATTATTATTATTATTATTATTATTAATCATGAAGGAATTGATCGATTTTAATTACATGGGAACATATACGCCTAAAAATTGTATACGCCATTAATATTAACACATTTTCCCTAGCTAAATTGCATGCCGTGTGGATATTCTTCTAGATGATTTTTAAAATATAAATTCTGAGGTCATCCCCACCCACTTCCTCCCCAATCAGCCACTGACACATTCGAGGCATTAAAGTATCTTAGACTGTGAGATTTCTTAAGGTCTACAAATATATGTATGTTCTGTTACAGAGCTTATGCCTAGAAGAAGAAGAATCCAATTTAAAAAAAAAAAAAAAACGGGACAACTAACGCAGAAAAAAAATGTCCCGTTGAAAACGGAACGTATGGCCACCTTAGTTACAAGAAACATACAATTAATTACTTTACTAGTTTAACTAATATTATATTTTTTTAAAATTAGATCGATAAATTACTAAATTAAATTTATTTGATTATAATAAAAAGGGGGTCTATTGTGTGTGCTGGTGTGAGAGGTAGTGAGTGTGTGAGAAACGAGTGAGTGAGTCGGTGGATGGATGTCAGTGACACCAATGCATATCGCGAAGAACATCATGACAACAAGTAGTTTTTAAAGGAGTAGAAAATTATAGGGAAGAGAAAAAGTGGGTAAGAAAAACAAATAGTTTATGTTAGCTTTACAAAATCAATCACAATAAACAAACAAAGGACGTTGCGGCGATTAGCCTCCATCAGCATATGAGAAACAACACAGTACACATACACACATATGCTCTAACTATGAAGTGACTACATAGAACTCTAATGTAAAAAATAAATTATACCCATCTGTGTCCCAGGCGAAAAGCTTCGTTCAAGAGGATGACTAGGACAGGTACTAGCCTATATATCCCGAACGCGCGGACAGAAAGCGAAAACATGGTCAATATACCTGGGAAATGGGCGGAGTAGACGCCGACAGACACAACAGCGTACACTGAGTGTCTAAAGAGGGAGGAAGGGGTTGGCCAAAATTGCGTAACCAGGTTTGGGTTGTGGGGATAACATTGGTCCATGGAATAAAAAGTAGTGCCTATACTAGCGAACAAATGCTAAAAGACATACAGGCAGGCCGGTAGACAGGCATGCTGATAGATAGATAGATAGATAGATAGATAGATAGATAGATAGATAGATAGATAGATAGATAGATAGATAGATAGATAGATAGATAGATAGATAGATAGATAGATAGATAGATAGATAGATAGATAGATAGATAGATAGATAGATAGATAGATAGATAGATAGATAGATAGATAGATAGATAGATAGATAGATAGATAGATAGATAGATAGATAGATAGATAGATAGATAGATAGATAGATAGATAGATAGATAGATAGATAGATAGATAGATAGATAGATAGATAGATAGATAGATAGATAGATAGATAGATAGATAGATAGATAGATAGATAGATAGATAGATAGATAGATAGATAGATAGATAGATAGATAGATAGATAGATAGATAGATAGATAGATAGATAGATAGATAGATAGATCGATAGATAGATCGATCGATCGATCGATAGATAGATAGATCGATAGATAGATAGATCGATAGATAGATCGATAGATAGATAGATAGATAGATAGATAGATAGATAGATAGATAGATAGATAGATAGATAGATAGATAGATAGATAGATAGATAGATAGATAGATAGATAGATAGATAGATAGATAGATAGATAGATAGATAGATAGATAGATAGATAGATAGATAGATAGATAGATAGATAGATAGACAGACAGACAGACAGACAGACAGACAGACAGACAGACAGACAGACAGACAGACAGACAGACAGACAGACAGACAGATAGATAGATAGATAGATAGATAGATAGATAGATAGATAGATAGATAGATAGATAGATAGATAGATAGATAGATAGATAGATAGATAGATAGATAGATAGATAGATAGATAGATAGATAGATAGATAGATAGATAGATAGATAGATAGATAGATAGATAGATAGATAGATAGATAGATTAATTAGATAGATAGATGGATAGATAGATGGATAGATGGATGGATAGATGGATGGTGGAGTGAATAGATGAGTGGGTGGTGGGTAGATGGGCGGGTAGACAAATAATTGGAATGATGAATGGCTATACTCGTGGATGGATGGAGAGTATAACAGATGGACGGGTCGGCCTATATGTGTGCCAACTTATGAAGTCAGGTAAAAACCAGGGTTTCAAGACACGATGCTTCTCTCTTACTGTCAGCTATGAAGTAGATGACAGTAAGGGTGATTGTTATACAAAGTATCAGTCGAACCGAGCACAGAACTGGTAAAACCAGAATGTAAGAAAGCTATGGAAAAATTGATAGCAAAGTCCCACACGTCCACCCACTGTAGCACTGAACGAGGGAGATCTACCGAAATCATCTTAGCAGCGCGTGCTTCCACGGTGAAAACATGTGGGTAGAGGTGGGCTCACACCCCTCCCCATAATTTTCTAGGGGAGGGAACTTTGCCTTGTGTTATTGTGCAATAATTAAAAAAAATGACAATTAATATTATTATTGCGCAATTACACAAGGCTTAAACCCTGCTTGTCCGGCCGTCTCTCAAAAAATAATTATTATTAGTATTATTATGTCTACTATGCACTGAGTGGTAAATTAAAAATTAAATACTTAAAATAATATTACATGTATAAATAAATGCCTAAAACAGGACCTCTGTAGATTGTGGGAAGTTGGAAAAGGATGGGTGGGGGTGGGGGAGGATAGTTGCTCTGCTCGCTAAAAAAATTAATGGCTAAACACCCACCGCACCCCCCCCCCCTTACACACCTCTTTCACTCTAAATACTTCTGGGAGTAGAATGAGGAGAGCACAAGCTGCTCGATCTCCCAAGTTTCGAGGGATTACTGGCTACAGAACGTAAGCTCGAGTCATTAATCGGACACTCATCCTAGAGCGTCAATGTGCAACAAACCGGACTCCATGCCGTTTCCATTGTGGTTGTCTTAACATGTCAACTCATTTTCCCAGCGATACACGGCTAAGTTTCATATAAAATGCAGCGGTATATTTGCGGTATTCTTGATGCTGTGTGACATTTGGAAGGCAAGCTGCGATATCATCAGTGTCCCTTTTCACTTCTGTTTTAGCCCAGTTGTAATCCAGTACACTACGCATGTGCCGGTGGCGTTTCCGGTGTCAACACGGGTCTCGTAGAAATGGCAATTCGCGGTGCTAATTAAGCCTTTAACAGAGATAAAAAGGCATGCACTGGAGGCTTGCGGCTATCCTGTCCAAACGACCAACCGCGTCCTGCTTTCTCCGGTCACTCCCGAAAAAATAGGCAAGAATTGGCGAGAAATAAGAGATGAGTGAGATAATGGGCGCCAGCGCACGTGTAGTCCCTCTCCTATTTTCTACGGTGCATGGCATAGATGACGTCGCTGTGTGTGTCTTGAAGCAGTGCATTTGAAGTCTTGAAAATGTCGTCTTAAGTTGTGGATATCATCATCATCAGTTATATTTATGCCTAGTGGCACATAAGGCTTCAGAGAGGACTTTCCATGCTCTCCTGTCCTGTACAATCTTCAGTGCAGTTTTCCATGTCAGAGATGCCGCACTCAGGTCACTTTCCATCTTTTGTCACCATGTTGTTTTTGGGCGCCCCTTTTTTCTCTTTCCCTCTGGTATCCATGTGAGAGCTGTTTTGGTTGGCCACGCCCATCTGTATCTTTATTTATATCTAAAGATGGCCGTGGGTTGGCATATTCATTCTCATAATGTGGCCAAGCCATTTTCATCTTCTCTTGGTTATTATACTGTCTAGAGTTTGTTGGTTTGTTACTTGAAGTAGTTTAGTGTTTGAGATTGTATGTGGCCAGAAAATTTTGATAATTCTACGTAGACTTGTATGGTAAAAGGCGGATAGCTTGTGTGCATTCTGTTTAATCATTCTCCAGGACTTCGCACCGTAAAGAAGAACTAGCAAAACGATGCTCTTGTTGAGTAAAGTTGTGGATATAGATTACCGTTATTTGGAGTTTCTAGTATTCTGCAGGTCCAGCGTCCATTGGAAACCTGAAAAGAGAGAAATATAGTAAACGTAACGGCGTTGAGAGATAAAAAAAATTACAGTAATTAAATGCACTTGTTGATTGCTAAACCCCTGGGAACTGTGTTTTAGTTCCTGAGTACCATATATTGATGTTCCGATTGTCTGGACTGTATGGTGTCAGATATGCGAACCTCTTGAGGTTCTTTATGACCTCAAGTTCTGCCTTAGTCAGGGGAGGGGGGGGGGAGGCGGGGGTGCGTGCGTGGTCTCGAGACATGGTGTCCGCCTCGAGTGCTTAAAGTTCTGGCTTCAATCCTCGGTAAGGGCTGGGATTTTTCACGTAGACTTAGACTTCTAGTAATTCCCCCTGGTCTCTGGGTAGTAAGATCGGGCGCTGCCCGGGCACAATTTGGAGTTGAAAATCTATCCAATGTATTCCAGCATTCTCGCCAGTGCTGCAGAGCCTGTGCACTGTGCTGAGCTTCTTCGGAAGTTAAAAGAAGAACAGAGCACTTATGGGTTACTATCCGTGTGCCATGATGTTGATCCGTTGTTAAAACTTCACACTTAAACTTCAAACAGTCCAGTTTTCTAATATGAAGATGGCCCACTTGTATCGTGACGGTAACAATACATAAATTATGTTAAAAAACAACAGAGGGCAAATTGCTTTAACTTCAGCTGATATCGGTATCAATATTTAACAAATATAACCTTGATCTTCACAAAGCACAACTAAAGTAGATCAATAATGTTTAAAAAAACAATAATTATCTCTCGCCAAATCTCTTTGTTTCAATTATAGTTTAATTAATTCACATATTTGCTTCAACACATGGAAGACAGTTACATTTTTATACAAGGTTTCAAACCAAATATGTAAATACGCAGAACTCCAACAGGACAAAGTGAAAACTAAATGAAGAAGACGTTGTTCTTTCAAGAGAAGTTAGAACAGTTATGTTATTAATTAAACAGACAACCATTATGATACCATTCTTGCCTCAAGCAGACAGAACGCAAACCAACACGAAATTCTGGTGTTCAAAGAGATACGGAAACGTTACATTTTAGCATGGTTGTGACATTTACAATCCAATGTTTAGTAATCAGCCATTTGCTTCTTTGAAAAAATCATGTGTGTGTGTGTGTGTGTGTGTGTGTGTGTGTGTGTTTGTGTGTGCGTGCATGTGCGAGCGCACGTGTGTGTTTGCGCGCGCATGTATGTTTGAGTGTGTGTGTAAAACATTAGAAAATGAATAATTCAGCGTTTGCAAAAAATGAGGGCATTCCAAAGTCATGGCCTTGTGGAATAATCACAGCCAACAACAGATTTGTTTTTTCATTCTAGGAGCGAGCAAACGCTGAATTTATTCGTTAAGCTGACGACTCAGTGCATTTAATTTCAACATACATTTTTTTTTTCGAGTTGGCTTACCGAGTACTGGGGGTGCCGCCGTGGTGGGGCGGCTAGATACTCATCTGGGTTCTTTAATAATATCTTACCCCAGATGACGTAACAGGACAGTCCAACATTTAAGAGGGTGGTAAGACTGGGTTTACCGGCTTTATGATGCTCTTAACGACCCCAAAACATCTAGAACTGGCCCTAACCCGAACCCACCTACGTCCCACGAGAGAGTGCAGCCTAGGTCCCACGACTGCATGCAGTCTAGGTCCCACATCTGCATGTAGCCTATCTACCTCCCCCTCAATATTAAACTGTGCCGTGACCTGTGGATTTACCCTGCTTGGGGTATTATATTAATAAAGCACATTCGTCTGCGTTTCCGAAGGTCGCGGGTTCACATCCGCATGGTCCCGGACTTTGTTTTTTTTTTTTTTTTAAACAATGAGCTTAGCTCCCAGATCGACCCAGCATTGAAAGGGTACCAGGTAAAGTCATGGGAAGTTAAGGCGGTCGCCGCGATGTTTCATCATCATCTAGTACCGATTGATCCATTATATATAAGTCTACCACTTTGTGCTCAATATCCTTAAAGGGGGTCACCACTACAAAATCTGGAATAATTAGTTAATGACATTCTCCTACCACTTTCTGCAAGCCACAAAAATAATTTAAAATGTATAAACAAATATTTTAAAAATAATTTATGTGTATGAATAAAGGGAGCGGATTAACTCCATTACAAATTAGTGGCTGGAAAGGAGGCGGGAAGGGGAGGGAAGGGGAAGTGATTCGCCCTCCCTAATAGAAATTGAGGGTGGGGGCACGGGGAGAACTAAAATAAACTGAGTCTCTGGGATCTGGCGCCTATGCTAAGGGTGGTAATGTTTGCTTCATAGGTTTTAGGTATTTCATTGTCGAAAGGCTTCCACCCAGTGGCCGGAGGGGACGAAACTGGTGAAATATGACAGTAGTCACAAATCGCATTGTGTTCTCGGTTTGCAGTCAAACATTTTCCCCACTAATTTGCTGCTTGAAGCTATGGGCAGTAATAACGCTGTTCGTTAAAGGATTGTGGGTATTTAAAATGTCACCGCCCGCCACAGAATCATCGTGTCTGTAGCCACAAGATATCTGTCACGTGATAGGAAAGGCGATTAACGACTTGGTTGTTAATGCCTTTTCTTTAATCTCTCTCTCTGTCTCTCTCTCTCCCTCATCTCTCTCTCTCTCTCTCTCTCTCTCTCTCTCTCTCTCTCTCTTGCATCCCATATCTTTCTGGCTTTTTCTATCTCAGTTTGTGCATGTGTGAGTGTGTGTGCGCGTGTGTGTGCGCGCGCGCGCTGTCTGTCTGTCCCTTCTCTCTTTGTTGTCTTATGTTCTCAAAATAATGATAACTCTAACGCATCTTGATTCCTCTTTCTGTCTGCCTATCCGTCTGTCTGTCTTGCACTGGGTCAACGGAAGGCAAAGCAGATCACACACACAGTTGAAAGAATTTTTTTTTTAAAGGATGGGGAGGATATAGGGTGTGCTGCGAACGACGGAAAAGGACTAGGTGACGTAGCACAAGTTGATTGAGAGCCTATTCTCCATTGGGGAAGAAAAGACAGACTATGGAAAAAAATATTAGTACTGTGCACATAAATACATGGATGGCAATCTTTCCCCGTTACATCTGCCTGTTTCTGGTCTAATCGAGAATGTTTCATTCTGTTCAATTCCTTTCAGTATCATCGTGATGTGGTATCAGTTATTTATGAATAAGCCTTTTTCTTCTTCTTCTTCTTTTCTTCTTCTTCTTCTTCTTCTTCTTCTTCTTTTCTTCTTCTTCTTCTTCTTCTTCTTCTTCTTCTTCTTCTTCTTCTTCTTCTTCTTCTTCTTCTTCTTCTTCTTCTTCTTCTTCTTCTTCTTCTTCTTCTTCTTCTTCTTCTTCTTCTTCTTCTTCTTCTTTTTCTTCTTCTTCTTCTTCTTCTTCTTCTTCTTCTTCTTCTTCTTCTTCTTCTTCTTCTTCTTCTTCTTCTTCTTGTTAGACTCTAACGGCTGTAAACTCAGATTTACAGTTCTGGTAGTTCGTCCACTTCAGGACTCTGGTCTTGATCAAGAACTTTATTTTTATGCACATCCGTTTTACAAATTTGGCTTATTTGTGTGCAGACCATTGATTCACTGCCTCTCCGGCAGATGCACATTGCCTTCGAAGGAATATCCCCTAATAAGTCGACTTTTACGACATGCTTGTTGAAGAGACAGTGGATTCATTCTTCTCCAACATGGAGAGCAGGAACCCACGCGGGGAGGTTTACAGTGAGCATGGTGAACGTTATTGTGGTTACCGGTAAACATAGAGATCATAAGTTCGAATCCGTAACAAGGCGATTTAAACAAGTGCACCTCCATTACCAGTCTGAAATGTGTACAATTTTTCTTAGGCAAAATGGCGACCGCGTAATATCGGCCCCGTCAGATATCAAGTAGTCGGCTCTGTGGCTAAGTCGATGCGAACGCTTCGTAATGCCAGGATGCCGGGTTCGATCCCAGCTGCAGGGGTATGCGCCTTGCGTTGGTTGCGACAGTGATATCAAGAAAGCCGACCGTCCAGGAGGCAATGGCAAACTACTGGACGTAAATTTTTCTGGAAAAACCACACATCAGCCAGGGGCTGTTGGTATTGGTTTTGCAACGTCTTGTAAAGGATACGCAAATAACCATATATCAAGTGACAATCTGTCCACATACAAAAGTACGTGTGTTTGTGTAAGTAAAAACAAATCAGAATGGGAAACGCACTAAACTGATATATGATATATGCAGGTACAATGGTACCTCGGTTTATTTCCTTAATTTGTTCCAGATCCTTGGACGTATACCAGACAGGACGTACACCAGACAGGACGTATACCAGACATGACGTATACCAGACAGCACGTATACCAGACAGGACGTATACCAGACAAGAAGTACACCGCACAGGACGTATACCAATTAGGACGTATACCATACATGACTTATACCAGACAGGACTTATACTAGACAAGACATATACCAGACAGGACGTATACCATACATGACGTATACCAGACAGGACGTTTCCAATACATGACGTATACCAGACATGACGTATACCATACAGGACGTTTACCATACATGACGTCTACCAGACATGACGTATTCCAGACAGGACGTTTACCAAACGAACTTGCCATAAGAAATAAAGAAAGAACGATTAATCCGTTCCTATTAGGAAATAATAATATTGTTATTGACATATACATTGTTGCAGAAAATAATTTAAAAACTGCTTAATACTGAAATACACAAATACAAAAGCAAATAGATGAAAATTTAACCTCACTTTGCTTTGCAGAGAAGAGAGCCTACTAGGAAGGTGCTGAGAGAAGTCGATTGCCTCCTAAGATAGCGCTAAGAGGGTAGGAAAGGAAAGTGTTGTTGTTTGGGAGGAAAGTTCAATTCCACTAAAACTTCAGGAATAGGAAAGTCTTATGTGTTTTTTTTTTTTTTCTCTTGCATTTTGTTGTTGTCTCTTTTCCCTACTTGGACCTGGTTGAGGCTCATTTGTTCTATCGCGCGAGCTGTATTCCAAAACAGTAGTCGTATGGTGGTACTATTGCAGATAGGTTAAATGTGCTGCTAGCGAGGTCCTACACGCATCGCTTCAGACATCTAGGTCACTTTGCATTATTTGGATATTTTTTTCCAGGTTATACAGGTGTGTTAGGAAACCAACAGGCAGACAAACTTGCTGACTCTACGCCACTTAGTGGTGAATTTTTGATAAAAAACCAAGATGTTGTCAAGGCTCTTTGACAAGGAGTGAACACTGCGGAGACACACTAAGATTATCATGATCTAGAAAAAGATAGTGCAGCGCGGACTGACTAAGGGATCTGGCAGACCTGCCACACTAAGAGGAAAAGCAAGACGCACTTACAATCAGACTGCATTGGTACAATCGTAGTAGGACCTCTTCGCTGGCTGCTGAAGATGGGGACGGGGAGCTGGGGTCAGAAACCCCATTTAAGAAACCAGAGGATGAGAAGAATACGCAAAAGAAATAAAGGTAGAGGTTAAAGCCAAAAGGATCGACTTCACTGCATCGGGTTTTTATCCCATATGGCTCGGTCTCTCTTCGCAGAACGGCTAGCCGTCTACCGATAGCGTCGCAAAGAGCACAAACTCTATAGCTCTGGGATCTCCGCAAATATTGCACTCGTGATCTGAAGGACGCAACCGTGAATCGAACCTACGATCTTCAGAGCGCGAGGCAAACGGCTTGACCACTTCGCCACGGAGACCCCCCCCCCCCACCCCACCCCACCCCCCGCAGACAATTTTTTTAAATCTTGGTCAGTTTTTACAAAACTCAAGGATGTTAAAATCAATGTCTTTTCTAATAACGCCTACCGACTAAATCACGGTATATTTTGGCGGAGTCCCCTTGAAAATTGGTTACTGGAAGCGTTTCCATGTTGCATTGTGTGACATTTTAATATGCTTACAAAGTTCTGTGTTCTGAGTGTATTCATATTACAAATCAACAAGCGGATATTGTGAAGTGGTTTTACAAGATTTTCAAACTTTGCTGTTAGATTACAGCAATTTTAATTTTAATTCACCGGAGACATTCGTGTTGTGATGTGTATGTCACTGTTTCTAGTCAGTAGTTTGGATTATTGGGAACTGGCTGTTTATTCCTTTTCTACTTTGAATGTAGAAATCTTGTTTTTGGGGAAAATACAAACAGATAATTTAGAGGCCATTTCTGGAGAATATCGACAGTTGTCAAGTGCAAACTATCTTGTGTCGGAAGAAAACTATTGCTTTCATATTGACTGTGCATAAATGGTGCAACCACACTGTGGATAAATTGTGTCAAGATATTTTGGAGCTCTGGGTAAGTGCATAAAAGCAATATTTAATTGACTAACTAACCTCTCACAGCAAGTCACTCTTTAGCTCTTTACTAATTGTTGACTAGCAATATAATTATATGTTGTAGAAGTACAATAATAATATTATTATTTTTGTGAACTGTCTTCTGCTTTGCGAACACTGGCTGTAAACTCTGGCAGAAACTTCTGGTTGTTCATCTACTTCTTATGCACATTTGCAGTTGTATGGTCTGTGTTCAGTTTTATGAACTGTCTTCTGCTTCATGAACACTGGCTGTAAACTCTGGCAGGAACTTCTGGTTGTTCATCTACTTCTTATGCACATTTGCAGTTGTACGATCTGTGTTCATTTTTGTGAATTGTCTTCTGCTTCGTGAAAACTGGCTGTAAACTCTGGCAAAAACTTCTGTTGTTCATCTAATTCTAGGCTTCAGTCTTGTTCCAGACACTGTTTTGAACAACGAGATCCGGTATCTATATGGGGAATTTGTGTGTGTTTGAAACGTGTATGTTGCACAGCATTTGCAGTTATATTGTCTTTTTTAATTTGCTTGAATTACCTTTAAGATAATATACCATTCATGATACTTATACGCGTTGTTGCATGCAGTATTTAGAAATATGTGTGATGTATTTTTAAACAGTTACCAAAAAAATTCACAATGATAAGGAATTGATTTCATCCAATGTGATAAACCTGGACAAATTTATTTGTGCAGTTTGTACCTTGAGGATAAATATTTAGTAGTGCTATTCGTACTGCTTGTTTACAAATTAATAAATAACAGTTTAATTATATGTTGTAGTAGTCTACTAATAGTAATAATAACCATCAATCATTTATATTTATGTTATATATGACATGTGTCTGTTTCACAGCAGTATTTTTATGCGCTAAATTTGATAAAGTACAAATGTCACCTCTTCCCGGCTCCTCTGATGCAACAATACCCTCTCAGAATCAAAGAGTTAGCACCTATATTTCTTTACTTTTGCTGTATAACTTTCAGTTTCCATCCAAACGTTATTGATGTTTATGTTCATGTTGATAGTAGCAAAAGCATTTTTGTTTGTCTGTAAGAGCCTTTATTGTTATATTCAAATAGCACACTTATTTACCTTAAAAATGACGTATAGTTCTATAAAATATGTCGAAAATTAATAAACTGTAGTTTAATTTGTGTATACATCTCCTCGATAAAAACTGTGGACACATAGGGACTCCAATCTCGCACTAGAACAGGAATCTTCGTTGACCTGTTTGGTCTATAAATAGAGTAGGCCCTGGTTAAAACCTTTGACCAACCACATAGCAGACAGGCAAGCCTGCGTCATTGTAGTCTTCAAGTCACTAAAAGGGTGGATTTTTTTTTCTTAGTGCCATATTTTATTAAGGGAGGTAGTCACTAAATATAAACGAAGCAAAAAAAATAATTTGCTTTCCTTCTTTTTGACCAAAAAAAAACTTGGATTTTGTTGAAAGATCGACGAAGTTTATTCATTCATTCATTCAGTAGCATGTCCCTCGCGGAACCTCGCTGCCACAACAACCCTCCGGAAAACCTTCCTATCCTGAGCAAGATGTCCTGCGTCTGATACACCCATCTGAAGATCATCTGCCACATCCTGCACCCATCTTCTCCTTGGCCTTCCTCTTCCTCTCTTCCCAGGCATATACCCTTCCATTACTGTTCTCTCTAGACTTCCATGACGTTTCAAGTGACCAAAATATTTCAATTTTCTTTGTTTTATTGTCTTTACTAGCCAACCCTCTTCAATATTCAGCTCTTGAAGTATGGATGCATTTGTTCTTTTCTTTACCCAAGATATTCTTAGAACCTGTCTGTAACATTTATATTCAAATGCATTTATGCGCTGTTCCGCTTGTTTAGTAAGTGTCCAGGTCTCACAGGCGTATGTTGCAATGGGAAAGATGCATGCTCTTAAAAATCTGACGAAGTTTATTAGGACGTCATTATTGGGGAAAGTTTATTTTATTTTATCCCACTAAAAATCATTCCTTTTTAGTATATACCACAGACAGTTCAACTGCAGACAGTACCAAAGTTGTTATTTAGATATAAAACTGTTCATTGCATCTTCTTCTTCTTTACATGTCATCAAAACCCTCAAAAGTAGGAAACCCGACTCTTTCGGGGCGACAGGAATAAATAATTTTTGGATTTGCTGGGTTAAAACACAAGAACTGAGGGCAAGAAGAGTTAAAGTAAGAATTGGGGCCAATAGAGTGAGTGTAGCAACCTAATGGGACCCACGTAATTACGTAACATTATATTATGTCAAATTCAACCATCAAACACACGATGATTTGCTTGGTACTGTAAGTGCTATTAATAATGGCTACCGTCAGGGCCGAATTTAGGATGCGACGCCTCTGTGCAGTCATTTATGTTTCATTTTAACTATATTCCGTGTATATTTTTCTTCATATGCCCTGGATTTTGTTATTATTATTATTAATTTTTTTTCATCAGATGTCTAAAAAAAACTGACTGCATTTGAAATGTTTGGAATTAAATTTTACAAGTGAAATTGACACTAAGACGATTTCTCTCACTGGGACATTTAGGCATGGACTGAAAAAAAAAAAGACTTTCTCTAGAAGCATTTATTGCCGAAATGCGGAATAGAAAAGAAGAACTGCGCTATATCCTCGATTTCAGAGTCATGATCAATCAGCATGTCCTTTACAGAACGTCGCTCTCTTCCCGACACGCCTGAAAGTATCACTTTCTCTAGCCAGCTCTCCAGCCCCATGTGCTTTCAATGCCAATGCATATTCAATGTCTTGTATCCATCTTCGCAGTGGTCGACCCCTGCCCCGCCTTTCAAAAACTGCACCTTCCATCACTGTCATTTCTAAGTCACCATGGCGCTCGATGTGGCCAAAATACTTTAAGTTTCCGGACAGAATGTTGTTTATGAGCTAGTTCTCCTTGATGTTCAACTCGTTCAGAATATTGATGTTTATCCTTTTCCTGATCCATGGTATTCTAAGAATTTAATTAATTTAATTTCAAAAGCTCCAATCTTTTTCCTCAGTGACCGTGTGAGAGTCAAAGACTCACAACCGTAAGTTGCCATAGGAAAAAATGCACGATCTCAAGATTTTTACTTTAACCAATTTACTAGTGCTTTGCCATAGGTTCTTCATGCTATTTAATTTCTGCGTTGCCAATGTTGCTCACTAAAGAGCCCAAGTATTCGAAATCTGTTAGTACCTTTCACTAATCCTACAGTCTTCCATGTGGTTTATAGAGGTAATTTTATCTTGGCTTGTAACATTGCGGACAAATCCAAGAATTTCCAAAATTGCGCACGCTCAGATTCACTCGGAAATGTCCGCAAAAATAAGGACCTATAACAACCCTGACGTTCAACCCAGCCAGGACTGCACAATGATAGTTAAACAACACCCGTGACACACCGTGCCACCATTTAGATGAGAATCAACCGGGCACAAGTTCCTGGGTGAGGATTTATCCTCCCACCTCACCCTCCCCCCCCCCCACACACACACACACAAAATGGCCAACGACACACACATAACTATTGAAAGGGAAATAATACAAACATTAAATCAATTAGTTGACTATACGACTGATCTCCCATGTTATTATATGTTTTCAGTTATCTACAATAATACGGCTCTGGGCGTCTTTGGCTCAGGCGTTGCGAACGCGCCTCGTAATGCCGGGGTGCTGGGTTCGATGACAGCTGAAGGCCATTAGGCAATGAAAGACCCTATGCAGTGGTATTGAGTGAAGACCCTTTTTTGAGGAACGACAAACTACGGAAGGTAAATTTGCATAGAAGAACCACAATAATGAAAACATTGCTGCAACATCTTGTAAAAGGACACACAACTTACAAAATAGTTCTATGGGGTCACAGTGGTAGTAGCAGCTAGACGTTCGTCTGCAGATTTGAAGGTTGTCGTTTCAAACTCGAATGGAGCGAACTTTTTTTTTTTCAAAATGACTTTGTCTTCCAGGTCGACCCAACCTTAAATGGGTATATGGTAAAGCCCTGGAAATAAAGGCGGTCAGTGTGAGACTAACCACATCATCCATGAGTACCGATTGGTCTATGAAATACAGGTCGCGCACTTTAATCCCAATACGCTTTGTGGCGTGAAAATGGTCGTTAACTTTTTAAACTATAGTGTTGGAAGCTGCAGTGATGCAGTGGCTAGACATTCTCCTGCCAACTTGAAGATTTGAGGTTAGAATTAGCATCTAGTCGAATTTAGTTTTTCTTAAAAAATGACTTCCGGGTCGACCCAGTCCTAAATAGGTACAGGTAAAGTCCTGGGAAATTAGGATGGCCGACGTGCTCGTCCATCAAGTGCCACGTAGTCTATACAAATGTGAGTCTAGTAGCAGATTCCCGATATACTGATGTCCTGGAAAGGATACTTTTTTCACTGTTATTATAGGTGTTAGGCCTCTGAGATGTGGTTTTACAGAAGAATTGTTAGAATTCACTGGACAGCTAAGAACAATAACCCAGATGTTTTGAAAGAAGTAGGTGTTCGAAAACGACTCTTCACAAACATCGGAAAGAGACTGCCATTATTTTTTGTCGTTTTATGAGAAGAGGGAAGATGGAACATAATGTGACCACCCCCGTGTGGGTTCCGGGGCTCCATTGTGGAGAAAACAAGAATAGACCCAATGCCACCTAAAAAGCATGTCGTAAGAGTCGACAAATTGGGGAGCTTCCTTTGAAGTCGGAGTGCATCTGCCGGAGAGGCAAGGAACCAACAGTCTGTATTCAAGAGAATGAGATCTGTAAAACTGATGTACAAGCAACACTCAGGTTCTGGAGCAGGACTACAGTTCAGTAGTGGACGAGCAACCAGAACTTTGCGCCAGAGTGTACAGCTGGTGAACGCGAAGAAGAAGATTATGTGACCACAAGAAATATTTGTGGAAAGAAAAACAGAGGAAGACAGCGCAAGACGATTCTATACAGCTTTTTGTCATGGCGTGGAGCGGTGTCAACAAATGAACTGATACTCGCAGTTGCAGATCGCAGATTGTGAGAAACATGATCGCCCACGCCAGTCGCCAAGACACTTGATGATGAAAGATGTGAAAATCACCTACTTAAGAGTGTGCTTGTCTTCTCCTTCTTCTTCGCGTTCCCCAGCTGTAAACTCTGGCGGAAAGTTCTGGTTGTTCTGCTTGCCATCTCATAGTGGACACATCTTTTGGCAGCAGCCCGGAGAAAAAAAAACGAAAGGCGGGGGAAAAAAACATATGATGTGAATTCATTGTTTAGAACATAAGACAGCCATCGTTTAGTAAAGATATTTACAAAAAAAGGATACCAATGAGTGTATACAATATTAGATATACAATATGCGCTGCAGAAAAAAGTGTAAGTATTCCATTGCGACTTAAAGCCTTCGTCAAGCAACGAAGTATGGAGCGGAACTGCCAAGATGGTGTGTAACCAGACACTAGGCAATAGATAAGCAGGGTGAAACCAGAGACACAGAAACGATACTGCGCTTGAAAATGAGTAGACAATAAAAGTGATAACAATGAGACAATTAAGTACCGGATTTGAATGACTACTTTGCTTTAGTGGGAAAAGGTATGTGTAGGTGGGTTTTAATTATGGGAAAAGTGAAACTGCCAAGGTTGAAAAGTAAAGGTTCAATTTAAACTGCCAAAATGCGATTTTTTTTTTTAAAGAAAAATTCAAAAAATATCATGGTATTATAGAAAAACAAACGAGACAGTTCTATAGACAAATGAAAACCGAAAATTGATTAAATAAGAAGTAGATAGTCGGACATTATGAAAAGGAATTGGTTACAACTGGCAAGAGTGGAGGGGAAAGAGCAGTAAAAGGCAAGGAGATACATACGTGGATGGCTAGTTTGTGCGATGGGGCGTGACAAGGATAGTGATCTCTCCAGTGATTGTGTGAAATGGCGAAAAAGGACAGCCGCTGATTATCGGCACGGCACACGATGAAGACGTTAAAAAATACGTGAGTAACAATGTTTAAAGTAATATAATTTTTTTTAAACGTGAACGTATAACGCTTTCGATATGTCTAATTCAATTCCACCCCACTGGTAGATCGTATTAATTATTATCAGCTGTGGCCCTGCAGTGACGGCGGGTCTTGTGTGTCCGAGGTCACTTTTGGTTTGGCGTGTTACTTGGTAAGGGAGATAATGACATAGCAGAAAATGTCTTGGATCATCGCTGGTCGTCTCAACAGTTATTCTTTATACTATTTCACAGACACATAGATTTCAAACTGGCAGTGCATAAAGGTCGTAACCTGTTATGTAAGTAATAAAGATAGTTTCAAGGGTCTTGCTACTAATCGGAAGCGAAATCAAATGTGTACAAAAGAACTTTACTTGTTACCGTTAGTGATATGTGTTTCTTGGTTGTTTACCGAAAGTGAAGTCCAGGCATTGCGGTGCCGACTTCACTGGCAGACAGAGAACTGTCACTTATGATATTGTTGGCACAGTTACGTAAAACGTATCTCGAATTCCTTTTTTGCAGTGAAAAAATGTGTCATTACTGGAACTAACTTTGCTGCTGAAGATCAACTGTGCCTTAGTTACTTATTTAACAAAATAATACCTACACGCGTTTTCTGTTATAGTTATATAACTTTAAATCTTCAGATGTAATACTAGTAGTATTACTACTACACGGCTCATTACACATATTCATTTGAAATTGGTAGAATATAGATCAGTGGGCGAAAACAAAACAAACTGTGTGTGTGTGTGCGATATTTCACTTGTTCTGCCAAGAGCATGGTTGGTGTTGCCTGCTTTTCTTCATGTGTGGTAAAGGTTGTTAACGTTTGAGGACAGTCTTTTACCAATCTTTGCACCTATCGGAGATAAACTGGGTAGAATGAAATATGAGAAGCAACAACGAAATTTATTAAACTGTTGAAGTCACCGCCAATACTGGCATCATGAAGGCTAATAAATAGTGATAGACTGCAATAGTTAGGGCATATGAAGAGAATGGCAGATGACAGAGACTACTCCCCCCCCCCTTTCCCACACACACACAATTTGTCTACGCCAAAAAAGTTGTGTAGAAGCAGACCATGAGACCGACTGTTAACTCTTTGAGTCCCAGGGGGTTTCGCTCAGTGGAGGAGGGTAATATAATTTTGACTTTTAACAAGATCAGCATTTTAAAACAAACCACACAAGTGCAGCTGATGTGCAACATACGCATATCATGCATGATAAGGATTACTATTAGCATACTGCTGCAACAAACAATTATACCGTTAGTTAGTGTTTAGTAAAGAGAATAGTGACTTAGTTTGAGAAGTTAGTAAATTATGAACAAGTTTTTTCCACTTACCCAAAAGCTGAATCCAAAATCTTGATATAGTATATCCAAAATTCATCACAAAGGAAGGTACACCACTTATAAGTATGCACAGCAAATATTAAAGTAAAATGTGCAAAAGTCGTTGTTCCATAGCAATTTTAATAACACTACCATAACACAACAAAATATATTCTCCAGCGTTCTGTCACACCAGCTGGACATGGAGTCTTGAAAAGAAACCTTGATCAATTTCTTCCCTCAGTAGCACCTCTCCACTGACCACGACTATCATTGTGGTATGTACTGCTAGTTATACTAGTACAAGAAGCACTGATGATTTGACTAGCTGGTGTCACGTTACAGGGATCTTCAGCACCACTATTCTCTTGTGTTGCCATGGCAGAATTAGTCAGTGTTGTTTTCTTAGCAGGAGATACATTACGCACATGTTCCTCATCAGAACTTAACCCGTCAATGGGTTGGGGAAATTCCACGTCGCTACTATCATTATCCAACTCCACATCATCATCATCATCAGTTCTCATTATGCCTAGTGGCACATGAGGCTTCAGAGAGGACTTTCCATGCTTTCCTGTCCTGTGCAATCTTCAGTGCAGTTTTCCATGTCAAAGATGCCGCACTCAGTTCACTTTCCATCGTTTGTCTCCATGTTGTTTTTGAGCGCCCCTGTTTTCAACTCACATCACTTTGATCGATCCACTGTTTTATTAAATTGGATGCTTCTATTCAGTAAATCGCTTTGCTGGGCATGAAGACGATGACTGATCAGACATATTGTTTTCAGAGAATTGTTTGGTAACGTAGTAGACACACAAATATAGATTAAAGCCTTAAAATCTCATCAGACCTAAGTGAATGCACTCCACATGTGTTCATTACACACTTGAGAACCGAAAAGGAAATCTAAATTGAGCGGTTCGCGTGTAATTACCGATCAGTGGTAAATTAAAAGCCTTCACTTGTTAAGAGTCGATTGGGCCACCAGGTAGTAACCAATTAGCGCATGATGCGTTTCCTGGGACTCAAAGAGTTAAGACAGCAGAGGTGTAATGGATCGGCAGACCTAGAAATTATAAATACTTGGAGTCAACAACTGGAAAGAAAGAGCCAGTATCAGAGACAGATGGAGGCAAATGATAATTGCAGCAGTCATCCTCAAGGGCTCAGAATGCTGAAGAAGATGTCTGTTTTTTTACACTCTTACATTTAATGACATCATACATGTCTGTGGCTTAGGCATTGTTAACATGTTTGGTAATGCCGAAGTGCCGGGTTCGATCCCAGCTGCAGACGGTTCTTCTGTCGGGGGTTTCGACAGTGGTATCGAGACCTAATCCTTCAGAAAGCAGTGACAAACTACTGAATGTAAAAATTTTCCTAGAAAAACCACAACAGCCAAAAAATGCTGGGGTTGGTTCTGCAACGTCCTGTAAAAGATACGCAACTAATTTTTTTTAACACAAGAAATCTGTGCGTGCACTTTGTGTGTAATTACACTAGTGATTTCATTGCTTTGTTTCTCCCATCTGACAGTTGCTGTGGTCACCTTTAATTGGACAAGTGTTTAAAAAAAAAGTGCAAAGTGTTGACAAACATTTGTTTTAGTATGTTAAGTGTTGTGACTGACAAAACTATTTAACAAACAAATTAAACTTTTATTAGTTAGTTAATTAGCTAGTTGATATATCATCCTTATCACACTATTACCAAAATAGTAGATCAAGGGAAATACCAGTGTGGGAAAAAAATGAAGGGCTCTGGAACCAAGCGCCAGGGTCAAGGGAAACACCAGTATGAAAAAAACATGAAGGGCTGGGGAACCAGGTGTCAGCATCAAGGGAACAACAGTATGAAAAAAATGAGGGGGCTGAGGAACCAAGTGTCAGGATCAAGGAAAACACCAGTATGAAAAAATATGAAGGGCTGGGGAACCAAGTGTCAGGATCAAGGAAAAAATCAGTATGAAAAAAACATGAAGGGCTGGGGAACCAAGTGTCAGGATCAATGCATACTTTCAGTGTGCCTTGTGCTGGAAGTGGGTGTATCACAAAGTAGGTTACTAACTTATCCTAGCAACTGAACAGATTGCTGACGACTGAGAGGTTACTTACTTATCCTAGCAACTGAACAGATTGCTGACGACTGAGAGGTTACTTACTTATCCTAGCAATTGAACTAGGGCTGTACCGAATAGTGATTTTCACTATTCGGCCGAATACGAATAGCTGGACCAACTATTCGGCCGAATACGAATAGTGAATCATCATCATCAGGTGCTTTGTCAACTGGCATGGGCGATTGTGCCTCGCCACAATCTGCGATCTCCTGCAGCATGTATTAGTTCGTGTGCTAACACACCTCCATGTCATGCAACAAGACTGTAAAGAATCTTCTCTCGTGTCTTCCTCTATCCCTCCTTCCACAGATCTTTCCAGTGGTCACCACATGTTCCATTTTTCGTCATCTTATAACATGGCTGAAAAATGATGACTGTCTCCTTCTGATGTCTGTGAGTATTTGTCTTCGGGCTCCCGCCTCTGTCAAAACTCTTGGCTGCTTTTTTTTTTTTTTTTTTTTTTGCTGTCCAACGTATTTTACGCATTCTTCTGTAAAACCACATTTCTGAGGCCTCAAGAAATTGTTTGACCTGCCTACCGATTGTGCAAGACTCACAGTCATATGTTAAAACTGGATGTATGCAGCCAGCAAGAATTCTTTTTCTAACCTTCAATGACAAAGATATATTGCACAAGATGTTTTTCATTTTATAAAATGCAGTTTTTGCCTGTCCCATTCGGTTTCTTATTTCAGTAATGCATCTTCCATCTGATGTGTATCCATGTGCCAAGATACTTAAATTTCTGTACTTGTCCAAAAATAAAAACATTGACTTTTATTACACATTTAGGAATAATTTTCTTTGATACCTCCATTACTTCTGTCTTCCCACTATTCAAACTGAGGCCCATTCTTCCATTTTTGAATAGTGTATAAAATAGATCTAAACTAAAAAACATCAATAATGTCAAATGGACGCCGAAATTTTACTTCACAAAATGTACTACAGAATAGTAAACATTTAAAGACATTTCATGTTTTGCATCCTTCAGTCAATCAGTCTGTGGTAACTAATACCTAGGAGTGAAAGTATTCTAAGTTTTAAAACAAGTAACTAAACTTGTAAATTGTCATTGACAGCTTAGTTAATCCATAAAAGCGACATTAACTTTCGGAAAAAAAAAATATCATTCCATGTTGTCAGCAATAAGGCAGCTTCTTGTCTCACTGAAGGTATTTCCAGCTGTACTAAACAGACGTTCACATGGTACGCTCGTGGGTGGTGCACAAAGATAACGCTTGACATTATGAACCAAGGTGGCAAATCTTGATATGTTCATTTGCCACTAGTTCAGAAACGGGAGTAAGGTAACCACTATTCATTTTCGGCCCGACCGCAACTATTCGGCCGAATACCGAATAGTTATTATGTCCACTATTCGGCCCCGAAGCGAATACGAAGCAAATATTCGGTACAGCCCTAAACTGATCAGCTTGCTGACGACTGAGAGGTTACTTACTTATCCTAGCAACTGAACAGCTTGCTGACGGTTAAGAGGTTACTTACTTATCCTAGCAACTGAACAGCTCGCTGACGACTGAGAGGTTACTTACTTATCCTAGCAACTGAACAGCATTCTGACAACTGAGTTTACCTACTTATCCTAGCAACTGAACTAATTACTGACGACTGAGAGGTTACTTACTTATCCTAGAAACTGAACAGTTTGCTGACGGTTAAGAGGTTACTTACTTATCCTAGCTACTGAACAGATTGCTGACGGTTAAGAGGTTACTTACTTATCCTAGCAACTGAACAGATTGCTGACGGTTAAGAGGTTACTTACTTATCCTAGCAACTGAACAGATTGCTGACGACTGAGAGGCTACTTACTTATCCTAGCAACTAAACAGCTTGCTGACGACTGAGAGGTTACCTACTTATCCTAGCAACTGAACAGATTGCTGACGCCTGAGAGGTTACTTACTTATCCTAGCAACTGAACAGATTGCTGACGACTGAGAGGTTACTTACTTATCCTAGCAACTGAACAGATTGCTGACGACTGAGGATGTAATTTAAAGCCATGTTGATGTGGAAAGCAAGGCAAAACTACAGCATGATTCACTCTAGGAAACTCATCATCGTCTTTGTCACCAAAGAAGTATATCAAGATTGACTTTTGGAGAAATATGTGAACCATTCTGCCTCAAGGGATCCATCGTAGCATAATGATTAGATGCTTGCCTGCAGGCCAATAGGTCTAGGGTTCAAATCTGCATTTAGCTGTTTTTTCAAAACTGAACTTGACTCCAGGTCAATCAAATGTAAAAAATTAATACCAGAAAGTCCTGATAAATAAAAAGTGGCTGACAGGTTGTTGTCCACACCCACCGATTGCCTGCTGGTCTATAAAGAATATGAGTTTAGCATTGGATACCTAATTCACCACTGATTTTTTTTTTTAACTTTTTATTTTAACATAATTTTTAACATTGTTAAACTTCGTACTCTATATCAAAGCACAAAGAAATACATTTATTTCAGTGTTAAAGTTAGTTGCATATTCTTTACAAGGTGTTGCAGAACCACCTCAACATTTCTTGTGTTTTTTTCTAGGCAAATTTTATGTTCAGTAGTTTACCACTGTCGGCTCTGTGGTTAAGTCGATGCAAACACTTCGTAATGCCGGGATGCCAGGTTCGATCCCAGCTGCGGGCCATACACCTTGCGCTGGTTTCGACCGGGGTATCAAGAGAGCCGACCGTCCAGAAAGCAAAGGCAAACTACTGGACGTAAATTTGCCTAGAAAAACCACACAACGGCCAGGGGCTGTTGGGGTTGGTTCTGCAATGTCCTGTAAAGGATACACAACTAACCTTAAGTTTACCACTTCTTTTTGAACAGTCAGCTCTCTGTACTACTGTCAAAACCAATGCAAGACGTTGTTTGCAATGTATGACTCCAATTATACCGGACAAAATTAATACCACTTTATGAAAATATGATAATTGAATGTAATTTTATTATAAGATCTGACTTTTTTAAAAGTTAATTTTTTTGTTTTATATTTTCAGTGAATACTGTAAGCTGTGCTTGTAGATGTTCTTCACCTGACGATCTCTAGAACTGATCCCAGAAAATATTTCGTGCTACTTTGATTTTCTGAAGAGTAAAATGTTGTTTTGTAAAAATGGAACACAGTGGGACCATGCCTGGGTCAACAGAGGTTTTGATCGTTGCTTTTATGAATCCACAACATCCACAATCTTATTTTTGTTTATATTCATCTGTGGTATAATTCAGAGTGTCCTATTTAGCAAGTATGCCATTTTGATTGATGCACAACGGGTGTCAAAGTCATGGGGTTACACTGTGCAGGCAAGTGTAGTTTTATATTGTTGATATTTCATTTTGATAATCCTGTATATTGATTTGTTTTTTCTATGTGAACATAATCTCAACTTGATTTTCTTATACTTTGCTGTGTTGAGATGATGTATAAAAAAACGCAAGATTGCCCATTTGAGCGAATTTTTTCTTCTTCTTCACATTCACCAGCTGTTAACTCTGGTGGAAAGTTCTGGTTGTTCATCCATTTCTGGACTGCAGTCCTGTTCCAGAACCTGAGTGTTGCATGTGCATCCATTTTACAAATCTGACTCATTTGTAGGCAGACTGCTGGTTCCTTGCCTCTCAGGCATTTGTACTCCAACTTTGAAGGAAGCTCCAAATTAGTCGACTCTTACAACATGCTTTTGGGTAGGCAGTGGGTCTATTCTTGTTTTCCCTATAATAGGGCCCCAGAACCCACATGGAGACTTTGTGCGCATTGTGTATGGGGGTTCCAAGTATCATAACAGAGGTAGGACCAGCTAGTTTCTCTCTTAAGAGCTGAAAAAAATAAATTAATAGTCTTTCAGTGACCCACAGAATACACAAGTCAAGCCCATCTCAAAGTGGCATAGACTTAGGAACCATGGCTGTAAGGCTGATATTATAGAGAGAATGGCAGATAACAGGGAGACAAACACTGCATACTCCAGAGTTGTAGGAGAGTAGACCACAAGGCAGACCTTGAAGACAGTGAAGAAATAGTATACAGGCAGAACTCAGACCTACTAACATTGGGATTACCAACTTTAAAGAGAAGACCAGTCACAAAACTTCATGGGCTCGTAATGCTGAAGAATAAAGAAGAAGAAGAATGTCAGATTAGTACTGCTATCTGGAGCAGAAACGTGGAGAGCAACTAAAATAATTATTAATACAATACAAATATTAACTAACTAAGGCTTCTGAGAATAGAATTAAATTGTATTACAAAATCACTAATGTGGAGCTTTTTTGGAAAGAAGTAAAAGCACCCTGAGGTGAGAAAAGGATGCTGCTTTGAAAAAAGATACCCAGTGAGAAAGCCTGATAGCTATATAGCGAAAATGTTTTTGCACTGGAACCAAGAGGGTCAAAGGAATAAAGGCATATTTAAAAAATAAAAACTTGAGAAAAGAATTGGATAATCATGTGACAAAAAGATAGGAAGAACATAGGGTGAACTACACATGATGGAAATGGATAAGATCACTAGCATGAGTTTGATGGGGACCCGTGTGTCATCATGGGCTAAAGGTCAGAAGAGGAAGACCTTCAGGACACAAGACAGGTTGACTACATAGACATGGAGATCTTCAAGGTAATCAGGTAATCACAGTTCCAGCTTCACAGCAAACAGGTCACACCATAGCAGCTCCATTCCTCTGCCAAGGAAAAACCACACAGTATACCCATTGTTGTACCTGTGAGAAAACTGACACAGACTGCAGTCTGGCAGAGCAAACAGTCCGGCGCTTGAACAGCAGGCAGTTCTTCGTCAGTGTAAGCAGCAGTTGCAGCAGCAGTTAATCGCATAAGGAACCAACAGACCACTTTCTGAATCTTTAGTTCACAACACAGACTACTTTGGGCAGAGTCAAAAAGTATTTCAAGCAAGGTTTGCAGCTCATAGTGTCACACCTTACATTCAGCTCAGTAGCTGGTGATGAAACTGTATACTTTC
This sequence comes from Candidula unifasciata, assembly GCA_905116865.2. Classification (NCBI taxonomy): domain Eukaryota; kingdom Metazoa; phylum Mollusca; class Gastropoda; order Stylommatophora; family Geomitridae; genus Candidula; species Candidula unifasciata. The sequence continues at coordinate 20,964 of CAJHNH020008442.1, read as the reverse complement.
AGTCCACAAATGGGAGAAGATGCAATGGCAACCGTAGCCAGAAGTAAATAACTTGCCATGACTTAAAGCAGTAATCCTGCTTATCCACTAAATTGGTAGATCCTCAAGAGTATACTGTCGTATGACATAACTTTATCTTTTGTATTTCTTGTTGTTTGTTCACCAGGTTTTACTGACTGACCTGCTGATATTAGAGGCTTTGATACACATGATTCTTTATGATGTGTACCTACATGACAGACATTTGCTTGGTTATCAGGTAAGTTGTTGTACTTGTCAATCACTGTTATTTTTGTGTCGTTCACTTTGTTGAATTACATTAAAATTGTGTGCCATCTCGACAGTGAGGTTGGCTTAAGTACCCACTGCTGCCTTTGAGAATATTAATCGCGTGGTGAAGCTGCAGACGGTGTGACTCTCCTACTGTCATCCAAACACCGTACTTCCAAGTCAGTGTACATCTGCCTGCAAGACAACAATAACCTAATCCACATTTTTTTTTAAAAAGACAATAAAAAGGATGTACGCGCAAAACTCAAGTTCTGGCACAAAGTACAAATGGAAAAATGACCAAGATTTTTAACTAGAATTCACCGCTGGTGAACGCAAACAAACAAACAAATTAACATTAGACCACTACAAGACTGTTTTCAACTCATTAACATCTAGAAGTGAAAAAAAAGGGAGCCCTTTTCCAGACCTAAAGGTGTACTGGGCATATAAGGCTAGACCTATATTTTATCGACTTGGTGGGTGATGTGGCAGCATCACATGACCACCTTTACTTCCCTGGACTTTTCCTGGTATCCATTTTAAGACTGGGGTGACCTGGGAGCCATGATCATTTTTGAAGAAGAAAAGTCAGTTCGGATTTGAAACCACAACCTTTGGATCCACATTGTAAACATCTCGGGGAAAAAAATAGTATAAACTTTGATTCAGTTCTTTACAGTTTCATTGTAAGTTGAAACATCACAGCTTTTGCCAGTGTTGTTGGTTATGGGTTTGAACACTGTTTGAATTTCCTTTTCGTGAGAGGTGAAGAAGCCTATTAGATCTTATACAGGTTGTCCCATAAGTTTGTATTTCATTTCCTTTATTGAAGCCATTTTTGTTTGTATGGTTCTTCATGACTACCATTGTTTTGAAAAAACATTTTGCTGCATGTTCTCAACTGCTGAAGAATGTATGTAAGCACAGCTAGAGTTATGCCTGTAATAGCATTGGTGATGTGTTTATTTTTCCTATGAAAACTTACTTTTTTTAACTTTCTGTAATGAAAATTCAGCATTATTTCCTATTTTATGTTGCTTCTTGTTTTTAATTGTTGTATGCCTATGAAGGCTTATGACTGGAACTTCTTTTGTTTCTGTGTATGTTGTTTAAAGCTGTCACGTAATTTGTATTTTTAAATTGTTATATTTATCTTTCTCTTAAACAGGTTCTGCAAGCTTGTGCCCTTATTGCTGCATGTGTGACCTCACTTTGGCTCTTAGCGATGGAAAGGCGAAGCATGCTGCCCAGTATTCCTACCAGGGGCCAAGGTCTTGTGTTACTGCTGTTCTGGGGCTTGTTATTTGTGAGGGAGAATCTGATGTTTGTATCATGGGAGAACCCAACATGGTGGTGGCACTTGAAAGAGTAAGTTTCAAGCATATTAATCTGTTAACATTATTTGCCAGAAAAACAGAGATTGCACAAACGGAATATTGAGAAGGTGTCATAATTGGAGATAATAGGTTTTGAATAAAGTCGAAAAGTAATTTGTTAGATGGATATTTTGTAAGTGGAGGATTTTTGTGATCTGGAAATTTAATGCACTGTCATGTTTGAAAACATGTGAGTGTCTAACGTCAGATTGGAGTGAAATGTAGCTGGCTAAGATTAAGCTCTTTTCTTCTACATTTGTCAAAATATTGTGTGTGTGTTTGTAGGGGAAAGGGGGGGGGGGGGGGGGGGGCCTAGAATGATTCTAGAATGATGCGAATTTGAAGTAACAGAAAGTTTTAATGTGAAGTAACGAGAAGTTTTAATGAGAAGTAACAAGAAGTTTTAATGAGAAGTAACATGAAGTTTTAATGAGAAGTAACCAGAAGTTTTAATGGGAAGTAACAAGAAGTTTTAATGAGAAGTAACAAGAAGTTTTAATGTGAAGTAACAAGAAGTTTTAATGAGAAGTAACAATAAGTTTTAATGGGAAGTAACAAGAAGTTTTAATGACCACAAGCAGATAATATTTTAATACCTATTACTGCAGTCTTTCTTTACCACTTTGATCTAACTGGTTGTATACTGTCTGCTGTATCCATATATTGATGTTTTCCTCCCACTTGAATTGCTGCCTGCCTCATGCTTACTTGCTTGCCTTTAACTTTTCCTTCCAGTTTTTATAAGAATGTGGTATTTTGTAATGTTGGAAAAATATATCCCTTATTTGTGATGTATGTTAACTGCAGACCTTCATCAAAAATGTTTCAGTGAGAAAGACAGGGTGGAGCTGGGTTTGTTCATTCTGCGCTATCTCACAGTTTTTGCTTTGCTGGTGCTGGGTTTCATTGGACCTGCCGTACAGAGGTCAGCTTATGGTCTTATTTCTGATGAGGAGGTTTGTGCCATTACAAAACTTGTAAACGTTGTGTATAGTTCTTCTCTCAACAGTATTGTAGCTATGTTTTTATAATTATTAAGATATACGTCATATTTCACAACCTGTGGTATTTCTGACAGATGCAAGAGCGGTGCTTCAGGCACTCCAATCTGGACAAACTACCTGGTATACGAACACTACTCTCCAAACTAAGTAGTCGGTGTAAGATAACTATGCAGTGGATACCATCCTACTGTGGAGTTTCCGGAAAGGAAAGAGCTGATAAACCAGCTAAGGAAGGTATAAATGAAGAACAACCTGGCGTACGAGTTTATTATCAGCAAAAAAAAAAAAAAATTTAATCAATCAGAAAGCCACCCAAACCAGCACAAGACGATTACCATTTCACTGAAAGACCAGTGCAAGTCATTATTCTATGCCTTAGAACAGGACACGATCGACTTCGCTGCCACATGTATACAAAATTTAAAATCGGTGAATAAGCTATGAATACATGTGGATTGGCACCAGAGACAACAGATTATGTCCTCCAAGACTGTCCCAAATACAACTTTTTGCCAAGAGAAACATCAGTGCAAGTCGAACTTTACTGCTCACTGAGTGAATTACAAAAGACATAGTAAAGTTCATACTAGAGACAACATTGTTGATATTGATAATCTATTTAAAGCGAACGATTGAAAAAAGAAGAAGAAGAATTATTAAGGCATACTGAGGATATAGTTTTGATAATCAAATAACATATGATCACTATCAACATCCACCTCTATTTCCTATTAAATAGTAAAGATATTAGCATAGTACAATGTCCGCAGTATGCCTAAAGGTTTGAAAATAAAATATATTTTTTTTAATTAAAATTTTGCTGCAGGCATTTTTGACTGAATTTCCTTGTCATCTGTGCACATGATTTTCTCAAATTGAAGTTAAGTAAATTGTAATTTTTTTTTTAAATATCTCTATATATAATGGAGAACATATTTTTGATTTATAAATTAATTAACTGGAGTCAGTGCCGCTGTATTTAGGATACTTTTTTTGTTTGGTCACTGTCAGTAGATGTGTGTATACAGGGGTGCTGGTTGTTTCAATTGTCACTGTCAAGTGTTGTCGCTAAGATCATGTGAATATTTTGTAAACCTTAGTTTTAGATTAGTGTGTTTATAAAATTGTTACAAGCATGTTCATTGTTAAAATGTAACTTCTGTTACTGAGCAAAGTATTATGGGTGTGTGTGTGTATATATGTGTGTGTGTATGTTTTTTAATTTGGATTATTTATAAAGTATAATTTATGCTTTTAGTTAACAAGGTGATGCTTTTATGATGTTGCATAAAGACCAAATAATAAATGCCCCACTTTGGTTAAAAAAAATTATAATAAAGGTAGTCCCCTAGCAGATACTGCTATTAGGATGTGAAGTGTTAATTCTTCAGAAATTTTAGGCCATGGCCTATGCGATGGGGTTGCCAGTTCCATTCCTCATTGCCTTTGCTTCCTGGTTAAATCTGAGAGAATTGTCTGGTGCTTGTTTCTTAATGAGGCTGGGCCAGCCCCAGAACTCTACTGGTCAGACAAAGTATGTTGCCACTTTCTAGGGATTGAAACGGACCACGGTCTCGGCAGGCAAGCAGATTAAACACTTTGCCACTTTAGCTGTATCACTTGATTATGTGTCTTTTTATCAGTCCATCAAATCAAAGTCACTGGAGGTTAGGAAAGTAGTTCTGTCATGCTAAATAGAACCAGTTTGAACATATAACTGTCTATTCCGGACAAATAATAAGCAAGTCAAGCAATTTCTTAAGATCTTGCAGATGTAGTTTTACAGAAGAATTCTGAGTAGTTCCTTGAACAGCCAGATAAACCCAGATGTTTTGAAAGAGGTGAGGATGCAAAGACAACATATCACAAACATAAAAAAGAGACAGTCATAATTTTTTGGTCATGTTATTAGAAGAAGGAAAGTGGAACATGTTACCACAGAAAAGATCTGTGGAACAAGATACAGGGAGATTATTCTTGACAGCTTTTTGTTTTGGCATGGAGGCGTGTCAACATACAAACTGATACATGCTGTTGAAGATCGAAGATTGTGGAGAGATATGATCGCCCTTGCCAGTTGGCATGGCACGTGATAATGATGATGTTGATGATACATCATATTTTTCATGGATGTTATATTTATTGCTTTTGTGTAAATGTTTTTTATCAGTCCATACGTCATATTTGCCATGGCCGTATATATTTTTGCTTTTTTGTAAATGCTTCTTATCAGTCCATTTATCATATTTACCATGGCTATTATATTCATTGCTTCTCTGTGAATTTATTTTCAGTCAGGCAACAGAAATCGAAATCAGTCAACTTGGCGCAATGTAATGACGAAAATGCGAATGATGTTACCTTATGTATGGCCGAAGGGTAATATGTTTCTGCAAGTGACAGTGTTTGTTTGCCTCATCATCCTTGGTCTAGGCAGAGCTGTGAATGTTTTTGTCCCCATTTACAGTAAAGATATTGGTAAGTTTTACTGGCAGGTCGCTGATTTGTATACTTAACTCTTTTGTGTTTTTAACTGAAGTTGCCCTTTTTTTTTTTAAAGCCATACGATATCTACATACCATGTATAAATGTTTCTTATCATAATTGTGACATTTTGGTCATCAAAAGCAAAAGTAGCTGGATGGGCTGTAACTTTTACCACCCCCCTCCCCTCTCTCACACTCTCTCCCCTTCTCTCTCTCCTTATCTGTCTGCCTGTTTGTCCGTCCATCCATCTATTTGTGTCTGTCTATATGTATGTAATAATGTGTATTTATATATGTATGTGTGTCTGTGTGTGTATGTATGTATGGGTGTGTCTCTGTGTGTATGTATGTATGTATATACATTACAAATAATGAGGTTTGCCAAATGATTACCTAACACACTGGCAAATATACACCTCTTCTTACTGCATTGAAAAGACGCAAATGCAATGGTACGGACATGAAATAAGATCTAACGACTTCTCAGAAACAATACTACAATGCTCAGTAGAGAGAAAAGAGGACAAGAGGCAGATTAAGAAAGACCTGTTACAGTTTTAAACACTGTTTTTTTTTTCTGTTTATATTACTATATCCAAGATGAATCAGCATCCAGTTGACTACCCAGGGATGACAAGAGTGTCTGACATTATTGCATTCCTCTGAAGAAAATTGTCCTCACTTTATTCAACCCTGTAGCAAGATAAGCATCCTTTATTGTTAATTTTCTTTTGTTTGCTTACTTACTTAGTCGCTCCTCCTCTACCTTGGGGTGTAGAGGTTTGCCAGAGAGATCGCCAGACGTCTCTATCAGCAGTTTTCTTTCTGGCTTTGTTCCAGTCCAGTCCTCTTGTTAGCTTTTTATATAATTAAAATATTGGAGAGGGAGCCGCCGGAGTGTGGCAGCTAGAAACCCTCTTCAGATCTGAAGGTCTTTTTTTTTTTTTTGAGGTCCTAGTGGAGTTTGACTTTTTCCAAAAATGACTTAGGCTGTCAGATAGACTTGGTGTTAAATGGGTACTAGGTAAAGTCCTGGGAAGTAAAGGCATTTAGTGGGATGTTGACCACATCACCCATAGAGTGCTGATTGGTCTGTAAAATATTGGTCTAGCCCTATATGCTCAGTTTGCTTGAAGGTGTCTAAAAGGGGTCCTTTACTTTTTACTTTTTGTTTTTTTAATAGTTGAGAATAAAAATCATGGCAAAAGAAAAAAAGACGACCTCAGAACAGTTATATCATTCTAGCATTTAAAGTTTGAGATTGCTGGGGCTGAAAAATATTACTGAGCGCAAAGGACAGTTGAGTGGCAGATCAGGTGACTTCATTTTCAGTCTTGATGTTGACTAACTTTGCCGTGGTAATTAATGTTAGTTGCATTAACTACTTTCAGTGAACAGTCTGACGTACAGTCGAGTTGATCCACAACAGAAACTTGAATTCCGATGGGACTACATTATGATTTTCATTGCTCTAACCTTCCTCAGAGGTGGCGGAACAGGTTTGTTAATTTATTATGTGTTTTAAAATTTGTTTATAAAATTGCAGTAGTAATTGTCATTCAGTTACATGTATGTACCTCATGAATATTTTGTATCGTAATATCGTAAAATCATTATTGCATTGAAGTAAAAGACCAGTCCATCTGTTTAGTGTAATTTATACCTCTGAAAGGGAGTGCCGTGGCATTGGTGGCTAGACACCTGCCTGCGGATCAGAAGGTCATGGGTTCGCATTCTGAGAGAGCCAGCCTTTTTTCAGAAATGACCTAGACTCCCAGGTCGACCCAGCCTTGAGTGGTACCAGGTGCAGTCCTGGGAAGTAAAGGTGGCCAACATAATGCTGACTACATCACCCACCAAGTGCCGATTGGTCTATAAAAATATAGACCTAGCCCTATATTCTCAATACGCCTAAAGGCCTTAAAAAAGGACCTTTATACCTTTGAAAAATACTTTTAAGCTTGAGATGCCATAGTGGCACCATGGTCTCATAAGTTTAGGGTTAAAGTCGAGAGGATTGCAGAATGGCTAGCCGCTTGCCAAGAGCGCCACACAGGGCACGAACTCTGTGACTCCTACGACGATCTCCGAAAAAAATCGCACCCTTGAACCGAACAGCACATCCGTGAAACAAACCAAGGACCTTAAGAGCACATGGGAAATGGCTTGACCATTTTGCCACAGAGACCCCATCATAAATTTATTAAGTGAAGGTGCTAAGTAAACCTCTTCATGTTGTGGCTAATTGGGATGTGTTTTTATAGAAGAATGATAAGCATACTGTGGTCAGGTCAACAGCTTCGCCCTTCCAGTCCCAAGCAGTTATTACTTTCACTCATTCATTCCCATGCAATTGAGATTAATACTAATAAATACTTAGGTCCTTAAGAGTTAAACAGAGACACAATGGGACAGAGGCAGTTAAACTTATAAATCAGACCCAAATGGTTAATATAAAATGTGTCCATGAAAGAAGACAGCATAAATGTTATATTTATTATCTTTGAAATGAGTAGAGGCTGGCAGAACACTTAAGAACGCAGGGCTCTTATGCGGGGAACCCAGGTTCAACTTCTCTGTAAGGCTGGGGATTCTTTTTCTGTTGGTGGCAAAAATACACCACTGGCCATGCAGCTATAAAATCCTTACGCTCATAGACCCGAAATATATGCAACATGATAAAATCTTAAATAGAAGAGCAGTGGTGTGAATATATTTAAAGACAAGACACATTGTGTGCCTGTGTGTATGTATGTGAATTTGCTCAGTTAATCACACAAATGAATGAAGTTTGACCCCACCAGGACCGTACACCGAGTGATAAACACCTGATGACACAAAGTGCTACCATTTGGATGAGAATTGCCCAGGCGCAAGTCATAGAAAGCATGTTCAGCTATTAGGTTATATTAGAGTCCCCGACAACAGCCGAAGGGGGAGGGGGGCTTTAAAATAATGAAAAGCTGTGTCCCATATTCGGATGGCTGTTAATTGAATTAATCACACAAACAATGCTATACACATGCGCATGCAAAGCACGCACACACACACACACTATAAATCACAAACCCTTTCTGTATTTCGTACGTTCATAATAAATTATTCTTCTTCTTCTTCGCGTTCACCAGCTGTAAACTCTGGTGTAAAGTTCTGGTTGTTCGTCCACTTCTGGACTGCAGTCCTGTTCCAGAACCTGAGTGTTGCGTGTGCATCAGTTTTACAGATCTGATTCAATTGAATGCAGACTGCTGGTTCCTTGCCTCTCAGGCAGATGCACTCCGACTTCAAAGGAAGCTCCCCAGTTAGTCGACTCTTACAACATGCTTTTGGGGAGGCAGTGGGTCTATTCTTGTTTTCCCCACAATAGGGCCCCGGAACCCACACGGAGGTCATAATAAATGAAGTATAAACTCCTCCCAAACTGTGACCATTACACGGGTTAAATTTTCATTTGCCACTATGTCTACAGTATTCAATTTAACAGTCACACTGGAGTCCAGATTATTGTGCATTTCTTTATTTATTGCCACAGTAAAAGTAAACTTTCACTGGTGTTATATCCCGTGAATTTCTTTTTTCTAATACTTCCCTTGAAGAGGTAATTTTTAAAAAATTATATTTCGCTGGTATCTTTCTTGAAACCACAAATCTAAAAATGTCTGAGACAGTACATTAGTCTATCTCCTAAACTATTAAATAATGGTGTTAGTATTACAGGGGAATGCCTTGGGTGCACTTAGAGGAAGTGTTGAAAAATACGACATCAGCGAGACAAAGATGAAGTAGAAGACGGGATATTAAATATAGGGTTTTGTTTAGACCGCTGTTTCCACTAGGCCCTCCATTAAGGGCAGCGGTGGAGACCAAGATGATATAGAGGACGGGAGAATAAGACTTTCTTTTACTGTTCCAGGTGGGGTGAACTCAAATCTTGGAAGGAAACATCATTAATAAGTTGCCTGCTACGGCAAGCTTGTAAGGGGGTTCAGTGGGTCTATTCTTTGTTCTTCAAAGTGGAGCCTCAGGTCCCACACCGGTAAAGTAGGTTATTGAGACTGATTATCTGTAAGATACAAGTTGATGATGATGAATCTTTTGTAATGTAGCCATGCAGCATGTAATCTGTTTTATATATATAATGAATGAGTAAATGTGTCTTTTCCACAATACAGGTACCACAGGTTTTCTAAACAACTTTAGGACTTTCTTGTGGATTAAGGTTCAGCAATACACAACACTGGCCATTCAGTTGAAGCTGTTCTCACACCTGCACAGGTAATATTATAAGATTTATAAATGCAGGTGAATTAACTATACCTGTTAGTGACACACAGCACATATATGAAAGTATTTCAAGGTAAAGGTTAGTTGCGTATCCTTTACAGGACGTTGCAGAACCAACCCCAACAGCACCTCACTGTTGTGTGGTTTTTCTAGGCAAATTTACATCCAGTAGTTTGCCATAGCTTTCTGGACGGTCGGCTCTCTTGATACCACTGTCAAAACCAACGCAAGGTGCATGACCTGCAGCTGGATTGAACCCGGCATCCCGGCATTACGAAGCGTTCACATCGACTTATATTCATGCGTCCTGTGAATAGGGGCACCATGACAGACACACACACAAAACGCTTGGGTGGGGTGAAGGGTGGGGGTGGGGGGGGGGGCTCAAGGGTCCTAAGTGTGTAATAAATATAACAGTATATTAAAAAATAATCGTAGGCAACTGTCACCTCCTAGAAACTATAGAGCGGTTTTGCTGGTTTTGGTAAACAGCGTCTGCTATGATTGTTAAGTCCTGTAAAGGAGTGGCAGCTTCTGCCACATAGTCTCCATAAAAGCATTGATACTTTGTTACACTGAGTCTAGTTTTCCTCGGACATCTCGCTATAGCTTGCCCCAATGTCACCTTTTGTTGAGTGCGACAGTCCATCCTTTGCTGTCTGCTTCAGTAGGAGTATGTCTGCAGTTGATCCTTATCAAGCATCTGTGTTAATGTTGGTGTCTTTCAGCTCATGTTTTTGTATGTGTATTGTTTACATGTTGGCTCTGTGGCTAAGTCGATGCAAATGCTTCGTAATGCCGGGGTGCCAGGTTCGATCCCAGCTGCGGGTCATGCGCCTTGGGTTGATTTCGACTGTGGTATCAGGGGGCCGACCATCCAGAAAGCAATGGCAAACTACTGGATGTAAATTTGCCTAGAGAAACCACACAACAGCCAGGGGCTGCTGGGGTTGGTTCTGAAACGTCCTGTAAAGGATACGCAACTAACCTATTGTTTACATGCTTTCACAAATATATGCAAGTTACCTCCAGTTTTTTTGGGTATTCTTTACAGGCTTACACGAATATATGTTAGTTACTCACCTCTAATTTGTGTGTGTGTGTTTGTGTAAAAAAGGGTGGGGGGGGGGGGGTATTGTTTACAAGCTTACAAATGTAAGCTAGAGACTAGTGTTACTCACCTCCAGTCTTTTGGATATTGTTTATATGCTTACATGAATATATGTAAGAGTAACTTAAATCCAGTTTTTTAAGGTATTGTTTACATGAATATATGTACACCTCTAGTTTTGCTTGGGTATTGTTTACATGCTTACATGAATATATGCTAGAGTTACTCACCTCCAGTTTTTTAAAATATTGTTTACGTGCTTACATAAACATATGCTGGAGTTACCTCAGGTGGTTTTTTGGGGTATTGTTTACATGCTTACATGAACATATACTAGAGTTACAAAGCTCCAGTGTTGGTTTTTTTGTTTTGTTTACATGCTTTCATGAACATATGCTAGAGATACTAACCTCCAGTTTTTTTTTTTTTTTTTTTTTTTTTTTTTTTTTTGGGGGGGGGGGGGGGGGGAGTTATTCTTTTCTTTACATTCTTACACGAACTTATGCTATAATTACCCACTGTCACAAGCTTTCCCGTTTGCCTAGATACATATACATGCTTTCTGATGCTTGTAACAGTTATAGTTATTTATCTTCTCAGTCTGTCTTTGCGATGGCATCTTGGAAGAAAAACTGGGGAAGTTCTTCGTGTAATTGACAGAGGAACAAACAGTATTAACAGTTTGCTTGGGTGAGTAATTGTTGAAGCTTTCAGATATGCACTTCCACACTGTTTGATTGCATGGTTGTATTTATGTTACTTTTGCAACAGCAACAGTCTTACAGTTTTTTATTCCTTACCCAGACAGAACAGAAAGGTGTACCAAGGTAGCCCTTTCTTTTTACACACCTCAGAGTGCCAATTGTGTACAAATTCCAGTGTGCCTTTTGTGTACAGAATCCAGAGTGCCTGTTGTGTAGACTCCACAGTGCCTGTTTTGTACACACTCAAGTAAATGTTGTTTACACTCTCCTGATTGCATGTTTTTACACACTCCAGAGTGCCTGTTGTGTGCAGACTCCAGAGTGCCTGTTATGTGCAGACTCCTTAGCCTGTTGTGTACACATTCCGCTGTTATGTACACAGTCCAAAGTGCCTTCTGCATTCACACTCCAGTACATGTTATGTACACAGTTCAGAGTTGTATACACACTTGAGAGTGATTGTTGTATATTAGCAAGTATTTTGACAATAAGCATTTGTATTATTTTGTTTTCCATATAGCTACCTGGTGTTCCAGATCCTGCCCACTATTGCTGATATACTTATTGCCGTTGTATACTTTGTGACAGTCTTCAATTATCTGTTTGGACTGATTGTTTTTGTCAGCATGGCCCTATATCTCGGTAAGTCTTAACATTGTAATTGCAGCATCTGTCTCTGACAATTTATATGCAGGATTGTTACTTTATTAAGTCAATGTGTTTATAAGATGTACTAAGACTTATGCAGCAGTTTCATTATGTGCATCAGTTTCATTGTTTGTTTGTTTTAGTATCCAGAAGCCATGAGTTGTTAACCCTTAGGCTCAGTATTATGGATATCGCAACCTTTCGGCCTTGATTCCATTGTAAATACCGTAAATCTGGGAGAAAATGTGGCTTTTCTGCCCACCCCAGGAGTGAACCCGGACCACAAGGAGTTCGTCACCCGCTCACAGCGCAATCCGGTTTAGCCAACTACGCTAGAGAGCCGGGCATCAGTTTCATTAAACTTAGTAATAGTTTATTGTGTAATTACATTTAACTACTAATAAATTCTGTGAAAAATACCAAGGTAACGACAGCAGTATAAAATTACATTTCTGGTTCCTGTAGGCTCTTATTACACCAGTCTACTGTAAAGTTCTCCATATCTTCTAAAATGTATCTTCAGTCATGACATTTTGGGACATCTTGTTTTGTTGTTTGTCTGTATGCATAATAAAAATTATAAATGCATTTGAGTGTGTGTGTATATAATATTTTAGAAAATATAAATGCAGTTTTAAGTATGACATCTGTAACTTTAAAAAATTGACATTGTTTGTTGTACGTGTTGTTTCATTCAGGAATCTTCCTCTTTAATAAAGAAATTAAAAAATAATATTGTAATTAATTTGCATATCCTTTACATGATGTTGCAGAATGAACCCTAGCAGTTTTTGGCTGTTTGTGATTTCACTACGCAGTGTTTACATTAACTAGTTTGTCGCTTTCTGAATGGTTGGCTTTCTGTTTTAAAAAAATTTTGTTGTGTACCCTTTACAGGATGTTGTAGAACCAATATTTTTTGGCTGTATTAGTTTTTCTAGGAAAATTTTACATTCAGTAGTAGTTGCTTACTGAACTGTCAGTTATTAGTACCACTGTTACAACCAATGCAAGACAAACCGTCTGCAACTGGGATAGAAGCTGGCACCCCAGGCGTTACAAAGTGCATTCGCATCACTTAAGCCACAGACAATGACTGGCTTTCTGTACCACTGTTGAAACCATTGCGAGGCAGTCTGCTGTCAGATCACCCACAGCTGGAATTGAACCTAGTACCTCATAATTATGAAGGGTTTTCACAATGCCTAAGCCATAGATCTGGCATAATAAGTAAAGCAGTTGGGAGAAAGTGTGTGTGTATATAATATTTTAGAATATATAAATGCAGTTTTAAGAATGACATCTGTAACTTTAAAAAAGAAATTACTATTGTCTAAAGTGCACGTTGTATTCAGAAAATGGCGCGATGCCTGTCGTTGTAATGTTGGTGGTGTCCCTATGTGATTAAAATTGATCGCGTGGGCAACTGCTGATCTGTTGGTGACTTCTGCTACCATCAGTGATGAACTGCATTTCTAATGTTGGACTGTTTGTGTTAGCACTTCCGATGGCTACCATATGCTTTAATGCATTTGTATGCTAGATATGCTGAGACAGCAGTCTATCAATCTTTCACAAGGGACTGTGATAAACATTCTGTGTGTTTTTTGTTGGCACAGGAGCGGAGCAAAGATGGGGTGACCCGTTCGCTATGAAGCTGAAACTAAGACTACCAGACTACCATAGATCTGACATAACAAGTAAAGCAGTTAGGAAAAAGAACAAAAATATCGTCTTCATCACTTATGTGTAACCTCAAGAATAAACAAAGCAAACCAAGCATTTGTCATGCTTTAGAACATATGGAAGCCAAAGAGACTTAGTTTGAAGACAGAACTCAGTTTATACAAGAGCATCATTTTAGGAATATTATTCAACAGCGTGTGTGTTGGAAAATGTCAGCAGGAATTGCACATAAACTTGAGACTTTGAAAAATAAACGTCTAAGGTGATTCCTGCGAATACTTTGGCTGAACAAGAAGTTTTGCGAAGGAGAACAAAATGTTCATTACTGGCAAATGTTATCAAAGGAAGAAGATGGACATAATTTTGACTTGTTTGCAGAATACCTAGTGACGACCGAAGGAAATCTGGAGAGTGGAAGTAGAAAGGGAATTGAAGAAATGTAAAAATGACACTCGGAGATTTGGGGGGGGGGGGGGGTGGGGGGCTGCAGCTCTTTTTTCTTCCTTTATTCCTTGTTGGAGCATAGGCTCTCAACTAATTCCTGCCAAGTTGTCCTGCCATTTGCATGATAACCCAGTGTCATTCTCTTTTTTTTTTTTTAAATCTCGTTGCCTAATCCTCTTTGTGTTTTTTTTAATCTTCTTATATTTCTTTGGTATTACCACAATTTCTCATTGTGTGGTCATCTGCTGGCAATGTCTTTTCCTGGCCTGCTGGTTTATTGGAATTTTCTTTTTAGCTTGAGGGCATTTGTTCCATTTGGGGGATAAAAGGCAGAAGAAAATAAAACCAAGAACAAATGAAATGAAAAAATATAGGCTGCTTTTATCATAGATACTAAAGAATTAATGGATTTTATGACAGTATTCTACTTCCTGTATGTGTTTCCCACTTGTAAATTATAGAATGCACACAGTGAACACTGTCTTTTTTGTCATTCATGAGGGAAAATCTCAACAGTTATAGTTACTGAATGGAGGACAAAATTCTTCTTTAGATATGTATGTTTCCTACTTGTAACATTAACTTTTTGCATTGTGAAAAGTTGCAGCAGTTATTGTTACTGAAAGGAGGACAAAATTCTACTTTAGATATGTATGTTTCCTACTTGTGACATTAACTTTTTTTCATTGTGAAAAGTTGCAGCAATTATTGTTACTAAAAGAAGGACACAATTCTACTTAATATAAGTATGTATGTATGTTTCCCGCTTGCAACATTAACTTTGTTTTTGTCCTTCTTTGTGAAAAGTTGCCACAATTATTGTACTGAAAATGGGACAAAGTTCTACCTGATATAAGTATGTGTGTATGTTTCCCACTTGTAATACTAACTTTGTTTTTGTCCTTCATGGTGAAAAGTTGCAACAATTACTGTTACCGAATGGAGGACAAAATTCCGTCGACAGATGAACCTGAAAGACAATGAGGCAAATACAAAAGCGGTTGACTCATTGCTGAACTTTGAGACTGTCAAATATTATGAGGCTTCTGACTGGGAGAGAGATCGCTACCACAAAGCTCTTCTGGAGTATCAGGTTTGATAATTGTGTAAATTCGTTGAAAATAATTCTTTGTTTCTGTTTAATGTATTGTGTCAACTGCTAAATGTGATCATGCAGGTTCTCATCTTGTGTTTCAGGCGCTGCTGACTATTGTTTTAAATCTTATTTCTGTACCTTTTTGTTTATTGGTAATGTTTTTCTAGTTTCTTATAACATCTGTAAACAGTACTCATGCTTGTCACGATATTGTCCCTATTAAATCCAGTAGACTTTGCGTCAGAATCCCTAAATCTGCAGCAACTATGAAAGTCAGGATAGTTTTTTTGTTTTTTTTTTGTTCCTCACACACACACATGCACCCACACACACTTCCATCATCTTAACAGGGATTCGAACCCAGGTCTCCTACATTGAGAACCTAACATCCTGTCCACTTGGCAGCTGCTTCTCTGAGGACATATCACCAATTTTAAATTAAAACTTAGAATTTGTTGTTTTACCAGCTATAAATTCTGACAAAATTTCTGCTTGTTTGCCCCCTTCTGGGTGTTTGTCTTTGCACACCGTTTTACAGATCTGGCTTATTTTTATGCTGACTGTTGGTTCCTTGCCTCCATAGCAGATACACTCCAGCGTAGAAGGAAAAATCTGAGATTAGTCGACTGTTAAGACATGCTTGTTATTGCTGGGGCAGTGGGTCTACCCCCATCTCCCCCCCCCCTCCGCCAACAGTAGGGCCCACAAACCACACAAGGAGATCACTCATTCATTCATTCATCCTCCTATTCTATTGTTTAGATGCCAAATAGAGCTCAAAGTTGATTCCTTTATTCCATTCTATCCTATGCAGTTTTTTTTTCTTCTGTATTGCCTCCACGGCTCTGACCTCTCTCATCAACTCAACTAAAAATAGTTACCTGGATGTTTCTGGGAAGTAAATGCGCTTGCATGATACTGACCACTACGTTTCAGTTGATCTTTACAAATCTTCGCCTTCTCCGCGTTCACTGGCTTAAAATTTCAGTGGAAAGCTCTGGGTGTTCATCCACCTCAAGATTTTAGTCTTATTCCAGAACCTGAGTGCTGTATACACATCTGTTTCACAGATCTGGCTCATTTGTATGCAGACTTGTGGTTCCTTGCCTCTCAGGCAGATGTACTCCAACTTCGAGGATGTCTCCGATTAGTCGACTCCCACTTGCTTGCTTGTTGGGGAGGCAGCGAGTCTGTTCCTGTTTTCCCCACAATGAGGCCCCAGAACCCATTCGGGGAGCTATACAAATATTATGCTAGCACCATAATTTCCAGTAGACCTCAAGGCACGAAAACAGATCCTTTACCTCACTTACTTCAAGACTAGTTATTTTCTTTTGCTAGTGTTTTTTTTTTTTTTTTTTTTTTGGTTATTTTTTTTTTTAAATGACCATATACTTCTTGCATAGTTTTTATTTTATTTTTTTTTCAGCCTGCTAATTTTGCTATTTTGCTGTTTTAAATCATTTATTGTCATTTCCTTTTGGTCCCTTAAATTGTAGTTAGTTTTTGTATCATAAATCTTCCTATGCATCTTCTAGGGCTTCATTGTAGGATAAAAAGAAAAGACCCATTGCCCCCTAACAAGCATCTGGTAATTGGGGACGTTTTGTTTTCCTTTTAAAGACAAGAGTACATCTGCCTGAGAAGCAAGGAACCATCAGTCTCCATTCAAGTAAGCCAGATCTGTAAAATAATTGTGCATGCAAAACTCAAGTTCTGGAACGAGACTAAATTACAGAAGTGGACAGACAACCAGAACTGCCAGAGTCTACGGCCGGGGAATCGAAAGAAGAAGAAGATACCATACATCTCTGTATTCAATTATTTTTAAATTTTTGTTTGTATACCATCAACCTATCATTCATTATTTTCATATGCTTGTAGAAAGCTGAGTGGAGCTCCAATGCTAGTCTCAACTTGCTGAATTTTGCACAAAACATTGTGAATACTGCTGGGTTGGCGGCAGGTTCCCTTCTTTGTGCTTGGACAGTTGTGCATGGAATTAATGATCTTCATCTAACAGTTGGAGACTATGTTCTTTTTGGGACCTACATTGCCCAGCTGTACGGCCCTCTGAACTGGCTTGGAACCTATTATAGGTATGTTGTCATCATAGATTTTAACAGTTTTCCCTTTTTCTCACTATTTTTTGTCTGTGCCTTCACCACAATGATGTTAGATACAGTGTACCTACTGCTGTCTTCAGGAATATTACGTGATGAGACCCCAATCAGTTCTCCTACTACTGTCCAAAAATCACAGGAACAGTTTTTTTTTTTGGGGGGGGGGGGGGGGGGGGGGGGTTGATTAGGGGTTTTTTTTTTTTGGGAGGGGGGGGGGGGGTTAAAAAGCCATCCTTTGCAAAAATCGAACCCTGGAGCACATTCACTAACCTCTGAACCACAGAACAGCACTCGGTCCTCCCTGTCTTTTTTCTATGAAAGGACGTGTTTTTTAAACTTATCACCTATTTGTTGGTTTAATAACTTTGGAATTCATATGGAAATTACCAGACTATTTTTCAAAGCTTAAATTTATACCCAGATGTAAAGTCAGTTTTTACGTGGGAGCGACATATTCAAACCTTTTAAAACTACTGTACGATCTGGTTTAAGATTTGTGTTGGGTTCTAATCCATTTGGAACGTGAGTTTAAGGACTGGCCAGCTGGTGCTGCAGAATTAGAAAGTCAACAAATGTTTCATGACAATACCCGCCCAAATGATGTGATTGTATATACAGATGGCTCTGTGTTGAGGGGCATGGGGGTTCATAGTGAAGGGGAATGGATGTCGCTTGGGGCAACCAAGCCTGGCAGATGAAATCACAACGTCTAGTTTGAGAATTGAGGTGGAGGCAGTCACTGCTGCCTTCCGCTGGCTTGAAAATCAGCTGTACACACATGTCGTCATTGTAACTGACTCAAAAAGCATGTTGAGAAAAGTGAAGACAGGCATGCTCCATGCAGAGTGGCAAGCATTACTTCAGAGGTCCTGGGTAGTTAGCATCCTTTGGATATTTTCTCCAGGTCATGCCAGTGTGTTGGGAAATGAGCAGGCAGATAGACTGACCGGTTCTGCACCACTTGGTGGTGAACTGATGTATGACAGGCTGGATGTGGTGAGGGTTCTTTGGAAGCGAGTGAACAGTGCCGAGGCACAGATAGATCATTACGGTCTGAGGAGAATGGCACTGCGAGGAGTTACAAGGGAATTTGGCCGACGCTCGACACTCAAGACATATACAATCAGATAGTTACTGGTACCATCGGAATTTTAACTCTTCGTGTGCTGCTGGAGATGGGGATGGAGCGCTTATGGGGATGTCCCGAATGCTGTGATGTCGATTCCTAATTCAACATTCAAAACTACTGTATGGTGCAGAAACCTTAACAGTGGACCAGGGATTAGAAAATCAAATTCGAAACCCTGGAGGTGTTCATGCTCTGAAGAATGTCATATCTCATTGAAATGTAGCCATCAAGTTAATTATCTGTCTTCTCGTATGGGTTCCAGAACCCGATTATGGGGAAAACAAGAATCAACTAATTAGTAGCTTTCTTTGAACTAAGAGTGCATCTGCCTGAGAGGTATGGAACCAACAGTCTACATACATGTCAGGTCTGTAAAACGAATGTGCATGCAACACTCAAGTTCTTGAACAGGAGTAGAGCCTAGAAATGGATGAAAAACGATAACTATTGCCGAAGTTTACAGTCAATGAAGAAGAAAAATGATCTGTCTTCCACTTGTGTTGAATTAATTGAGAAGAAATAATTTGCTTCGTCTGTTATCTAAAGATATGCCTACATTTCTCTCTTGTGTACAGAATGATTCAGCAGTCATTTATCGACATGGAAAATATGTTTGAGCTTCTAGAAGAGGAAGTAGAGGTACCTGTTCATTTGTCATTGTCATACATTAAATTATGTTTGTGTGAATAGGTGAAGGTGGAATGTGAAGAGGTTTTTGTTTGCTTATTTGTTTTCGTGTTTTATTTTTTATTTCTTAGTCTATATTATGAATAGTATTTTCTAAATATATTTTTTTTTAAAGATTTGTGGTTGGTCGCTTTTTTTAAAAGAGTTTCCTGCATCTTAAAAAGAATGGACCCACTGGCCCCCATTACAAGCATGCCGGAAGAGTTGACTGAGTAGGGATGTTTTCTTTGAAGTCGTAGTGCATCTGCCTGAGAAGCGAGGAATCAAAAGTCATAATACAAACGAACGAACGAACTTTATTTTCAAAGGGTTACAAATTAGGCACGCAGGCCTGTCTTACATTCGGCCCTTCCAAACTTCCATCTTTCGCACAGGAGTTGTATTTCATCAATGAAGCATGTTATATTTATGTAATAATAAGCATATTATATATAGAAAGTCAAAAACAAAAGCATGGGTGGTAAAATATGTGCGCACAGTCACATACATACATACATACATACATACATACATACATACATACATACATACATACATACATACATACATACATACATACATACATACATACATACATACATACATACATACATACATACATACATACATACATACATACATACATACATACACACGCTCTAAAACACACACGCATACAACCCAGACACATACAGACACACACACATACAGTCACAGGCACACACACACAAACACATACACACACGCAGGCAGGGAAACAAATAATCCAGAGCTGTAAAATGGATGTTCATGCAAAACTCAGGTTTTTTAACAAGATCAAAGTCCAGAGGAGTATGAACAACCAGAACCTTCTATTGAAGTTTACAGCCAGTAAATGTGAAGAAGATTCAACTCAAGACATTGTAATGTGTTATGAACTTCTCCATGTGGGTTCTGGTCCCCATTTTTGGGAGAAGGAAGAATAGACCCATTGTTCCCTAACAGGTTAAAGGTTAAAGTTGAGAGGATTGACCTCATTGCGCTGGGTTTATCCAATATAGCTTGGTCTCTCTCCAAAGAATGGTTAATCGCCTGCCGAGAGTGTCGCACGAAGCACAAACTCCTTAGCGCCTTGATGAATCTGCAGGGATGTTCGTAAAAATTGCACTTGTCAACTGAGCACTCTTTAGCAAGCATCTCGTAAATGGTAACTAAGGATTGGCTTTAACTAGATGTATTGGGCCAAACTGTGCAGATATCACAGCCTAGTTATAAACCACAACATGACTTGCCAGCTGCCGATTTAAGGAGGAACGTTGAAGAAAAAGAAAAGACGTTATTATTGTTGTTGTTATAACAAGAACAAAAGGTCGGCACTGAAACTGCTATTGTTATAATTAATGCAGGTGAAAGATGTACCAGGGGCCAAGCCAATTGATATCCAAGGTGGAATGATAGAATTCAAAAATGTTTCATTTCATTATGATCCCAGGTTAGTAATTTATGTCTTGTTGACTTCATATAATAGTTTTCTGTTTTGTGATATAGAACTTGCTTCTATTATTATACATTAGTGATCTTAGATGTCAGGTTTCTACTTTATTTGTGTTTTATTCTAGGTACATTATGTTGTTTTTCTCTTTTGTGGTTCTATATCTAAATCTTCTTCTGCATTCATTCAGCATTGGATGTAAATGCGTTGTGCCTGTTTATAAAATGGCTGTGATATTTGCCCCTTTTGGCTGACACATCTGACTTCTGCAGGCATTTATTGCCCAGGTTAGCCTTTGTCACAAAATGATTTTGTCACCTGTCTAAATTATGGTCTCACAGAAATATAAAATACTCTGCAAAGATATATTGTTGTGATGGCGGCTTGTATTGGTCTAGGTGGTACTCCACAGTTGCAATAACCATCCAACACCACTTCAGGGATGAGGCAACTCAAAGTATTT
>CAJHNH020008441.1:603720-667166 GCA_905116865.2 Candidula unifasciata | reverse complement strand
TGCTACTTGTTGGGTAAGAATAGTTTGTTGTTGTTGCAAGATGATCCATGGTATGATCTCTGCTACTTGTTGGGTAAGAATAGTTTGTTGTTGTTGCAAGATGATCCATGGTATGATCTCTGCTACTTGTTAAGTAAGAATAGTTTGTTGTTGTTGCAAGATGATCCATGGTATGATCTCTGCTGCTTGTTGGGTAAGAAAAGTTTGTTGTTGTTGCAAGATGAGCCATGGTATGATCTCTGCTACTTGTTGGGTAAGAATAGTTTGTTGTTGCAAGATGATCCATGGTATGATCTCTGCTACTTGTTGGGTAAGAATAGTTTGTTGTTGCAAGATGAGCCATGGTATGATCTCTGCTACTTGTTGGGTAAGAAAAGTTTGTTGTTGTTGCAAGATGATCCATGGTATGATCTCTGCTACTTGTTGGGTAAGAATAGTTTGTTGTTGCAAGATAATCCATGGTATGATCTCTGCTACTTGTTGGGTAAGAATAGTTTGTTGTTGCAAGATGATCCATGGTATGATCTCTGCTACTTGTTGGGTAAGAATAGTTTGTTGTTGTTGCAAGATGATCCATGGTATGATCTCTGCTACTTGTTGGGTAAGAAAAGTTTGTTGTTGTTGCAAGATGAGCCATGGTATGATCTCTGCTTCTTGTTGGGTAAGAAAAGTTTGTTGTTGTTGCAAGATGAGCCATGGTATGATCTCTGCTTCTTGTTGGGTAAGAATAGTTTGTTGTTGTTGCAAGATGATCCATGGTATGATCTCTGCTACTTGTTGGGTAAGAATAGTTTGTTGTTGTTGCAAGATGATCCATGGTATGATCTCTGCTACTTGTTGGGTAAGAAAAGTTTGTTGTTGTTGCAAGATGAGCCATGGTATGATCTCTGCTTCTTGTTGGGTAAGAAAAGTTTGTTGTTGTTGCAAGATGAGCCATGGTATGATCTCTGTTACTTGTTGGGTAAGAATAGTTTGTTGTTGCAAAATAAACCATGAAATAATTTCTGCAACTTACTAGGTAAGTGTCATCTGGATTGTACGGCCATGTGTCAGCATCTAGATAAACCATGGAATGATTTCTGCTACTTACCAAGTAAGTCTCATCTTGATTGTACGGCCATGTGTCAGGATAAAGATTAACCATGGAATGATTAAAACTACTTACTGGGTAAGTGTAGTTTGGATTGTACAGCCATTTGTCAGGATCTAGAGCGGCGATGCAGCCATCCACCCTGGTAGTTCTGCTAATCATGTTGGTGATATCCTCAGCTAATGGGGGAAACAAAAACAAAGAAAGCTAGGTTCTGGAAATATTAAAAATAACAACAAACAATTTAAACATTGGTTCAGATCACATCATTGCAGTCGCTCTCCAGATTTGTTGTGCAGTAAGTACAGCAGCCTACAGCAACAATATTGTTGATTGATGTTGATTCTTATGCCCATTCACACATTTGATGTGCTCTGTAAATCAAATGTTATACAAGACTTTTTCACATAGTTCCTTGGGTAACACCTTTACATTCTGCCTTCCATTTAAAGACAATGACTCAATGTTTGTTTACTGATCAATGTTTAGATTTCTGTGTGCACAAACATGGACTCACCACTTGAGGACTTTGTGTTCTGACAAGTCTGAACGGTAGCTGTTGAAGAACAATGCATGCTTCTGCCCTCAGTACAGTCACATGACACACTGGTATCCATAGAGACCACGTCATCTGAGCACACGCCACTGTAGATGCTCTCTTCTTCTTTGGTCCTAAGGATATTTTAAATACTAGTTAGTGCAGGTTAGTGTCTTAGAAATAATGATAAATATCTCATTGTCTTATATCTGATGATAAATATCTCCATGTCTTATATCTGATGATAAATATCTCATTGTCTTAAATGTGATGACAAATATCTCATTGTATTATATATGATGATAAATATCTCATTGTCTTATATATGATGATAAATATCTCATTATCTTATATCTGATGACAAATATATTCATGTCTTATATCTGATGACAAATATCATTTTATTATATCTTAAGATAAATATCTCATTGTCTTCTATCTGATGATAAATATCTCATTGTCTTATATCTGAAGATGCCCGGCTCTCTAGCGTAGTTGGCTAAACCGGATTGCGCAGAGACCGGGTGACGAACTCCTTGTGGTTTGGGTTCAATCCCAGGGGTAGGCAGGAAAGCTACATTTTCTCGTAGATTTACGGTATTTACAATGGAATCAAGGCCGAAAGGTTACGATATCCATAATACCGAGCCTAAGGGTTAACAACTCATGGCTTCTGGATACTAAAACAAACAAACATATCCGAAGATAAATATTTCATTGTTTTATATCTGAAGATAAATATCTCATTGTCTTATATCTCAAGATAACTATCTCATTGTCTTATATCTGATGATAAATATCTCATTGTCCTATATCTGATGA
Organism: Candidula unifasciata; assembly: GCA_905116865.2. NCBI lineage: Eukaryota > Metazoa > Mollusca > Gastropoda > Stylommatophora > Geomitridae > Candidula > Candidula unifasciata. The sequence continues at coordinate 664,716 of CAJHNH020008441.1, read as the reverse complement.
TAAATATCTCATTGTCTCATATCTAATGTTAAATATCTCCACGTCTTATATCTGATGACAAATATCTATAAATTATGCCTGATGATAAATATCTTCTTGTATCTTATTTCTGTTGCTCTATGTCACTAGTGTTTGTGTATGTAGGAGTGCATGTATGTATTTATATTTAATATTTGTATGAATGCCAGTGTAAGCGTGTATATGTAGGGTATGTATGCATGAATGTGTATGCATGCATGAGTGTAAGTGTGTGGATATGTGGGTTTGTGATTTTTTATCTGTGTATGCATGCATGAGAATGCATGTTTGTATAAAGGCCACTGTGCATATGTATATGTGTGCATGAGTATGGGTATTTGTATATGTCTGTATGAGCATGAGTACATGTATGTATTTGTATAAGGATGTATGTATAAGTGTGTGTGTGTATGTATGGGTGTGCTTGTGTATGTGTACGTATGGGTATATAAGAGTGTATGTGCACGTGTATATTCAAAGTGTATATGATATATGATTTATGCATGCATTATTTTATTATATTTATTTTTTATATTAAATAAAACATTATTGATAACATGCAATTGTGGTCTGAAAGATGAGTGCTTGGAAAGGGCAAATGTCAGACATGACTGTATGCCCAATTTGTAACACTTTGAAAATAAAATTTTCTCGTTCTCTCTCTCTCTTTAGTAACATTTAACATGTCCGATTTGTCTAAATGTACATTTAAAAGTCCAGATACCCACTTTAAACAGTTCAGATACAGTGAGTATAGAAGTTCTCAGTTAACAGTCTAGAAGTTCTCAGGAAACAGTCTAGAAGTTCACAGTAAACAGTCTAGAAGTTCTCAGGAAACAGTCTAGAAGTTCACAGTAAACAGTCTAGAAGTTCACAGTAAACAGTCTAGAAGTTCACAGTAAACAGTCTAGAAGTTCACAGTAAACAGTCTAGAAGTTCACAGTAAACAGTCTAGAAGTTCACAGTAAACAGTCTAGAAGTTCACAGTAAACAGTCTAGAAGTTCACAGTAACAGTCTAGAAGTTCTCAGTTAACAGTCTAGAAGTTCACAGTAACAGTCTAGAAGTTCACAGTAAACAGTCTAGAAGTTCTCAGTTAACAGTCTAGAAGTTCTCAGTTAACAGTCTAGAAGTTCTCAGTTAACAGTCCGATAATTCTCAGTAAATAGTCTACAAATTCTTAGTAAGTCTATAAATTGTTATTAAACAGTCTATAAATATTAAGTAAACAGTCTAAACATTTAGAAATTCTCAATAAACAGGCTAAAGATTTTCAGTAAACAGTCTAGGTATGCATTATAACAACTCTGCATATAAAAACATGGAATGACTGTTGTGACCATATTGTCAATTGACTGAGTCATGTTTCAGGTCTGGGCTAATGTTTTTACACAACAACAGATCAAACCTCCATGAAAGAATGAAATCATTCCTGCTCTGAACCAGCTTGCCATCCTTGGTGACAAAATCATTGGAAGCGTCGTTATCGTAGGTGCCACATAAACCTGCACATTGGAAATAACCATACGTGTTCATACATGTCTCATTATCTGTTCAAGATGTGAACATACATTTCAGTCATGTACAATTATGTACATAATAATGAAAAAATGAACATAGATTTTTCTGAGCACAGCCATAACACACATCTCAAATTCTTGAGAATGAAGCTCAGCACTGATGCATCTGTACAGCCTCATAACACCACTGAATGAATAGTCCATTCATCTTGTATTCTGTTTATTTCTATCTTATTTGTCTCCAGTAGTTTTTAGATTATCATTTAAGTGATCTGAGATAAAAACATGAACTTCAAGTGACTATTACCAATAGTTACCTGCAGTTTAGTCCCACAAATGAATTGGCAATGAAGACATTCAAACCGTGGAAGACATGCAGCTGAAACCAATGTTTCATTTTTTATTTTCCATGTTCCACTGTCACCAGTGTCAACCTGGAGTTTACCTGACTAGTACTTGCCAGACATTCATTCATGATTGAAACCAAAAGAATAAGAGCACAATCTCTTGGTTTATCTATAGCAGCAGGACCTCATTGTTGCTGTCTGTTGCACATATCTGTTAGGTTTAAAACTACAGCAACAACACAGATGTCTGGCTTTGTACCTTCACTTCCAATGTAGCATTATATACATGCTGTCTGTTGCACATATCTGTTAGGTTTAAAACTACAGCAACAACACAGATGTCTGGCTTTGTACCTTCACTTCCAATGTAGCATTATATATATGTTGTCTGTTGCACATATCTGCTGGGTTTAAAACTACAGCAACAACACAGATGTCTGGCTTTGTACCTTCACTTACAATGTAGCATTATATATATGTTGTCTGTTGCACATATCTGTTAGGTTTAAAACTACAGCAACAACACAGATGTCTGGCTTTGTACCTTCACTTCCAATGTAGCATTATATATATGTTGTTGGTTGCACATATCTGTTAGGTTTAAAACTACAGCAACAACACAGATGTCTGGCTTTGTACCTTCACTTCCAATGTAGCATTATATATATGTTGTCTGTTGCACATATCTGCTGGGTTTAAAACTACAGCAACAACACAGATGTCTGGCTTTGTACCTTCACTTACAATGTAGCATTATATATATGTTGTCGGTTGCACATATCTGTTAGGTTTAAAACTACAGCAACAACACAAATGTCTGGCTTTGTACCTTCACTTCCAATGTAGCATTATATATATGTTGTCTGTTGCACATATCTGCTGGGTTTTAAAACTACAGCAACAACACAAATGTCTGGCTTTGTACCTTCACTTCCAATGTAGCATTATATATATGTTGTCTGTTGCACATATCTGCTGGGTTTAAAACTACAGCAACAACACAAATGTCTGGCTTTGTACCTTCACTTCCAATGTAGCATTATATATATGTTGTCTGTTGCACATATCTGCTGGGTTTAAAACTACAGCAACAACACAGATGTCTGGCTTTGTACCTTCACTTCCAATGTAGCATTATATATATGTTGTCTGTTGCACATATCTGCTGGGTTTAAAACTACAGCAACAACACAGATGTCTGGCTTTGTACCTTCACTTCCAATGTAGCATTATATATATGTTGTCTGTTGCACATATCTGCTGGGTTTAAAACTACAGCAACAACACAGATGTCTGGCTTTGTACCTTCACTTACAATGTAGCATTATATATATGTTGTCGGTTGCACATATCTGTTAGGTTTAAAACTACAGCAACAACACAAATGTCTGGCTTTGTACCTTCACTTCCAATGTAGCATTATATATATGTTGTCTGTTGCACATATCTGCTGGGTTTAAAACTACAGCAACAACACAGATGTCTGGCTTTGTACCTTCACTTCCAATGTAGCATTATATATATGTTGTCTGTTGCACATATCTGCTGGGTTTAAAACTACAGCAACAACACAAATGTCTGGCTTTGTACCTTCACTTCCAATGTAGCATTATATATATGTTGTCTGTTGCACATATCTGCTGGGTTTAAAACTACAGCAACAACACAGATGTCTGGCTGTGTACCTTCACTTCCAATGTAGCATTTTATATGTGCTGTCTGTTGCACACATCTGTTAGGTTTAAAACTACAGATGTCTGGCTTTGTACCTTTACTTACAATGAGGAGCAAGGACTAGCATGTCAGGTCCCATTTACACAATGGGAACATGCTTGCACGCAATGTTTGGTTTTTGAATAGGCTCAGTAGCGTGTACTTCAGAAGTGCCCCTTACAACAGCAAAACCTGGGATAACACAGAGCACCAAGGAAGAAGCACCCAGGATAAACTTTGGCAAATCCTTGGAGACTTGCTTCTGATGTGCTGGTTCATGGAGGCAACACAACTCATAACCTGAGCAGAGGAAACCAATCATATAAAAGAAAAAGTACCTTCAATTTGCTCAAAGTCCAAGGAGGAGGCCAATATATAAATATTAATGGCATCATGTCTGCCAGCTCCTCTGCCATTTGTGACAGGATGTGCCTCAATGGTCATGCCAGTTGGCAGACGTATCTGAGGTGTGGGGAAAAAACCATTAGAACAAAGAAGACACAAACAATAGATTGCACAATTTATTGCCTGGCATATTTTGCTGTATCTCGTCAGGTGCATACTACAGTAACAATTTTATAAATGAAGCAAATAAGTGAATCCTTTATAACTGAAGTACAATTTCAACAATGATCAAACATGACTGCCTGTTTCTACCAGGGCAGCCGTAAAGACAGAACCATTAAACCATTAAACAACCACAAAATGAAAGATTTATGGAAGTTTTGATTCAACATATCTAACATTTAACATTCATTAGTCCACTATGTTACAAGCACAAAATGAAAGATTTATGGAAGTTTTGATTCAACATATCTTACATTTAACATTCATTAGTCCACTATGTTACAAGCACAAAATGAAAAATTTATGGAAGTTTTGATTCAACATATCTAACATTTAACATTCATTAGTCCACCATGTTACAAGCACAAAATGAAAGATTTATGGAAGTTTTGATTCAACATATCTAACATTTAACATTCATTAGTCCACCATGTTACAAGCAAAAAAAAGCTCTATTATGCAGCTGGGATAATTACACCCCTCACATTTCACAACATATCTGATAAATTACACCCCTCACATTTCACAACATATTTGATAAATTACACCCCTCACATTTCACAACATATCTGATAAATTACACCCCTCACATTTCACAACATATCTGATAAATTACACCCCTCACATTTCACAACATATCTGATAAATTACACCCCTCACAACATATCTGATAAATTACACCCCTCACATTTCACAACATTTCTGATAAATTACACCCCTCACATTTCACAACATATCTGATAAATTACACCCCTCACAACATATCTGATAAATTACACCCCTCACATTTCACAACATATCTGATAAATTACACCCCTCACATTTCACAACATATCTGATAAATTACACCCCTCACAACATATCTGATAAATTACACCCCTCACATTTCACAACATATCTGATAAATTACACCCCTCACAACATATCTGATAAATTACACCCCTCACATTTCACAACATATTTGATAAATTACATCCCTCAAAACATACCTGATATCTTACAGCCCTCACATTTCACAACATATCTGATAAATTACACCCCTCACATTTCACAACATATCTGATGAATTACACCCCTCACAACATATCTGATAAATTACACCCCTCACATTTCACAACATATCTGATGAATTACACCCCTCACATTTCACAACATATCTGATGAATTACACCCCTCACAACATATCTGATAAATTACACCCCTCACATTTCACAACATATCTGATGAATTACACCCCTCACAACATATCTGATAAATTACACCCCTCACATTTCACAACATATTTGATAAATTACATCCCTCACAACATACCTGATATCTTACAGTCCTCACAACATATCTGATAAATTACATCCCTCACAACAAATCTGATATCTTAGATCCCGCACAACATATCTGATAAATTACATCCCTCACAACATATCTGATATCTTACAGCCCTCACAACATATCTGATAAATTACATCCCTCACAACATATCTGATATCTTACATCCCTCACAACATATCTGATAAATTACATCCCTCCAACATACCTGATATCTTACATCCCTCACAACATATCTGATAAATTACAGCCCTCACAACATACCTGATATCTTACATCCCTCACAACATATCTGATAAATAACAGCCCTCACAACATACCTGATATCTTACACCTGTCATAACGTACCTGCTATGTTACATCCCTCACAACATACCTGATATGTTACATCCCTCATAACATACCTGATATCTTACAGCCTTCACAACATACCTGATATCTTACAGCCCTCACAACATACCTGATATCTTACAGCCCTCACAACATACCTGATATGTTACATCCCTCATAACATACCTGATATCTTACAGCCCTCACAACATACCTGATATCTTACAGCCCTCACAACATACCTGATATCTTACAGCCCTCACAACATACCTGATATCTTACAGCCCTCACAATATATCTGATATGTTACACCCCTCACAACATATCTGATATTTTACATCACTCACCTTTCACAAAATATATGATATGTTACACCCCTCACAACATACCTGATATTTTACATCACACACCTTTCACAAAATATATGATATGTTACACCCTTCACAACATATCTGATATTTTACATCACTCACCTTTCACAAAATATATGATATGTTACACCCTTCACAACATATCTGATATTTTACATCACTCACCTTTCACAAAATATATGATATGTTACACCCTTCACAACATATCTGATATTTTACATCACTCACCTTTCACAACATACCCGATATGCTACACCCATCACAACATAGCTCATTTGTTACACCCCTCACAACATACCTGATATATTACACCCCTCACAACATATATGATTTGTTACACCCCTAACAACATATCTGATTTGTTAAAACACTCACTTTTTACAACATACCTGATACGCTACACCCCTCACAACATATCTGATATGTTACATCACTCACATTTCACAACATACCTGATATGTTACACCCCTCACAACATACCTGATATGTTACACCCCTCACAACATATCTGATATGTTACACCCCTCACAACATATCTGATTTGTTACACCCCTCACAACATACCTGATATGTTACACCCCTAACAACATATCTGATTTGTTACACCCCTAACAACATATCTGATTTGTTACACCCCTCACAACATATCTGATTTGTTACACCCCTAACAACATATCTGATTTGTTAAAACACTCACTTTTTACAACATACCTGATACGCTACACCCCTCACAACATACCTGATTTGTTACACCCCTCACAACATACCTGATTTGTTACACCCCTAACAACATATCTGATTTGTTACACCCCTCACAACATACCTGATTTGTTACACCCCTAACAACATATCTGATTTGTTACACCCCTCACAACATATCTGATTTGTTACAACACTCACCTTTCACAACATATCTGATATGTTACACCCCTCACAACATATCTGATATGTTACACCCCTCACAACATATCTGATATGTTACACCCCTCACAACATATCTGATATGTTACACCCCTCACAACATATCTGATATGTTACACCCCTCACAACATATCTGATATGTTACACCCCTCACAACATATCTGATATGTTACACCCCTCACAACATATCTGATATGTTACACCTCTCACAACATACCTGATTTGTTACACCCCTAACAACATATCTGATTTGTTACAACACTCACCTTTCACAACATATCTGATATGTTACACCCCCCACAACATACCTGATATGTTACACCCCTCACAACATATCTGATTTGTTACACCCCTAACAACATATCTGATTTGTTACACCCCTCACAACATACCTGATTTGTTACACCCCTAACAACATATCTGATTTTTTACACCCCTAACAACATATCTGATTTGTTACACCCCTAACAACATATCTGATTTGTTACAACACTCACCTTTCACAACATACCTGATATGTTACACCCCTCACAATATACCTGATATGCTACACCTCACACAACATACCTGGTATGCTACACCCCACACAACATACCTGATATGCTACACTTCACACAACATACCTGATAGCTTCCATCTGTCATCAGCAACAGTCTGGTGCCGGAAGTCATATTTCCATTGAGGAAAAGTCTAGGGACCAACCGCTGCCCAACAACATCATCAGCTGACTTGCATCGGTCAAGTACAATGACATCATCACCTGATCTCACAGCCACACCACAGTTGCAAGCAGCTTTTCCACGGCAGCTTGTTTGAAATGCTCTCACCTGAGAAAATGTTAAATAAAACAATACATATAAAACATTCTGAGAATATTTTAAACATAGAACATTTTATTACAAAACCATAAATAAAAGACAAGTTTGGAGATGCATGGACAAACAACACCGGATTATATCAAACAGGAAGGAAGCAAACATCCCTGCCTAGACAAACATCACCTGGGCTATATCAACCAGGAAGGAAGCAACCATTCATGCATGGACAAAGCCTAGATTAAATCAAACAGGAAGGAAGCAAACATTGCTGCATAGACAAACATCACCTGGATTATATCAAACAGGAAGGAAGCAACCATTCCTGCATGAACAAAAAACACCTAGATTATATCAAACAGGAAGGAAGCAAACATTCTGGCATGGACAAACAACACCTGGATTATATTAAACAGGAAGGAAGCAACTATTCCTGCATGGACAAACAACACCTAGATTATATCAAACAGGAAGGAGTTTAACATTCCTGCATGAACAAACAACACCTAGATTATATCAAATAGGAAGGAAGTTAACATTCCTGCATGGACAAACAACACATTGATAATATCTAACAAAAAAGAAGCAAACAGTGGAAGAGTGGTAAAGCAGAGGCTGCTCTATCAGCAAGCTTCAGCTGTGGGTTGACTCTTGTGAACATCTAGGAAACTTAAATAAAATTGCATATTTTGTGGGAGATTATTTTCCAAAAATATACTGCTTACCTCAATAGGTAATGTCTTGTGTCTGCATAATATGAATTCTCCCTGTAAATAATTGCTGAATTTTCTGGAAATGAACAATAAAATAAAATGTTATTGGCTATTTATATTTGACATCTATTAATCTTATAACATCGTGTTCAATTGTTTTCTGTCATCTCACATGCACTTTCACAACATGTTTTCTATCAAAAAATCTTCTCTCAGTAAATACACAATCTAACTTCATCCTCTCCTTATGTCTTCTCCTAGTAAATACACAATATCACTTAACCCTCTCCTCATGTCTTATCTTAATAAATACACAATCTCACTTCATCCTCTCCTAATGTCTTCTCTTAGTAAATACACAATCTCACTTCATCCTCCCCTTATATCTTCTCTTAGTAAATACACAATCTAACTTCATCCTCTCCTTATGTCTTCTCCTAGTAAATACACAATCTCACTTCATCCTTTTATGTCTTCTCTCATTAAATACACAATCTCACTTCATCCTCTCCTCACTTCTCTTAGTAAATACACAATCTCACTTCATCCTCTCCTCACTTCTCTTAGTAAATACACAATCTCACTTCATCCTCTCCTCATGTCTTCTCTTAGTAAATACACAATCTCAGTTCATCCTCTCATGTCGTCTCTTAGTAAATACACAATCTTACTTCATCCTCTCCTCATGTCTTCTCTTAGTAAATACACAATCTCAGTTCATCCTCTCATGTCGTCTCTTAGTAAATACACAATCTTACTTCATCCTCTCCTCATGTCTTCTCTTAGTAAATACACAATCTCACTTCATCCTCTCATGTCTTCTCTTAGTAAATACACAATCTCACTTCATCCTCTCCTTATGTCTTCTCTTAGTAAATACACAATCTCACTTCATCCTCTCCTTATGTCTTCTCTTAGTAAATACACAATCTAACTTCATCTTCTTTTGTCTTCTCATAGTAAATACACAATCTAACTTCATCCTTTTATGTCTTCTCTTAGTAAATACACAATCTCACTTCATCCTTGTATGTCTTCTCTTAGTAAATACACAATCTCACTTCATCCTTTTATGTCTTCTCTTAGTAAATACTCATGTTACTAAGAACCAGTCTGTGAGACCAGCTATTGTCCTGATGTTACTAAGAACCAGTCTGTGAGACCAGCTATTGTCCTGATGTTACTGAGAACCAGTCTGTGAGACCAGCTATTGTCCTGATGTTACTGAGAACCAGTCTGTGAGACCAGCTATTGTCCTGATGTTACTAAGAACCAGTCTGTGAGACCAGCTATTGTCCTGATGTTACTAAGAACCAGTCTGTGAGACCAGCTATTGTCCTGATGGCACTTTCACACTCTCTATACAGTCTGTTACACAATCTAGCACTGTTCCATTTATGCCACAGTTTTCAAGGACATCCCCTAGTAAATCTCTGTTCACTATATCAAAAGCCTTTTCTTGATCTATAAAGCCACACAAGTTACTAGTCCTATGTGTGTGTCATTTATTCTAATGTCTGCCATCACATTTTATTTTAAATAAACAAGACAAAGAATCACTTATGTACATACTTCCCATCCCAGCTGGTCATATGTGGGTCACCCGTTGACTGACACTGTCGACGTTTACTGTCACGGTCCTTGACAACAATCTGTTTGTGAACAAAATCAATTATTGTTAATCTTTTGTATAACACATACATGCGGGGGAGGGGGAAGAAGGGAAGGGAAAGAGAGAGAGAGAGAGAGAGAGAGAGAGAGAGAGAGAGAGAGAGAGAGAGAGAGAAGAGGGTGGACAGAGAGAGGGACAGGAAAAAGGGAAGTGACTGTGAGATACAGAAAGAGAGACAAAAGGACAGAAACAAAATCATAGATGGAACAGAGAGAGAGAGTGAGAGAGACAAACAGATAGACAGAAGAGAGAAGAAAGAGAGATATACTTACTGACAATGTACTGGTAACCTATGAACTGACATCCTAGAGCCTACACATCCAGCAGACCTGGGTCCCAGTACGTCTGTGAATATGTTTATTTTCTCTCATACACAACATGTTTATCTTCTCTCATACACAACATGTTTATCTTCTCTCATACACAACATGTTTATCTTCTCTCATACACAACATGTTTATCTTCTCTCATACACAACATGTTTATCTTCTCTCATACACAACATGTTTATCTTCTCTCATACACAACATGTTTATCTTCTCTCATACACAACATGTTTATCTTCTCTCATACACAACATGTTTATCTTCTCTCATACACAACATGTTTATCTTCTCTCATACACAACATGTTTATCTTCTCTCATACACAACATGTTTATCTTCTCTCATACACAACATGTTTATCTTCTCTCATACACAACATGTTTTTCTTCTCTCACACACAACTTGTTTATGCTGTCTCTTTGTCATCTCACATCTAAGGATCATGCATAGTTAAGTTTCCAAAAAAATTTCCTAGTCAAGAATATCTGGATTTTTTAAAAACTTAAAATATTTCTCTTAAAATAAATGCTTTCATCTTATCACATTCTGTTTGGATGCGGACAGCAAACAAGAACAGCCCATGGGAATTGCAAACTAAGTATCCCCAGATCTCAACACTGTTGTGGCTACCATCAAATGTCCCCACATCACCACTCTGTGTTGTGGCTGCCATCAAATGTCCCCACATCGCCATTCTGTTTTGTGGCCACCATCAAATGTTCCCACATCGCCACTCTGTGTCATGGCTACCATCAAGTGTCACCATATTGCTACTCTGTCTACCATCCAATGTCCCCACATCACCACTCTGTGTTGTAGCTACCATCCAATGTCCTCACATCACAACTCTGTGTTGTGGCTACCATCAAGTGTTCCCACATCACCACTCTGTGTTTTTGCTACCATCAAGTGTCCCCACATCACCACTCTGTGTTGTGGCTACCATCAAGTGTCCCCACATTGCTACTCTGTGTTTTGGCTGCCATCAAGTGTCACCATATCACCACTCTGTGTTGTGGCTACTATCAAATGTCCCCACATCACCACTCTGTGTTGTGGCTACCATCAAGTGTCCCCACATCACCACTCTGTGTTGTGGCTACCATCAAGTGTCCCCACATTGCTACTCTGTGTTTTGGCTGCCATCAAGTGTCACCATATCACCACTCTGTGTTGTGGCTACAATCAAATGTCCCCACATCGCCACTCTGTGTTGTGGCTCCCATTAAGTGTCCCCACATCGCCACTCTGTGTTGTGGCTACCATCAAGTGTCCCCACATCGCCACTCTGTGTTGTGGCTACCATCAAGTGTCCCCATATCACCACTCTGTGTTGTGGCCACCATCCAATGTCCCCATATTACCACTCTGTGTTTTGGCTACCATCAAATGTCCCTACATCACCACTCTGTGTTGTGGCTACCATCAAGTGTCCCCACATCACCACTCTGCGTTGTGGCCACCATCCAATGTCCCCACATCGCCACTCTGTGTTGTGGCTACCATCAAGTGTCACCATATCGCCACTCTGTGTTGTGACTACCCTGAAGCTCCTATTAAAACATGATACCTACCTGATACACTGCTCTCACCCTGAACGCTCATCTTTATCAATGACCTGCCAGAACAAATCAAGGCCGAAAAAGCCTTGTACGCTGATGACCTAGCAATATGGCAGAGTCATAAAATGTGGAAAGTTGAGCCCAAAGACTGAATGGAGACCTTAGAAGACTGCATGAGTACTGCCAAAGATGGAAACTCAAGGTTAACTGTGCAAAGATGGTCTACACAATCTTTACGAAAAGCCACCAAGTAGCAAGGAAGAATATTAACCTGAGGTTGACAAACACCAAGTGATGAAAGAAGAGCATCCCACATACCTTGGAGTCACACTTGACCGGCAGCTCAGCTTCAAGAACCATATTGAAAATGTCAGGAATAAGGCATTGAGGCGGTTACAGTTATTAAAGAGACTTGCAGGTACATCATGGGGATCAGAAAAGGAAACTCTGAGGGGCTTATTTCTAGGATATGTTCGCTCTGTGATAGAGTACAACAACTCACTGCTTACAACTTGCTCTAAAACTAACCTAGAGACTCTTGACAGAGTACAAAATAATACCCTCCGATTAATCTGCGGAGCTATGCAGTCTACACCAACTGCTGCATGTGAAATCCATACAAATGTGGAACCCCTCGGGTTGCAGAGAGAAAAAGCCACTTTAGAAATTTATGAAAAATGCATTAGGAAAAATTGTAACCATCCTAATAGACATCTTGTAGAAAACTGGGAATACAAACAAAGAATAAAGCACAAATCGGTTTTACACTGTGTTAATGAAATTCAGGACAGATACCACCTCCCAGAAAGACGTCAAGGCATTCAGAATGTTGCAAGAAACCTTCCACCACATGCTCGCTTTAAAGCTCCAGAAGTCCAAACTAAATTGGTAGGCGAGGAAACCAAACAGTCCGACCCAATCGCTCTTATGAACTCATCACTAGAGACCGTTGATTCTTACCCCCAAGAATGGATACATGTCTATACTGATGGATCAGCATTTAAAGCTACCATTAAAGCAGGTTACGGAATCTACATAGGTTATCCCGATGGATCTGTTGAAGAGATTTTTGATGCATGCGGGGAATTCTGTTCAAATTATGAAGCTGAAATAATTGCACTGGAAACAGCAGTATACCACCTAAAGACTGTAATGGATGCTTACCCTTCAAAGGCCCACAATATTGTCATCTTCACAGATTCAATGTCTGCCCTTCAAGCTCTGGAGGGCAGTGAACGCTTCAGAACTGACATAGCCAAGATAATCCTGGATGCTGATCAGCTTGTTACCTTATACAACATCAGAATAGTGATGCAGTGGATTCAACGTCACTCCGGCACACCAGGTAATGACAGAGCTGACAGATTGGCAAAGAAAGGAGCAACACAAGAACAACCACCTACAGCGACAACCCTCCAGACAGCAAAAACACTGATAAGAGCTATAAACAAAGAGACTTGGTTGAACAGATGGGCCATGGGAGACACTTAAAGAGAGGTTTATAGACATATGTCTGGCCCTGATCCTAATGACAGCATTAACCATTTAACAAGAAGGGACCAGGCCACCATCTTCAGACTTAGAACGCAACATACTCCACTCAATGGACACCTAAACAGAATACAGCCACAACACTCCCCAGAGTGCCAGCTATGTAACTACCCCTACGAAACTGTTGAACACCATCTCTTTGAGTGCCCAAAACTCAGTGAGACAAGAAGAACGCTAATCCCTCCGAGACCAGACAAGTGGAACACCTTGTACGGAGGAAAAGAACAGCTTGTGAAAACATGTAAATTCCATTACATGGCATTGGGCCAAAGGGCGAAAGCTCATGCGCCGCTGGATCGATAACAACAACAACCCTGAACGCTCATTTTTTGGCCAGAAATACTGATAGGACCAGTTCAGTATAGTCTACAACTAAGACAACTAAGTGGACTCTTGTATCAATGTGGCTTTGCCACTCAGTAGAATTTTGTGCCCTGATGATGTATCTCAGCTTAGACTGTATTGAAAAGATTGTGACCTGCATGTCAATGATGTTTATATGCAGCCCCACTAGAAACCTTATGTACTTACTGTGACTTGACCAACAAATGATGTTTATATGCAGCCCCACTAGAAACCTTATGTACTTACTGTGACTTGACTAACCAATGATGTTTATATGCAGCCCCACTAGAAACCTTATGTACTTACTGTGACTTGACCAACCAATGATGTTTATATGCAGCCCCACTAGAAACCTTATGTACTTACTGTGACTTGACCAATCAATGATGTTTATATGCAGCCCCACTAGAAACCTTATGTACTTACTGTGACTTGACTAACCAATGATGTTTATATGCAGCCCCACTAGAAACCTTATGTACTTACTGTGACTTGACCAATCAATGATGTTTATATGCATCACCACTAGAAACCTTATGTACTTACTGTGACTTGACCAATCAATGATGTTTATATGCATCACCACTAGAAACCTTATGTACTTACTGTGACTTGACCAACCAATGATGTTTATATGCAGCCCCACTAGAAACCTTATGTACTTACTGTGACTTGACTAACCAATGATGTTTATATGCATCACCACTAGAAACCTTATGTACTTACTGTGACTTGACTAACCAATGATGTTTATATGCAGCCCCACTAGAAACCTTATGTACTTACTGTGACTTGACCAATCAATGATGTTTATATGCAGCCCCACTAGAAACCTTATGTACTTACTGTGACTTGACCAATCAATGATGTTTATATGCAGCCCCACTAGAAACCTTATGTACTTACTGTGACTTGACCAACCAATGATGTTTATATGCAGCCCCACTAGAAACCTTATGTACTTACTGTGACTTGACCAACCAATGATGTTTATATGCAGCCCCACTAGAAACCTTATGTACTTACTGTGACTTGACCAATCAATGATGTTTATATGCAGCCCCACTAGAAACCTTATGTACTTACTGTGACTTGACCAACCAGTGACGTATCAAACTCAATGCCTGCAGCTACAATGGTGGCCAGGATCTGTACTTGTCTGGTCTTCTCTCCATCCTTGAGCTGATCGACTGTTCCTTGGACAGGAATATTTGTGACAGACTTCCATGTGTCCATTGTGATACGATGACTACAAGCACCATCTGTCTTGTATGTGTCTGATACTGGGAAAACTAGCTGAGAAATTCGCTGACCGCTTGGACAGTTGATTTCATTCTTGTCCAGAAGCAGAGACGTAAGTATTGTGATGTGGCACTCCTTTTTTCTGTCTTCAGGTAGGCAGTACAGACGAGGGGGTAGAGTTGTAGAGACAGAGATAAATCCAGCAGTTGTTCCTTCGTAGATCTCTATCTCACTGTTTCCAGAAATTATCTGTTGGAAAAAACATTGATAACTATGCAGGAACCATATACATATATATATATCTTGCAAAGCTTAGCTCTAGTAACCATCTCTGTATATCTGTTGCTAAGCTTTGGTTGAGGAACCATCTTTATATATCTGTTGCTAAGCTTTGGTCTAGGAACCATCTTGATATATCTGTTGCTAAGCTTTGGTCTAGGAACCATCTTGATATATCTGTTGCTAAACTTTGGTCTAGGAACCATCTTTATTTATCTGTTGTTAAACTTTGGTAGAGGAACCATCTCTATATATCTGTTGCTAAGCTTTGTGTGGGGAACCATCTTTATATATCTGTTGCTAGGTTTTGGTCTAGGAACCATCTCTATAGATCTGTTGCTAAGCTTTGGTCTAGGAACCATCTCTATAGATCTGTTGCTAAGCTTTGGTCTAGAAACCATCTCTATAGATCTGTTGCTAAGCTTTAATCTAGGAATCATCTCTATAGATGTGTTGCTAAGCTTTAATTTAGGAATCATCTCTATAGATCTGTTACTAAGCTTTGGTGTAGGACTCATCTCTATAGATCTGTTGTTAAGCTTTAATCTAGAAACCATCCCTATGACATGCAACCAAATAGTAGTGATAGCTCAGTGAGTGAATGAAAATAAGTTATCACATGGCACGCAGGAAAAAGGTTGTGTTAGGTCAAAGAGTGGATGGAAGTCATTGGTTAGTTCATTATTTAGTCAGTTAACAGATTATAATTATTGCACATCAAACCACCCAGTCCATAAGTGCTCAGATCCCCTCTTCAGTATCTCCCTCAGCATGTAGTGTCTTATGACACCAATCCTGTGTTGGTTTGCTTTTTTTCTTTAGGCTCCTGTGTAGCGCTGTTGTCTGGCTTCACTCCTTTTAATGTAATGTTCATGTAGTCTCATCAGTGTTGCAGATCCACAATCAATAACTGATTCGTTTAACTGAGCTGCCTCTCTGAGGCCATTCAGTATGTCAGCCCTGTCCATTGCTCATCCATTTCCAATGTGGCATCACTTGCAAGTCTGTCAGCTTGTTCATTGCCTTTTACACCAGAATTCCCTGGAACATATATGAAGCTGATTTTTATCAGTCTAGATCTATTCAGAAACTTCACCCCTTGTCTTCATATGCAACCCTTCTTGAGCATATCCATCAAGTCTGTGTAAGAAAGCAAGCCGGGGTGAAGGTCTGTATTTCTAGCCAGGCTGTTGCTTTAGTTGCTGCCATGACCTCCACAGTAAAGCTGCTTGTTGTCAAGGCGAAAGCACCGCAGTCTTCTTTGTCAGTTTTCCCTCCAACCTAAGCCATAAATGACTATGAGCTCCTTACATTTTGAATGACAGACCTATCTGTGTAGATGATTACATCATCCTCAGAAGAATTCTCACATATCAAGGCCTGCACTTCTGCTTCCACAGCTACTGGGTTTTGTTGTCTGCATTATCTATTCAGCTTGATGCATACTTCGAAGGCTGTATGACACACTGGTGGTACCCATACCCATTCTTCCCCAAGTTCTATGTCCTCAAGTGGACAAACCTTTTGTATAATATCCTCGGCCTGGCCCATCCATGATTTTCCTCTCTTTAATCTGCTGCCTATTTCTTTTCCTGATTTCACTATGTAGTGGGTATTGTGTGTCAGCATTGACCGGACGTAGGTATGTGATCGACAGATCCTTACTCTAGCTTTCATTGTTAGAAAACCAAGGAAGTACCGCATTGCTCTGCATGCTGTATAGATGGAAGTAAATTATCATGTGACATGCAAGAAAATGATTGTGATGGGTCAGTGAGTGGATGAAAGTAAATGATCACCTACCATTAGGAAATGGTTATGACAGTTAAGTGAGTGGATGAATGTAAATGAACACATGACATGTAAGAAAATGATTAAATGTAAACGATCACATTACATGAAGGAAAATATTACTTCGGATACACCTGCTGTATTCTTAATGTGTGTCAGATAGAAAGATACATTTTTAAAAGTAAACTTTTTTTAACACATGTAAAATATTAAGGTTAGGGGCCGCGTTAGCGCATTCGATAGTAGGCTCGCTTTCAAATCTAGCTGCGACTTGCTGCAGTCACAGCCAGTGTTTAAAACCGGGTGGTTCCCCGGGGGTTCACCCAGACTCTAGGAAATGGGCACCAGAGTTAACACTCTTGGGTAAATGGAGGAACGTCACTGTAGCTATGGAGTTGCATGTAGATGGCGACACAGGCGGACAGTTTCTTTTCAGCTGTCCGTACTGGTTGTAGAGCACTTATAAATTATAACCGTTTGCACAGACGCTGGTTCACATCTCCCGACTTTTAATATATTAAGGATTACATATTGTTACATATTATAAAGTTTAATTTCCTTCACAAAAATATTAAAACAGAAGAACTTTGTATTCAGGTATATGTGAAATGTCAAATAATACATACATACATACTGGCAGCTAAACATAACCGGGCAATACCTGTATTCCAGCAGTCAGCACGTTACTCTGTCGGGCTGGGCCTCGTGTGTTGTTACAGTCAGCTGTGACACAAATGGACACAGCACAGAAGATTTTCTGACTGAAGCGCAAGATGTCAATGTGGTCCTCAGAAAGATATGCAACCAGTTCATTGCCTTCCATGTTTGGTATCTGTGTGAATATATTTTAAACTTAATAATGTTTATAATAATAATAATCAGTTGGTGTGAGTCACAGATTTATTTACAATCATTTGGCAAGGTTTCAAAAATTTATTTGCAATCATTTGGGGTGATAAAAAATTTTTTTGGCAATCATTTGGTATAGTTTGTATTTAGGGATCATTATTTGTGTCACTGATCAAGGGTGCAGTAAAAGTACAAGGTATATATTTTTTTGAAGAAAAAAAGTGTTCAACTTAATATTATAGTGTGTATAAAATACTGTACAACAAAGCCACACATTGTAAGGTCAAGATATTAGTGTCATGCAATTGAATTGAACTTACTAGTGTATATTTTCATAAATTTTATACATCTGGTGAACAGAGAGCAAGTATTAACACTGATGTGTATATCAGATACATTTAGTGGGTGAGTCAAAGCAAACTGTGTAATTAATGTGACTATTATTTGATAATTATTATTCTGATTTATAAGTCAATTATATTAAATACACAGCACTGTGGAACTGTAAATATAGATTTCTCTAACTAAACTATAAGGATACTTTAAGTTTATTTATATTTCGTAAATAATTTAGAAGACAGCAACAGCTGGGAAAAAAAGAGTAAGTACATAGGAAAATAATTTGAGTTATTACTTCAAATTATTTATCTTCAAATAAGGCAGACTTTAGTAATCATTTACCCTTACTTATTATTGAATTAAGAACTAGAGTGAGATAGTATTAAGTCAGAGGAGACAGAAATAGAAATATACTGAGGGAATTAAACTGAACTATTAGAGATTGTTACAATTAATTAGTTGGGTGAATAATTAACATTTCCTCTGAGCTGGTAGATAACATCTTGGTTTAATTTAATAATTATAATCAATAATTTG
Source organism: Candidula unifasciata (assembly GCA_905116865.2). NCBI lineage: Eukaryota > Metazoa > Mollusca > Gastropoda > Stylommatophora > Geomitridae > Candidula > Candidula unifasciata. The sequence continues at coordinate 645,583 of CAJHNH020008441.1, read as the reverse complement.
AAGTTGATTGATAGTTTGATGAACTGTTATAACATTGTATATTTAACTCTTTGAGTGCCAGAGGGTTTAGCATCAAAGGCCCAAGCGGTAGTCAAAAGAGATGTAAAATCAGCGCATTATGCGTTCATTGGGCTTCTAGGTTGTAACCTATGAACGTATGATGCGTTCCTTGGGACTTAAAGAGTTAATACTAACAAGAAGTTAAAGGTGGTTAGGAAGAGTGTATAATGGTAATTTTTTGGGGGGTTGGAAAAATACAACATCCAGTTTTACAATGTTGAATATGTCGCAGAAGTTATCCATCGGAAAGGAACTTGGGTATCAAAATGAAGAACTGTGCAAATATATAGATCAGAAACAAAAGGAGATGTTGGCTGAGGAAACAGAATGGGAAAAGATTAAACAGAATGGGAAAAGATGAAAGTGAACGAAGAACATGAGCAAAGGAGACGGGTATATAAGAGTGCATGGGCATTTAAAGCTCACTCTTCAGGCAGAACAGTTCAAAAAGCCATTGGTGCCTTCATGACTACCAGCAGCATGATGATGGAGGTGATGGTGGTGACACAAGCTCTCATTTGGCTACAATCATAGGACTATGCCTGCATGTGTGTGCTGAGTGATTTGTTAGCATGATCTAGCAGGTCAGGGAAGGCTAGTTACGCAGACAGTGGATTGAGTCAAAACACTTCATATTTGTCCCAGTCATGCAGGTGTTGGTAATGAAAGAGCTGATAGACTGGCAGGTACCACATTAATTGAAGATGGCCAGGCCATGGATCATGCAGACTTTGTCAATGTCCTGCGAGAGATACAATGTTCCAAGGATTTTGAAAGCAACGTGTCCACATCAATGCTAAGAATAGGAGAACTAGGAGTAAAGATAAGAACACCCAAGTATGAGAAGCACACCTATGTCAACAAGCATAAAACTGGCACTATAAACCATGCACTGCTGATGAATATGATGAGGGTGTCATCTGAGCAGCTGTCTATGTGTCTGGAGTGATGTAAAAATAACCCAACTCATAACTCATCTTAAAGGAGACTTTCCAGAGAGCAAAGGATGCAGTTAAAAAAGACAGAAGCAGAAATAAGAGAGAAACAACTTCAGCAAGAAAATTAGATAAGAGAGAAAAAATTGAATAAGAGAGAAAAAAGCTGAAATAAGAGAGAAAAAAGCTGAAATAAGAGAAAAACAATAACAACAGAAAAAAGATATTGAAGAGAAAGACATGCAGATAAATTTGCACTTGGAAAGAGAGAGAATGGCAACACAGCTCCACTCAGATAAGGAAAAAGCTGAATGGTGGATAAGAACAAAAGAGATTGAGAATGAACCATGAAGAGCTGCAGCTATTGAAAATAAAAGATTAAGGCAGAAGAAAATAAGTACAAAAAGGTACAGTGACATTATTAGAAACTACTGCGAACATGACAACATTGTGTCATGGATCTCCAATTTTGAACTTTAGATGCGTATGAATAAAGTCTCACGGAAGACTAAGATGACTCGTAATGATGAACTCATTGCAAAAGTCAGAGAACGGATACAAGAAGATCATTGTTTTATTGTGAGGATGATGGCAGATGAATCAGGTGTTAATAGAGAGACCATAAATAACATTTTAGTGCAAGATTTTGGCAAAAAAAAGTTGCCTGCTGGTTTGTACCACGTTCATTGTCCTACGACCAAAAACATCATGTAGCACAGCTATCTTCTTCGTTGTGTATGTTGATGTCACACCCAGGTTCGTTCTTAGGTTTGCTGCAGGAGAAGTCGATTGGAAGGTTATAGAAGAGGAGAAAGACGGTCGTGTTGATAGTTATGATGATGATGATGATGTCTTGCTGCATGCTTCTCACGTGACTATGATGCTTGTATAATAAAATGACTGGAAACAACAGTTCTCGTCTATACTGTCTTTATTGTGATACTTCAACAATGTCACAAATACATCAATGATATTCTGAATAGTGCTGTATTCTCTCGATGGTTAAATGCTCGTAGGTTCGCATTGTGTTCTTTATTTCTTGTTACTTTGTTAACTGGTTCTAGTGTCTCTAACTGCCACCTGGCTTCTAGTGCTGTTTGGTACTAACGTCTTGATCATTGACTTTAACATCTCTATAGCGTTCCTAATAGATCTCTGTTCTCCATGGATCCATGTATATTGTGTGTCGTCTCTGTCTTGAAAAATGCTTAAGATCTTGAAAATCGTGCATGAACGGTACCAAAACTGAGTCTCTTGCTTGTCATTGAAAAATGCTTCAGGTCTTTGAAATCCTGGTCACGGCACCAGAAATCGGGCCTCCCCCCCCCCCCTGTGTAGCACAGCTCTCCACTTTGTGGCGCACGTTGATGTCACACCCAGGTTCGTCCTTAGGTTTGCTACAGGAGGAGTAGATTGGAAGATTATGGATGAGGAGAAAGATGGCTGTGTCAATAGTGGTGGTGTTGATGATGATGTCTTGCCAGCTGCATGCTTCACACGAGTCTCTGATACCAATATAATGAATTGTCTAGAAGTCACAATTCTTGTCTACGCTCTTTATTGTAATATGGTGACAATGCCTCAAATTATATCAACAACATTAAAAAAAAACTCATATGTACACATTGCTTTTATTCTCTAGTTACTTGGTTAACTAGTTCTAGCATCTAACCGCCACCCAGCCTCTAGTGCGGTTTGGTACTACCATCGGACTTAGCCTACAGTAAAGAGCTATTTCGTTACTGTGCTACAGCTTCTCCTTCTTCGTCGCTAGATCCTGGATCAGTATCTAGTCCAGAATCTGACTCAAGTTCCTCCACAAAAGGTGGTTGAGCAATAACCGAAAATTGCACTCCTCTCAATCTGTATATATGGTCTCTGTCTTGGGAGCCCATGTGACTGGTCTCTCCTCTCTTGAGTCTTGTGGACTGAAGAATTTTTAAAGTGCTTTGTTACTCGTTATTTATACTTGGATGCTGGAATGCTAGGTATTTCTTTTCTTCTCGCTTTGTCTGCTTCTAGAATATTCCAGTACGCCTCAACTTGTTTACTAGGTAGGTTCTTACATGGGATTTTCTAAAAATATCTAAAGTGCATTGGATTTCATCATCCTATTCTACGCAGATATAGTAGTTAAACTGACAATTGAGGTCATAGAAGCTTCTAAAAAACAAGGACAATTGTGTTTGTTTTGATGGGGCACGACAACAAGATATTTACTAGTGAGACAAGGTTGGGTCACATGATGAAAAATGCATTTCAAAACTTCTAGAAAGAAGGCCAAGGCCAGACAACCTCAATTTGATGTCAATAGCTTGTTTTGGCGGGAAAAGAAGATTCTGGAAAAGGGAATGTCAAGGTTACCAAAACTTGTTGATCTCCTAATATTCTAGCTTTGTGCCTCCTAACAAACAAGCTATGAACTCACTCTGTTACAATATGCGTGTTGAATATGCAAGAGACATCATAAAAACAAGATTTTTTGTTCCAAAAATAAGTGTGTGTTTTCAGCCCTCTACCCTATTCCCCAGATTTGTCTCCCTGTGATTTGTTTTATTCCAAAAATTAAAGTTACGATTGAAAGAATGCTTCTTTAATGATATTAATGACATCCAAAGGACCGTAACAACAACTTTAAATGCCATAAAAACTTAAGAACTACAGAGGTCATTCCAGTGTGTTAGATCGTGCCACTTGCTGTATCAATGTACAAGGGGTTTACTTTGAATAAAATACAGGTTATATCTTCAACTGTTGATTATTTCAATTTTTATGGAATTAGTCTCATTACTTAATTGTCGAACCTTGTATTAGTTACATGCAAACAAGTGGCTAGAATAAAACATGGAGACGTTGTAGAAAATATTTTTACCTTTCATCTAGCGCTAGTTTAAGCTTGAAGTCCTTACGTCCTTTTCATGGCATAATTTTTTGTTATTTGAAGCCCCACTCTGGCTTTTGCCAGGGGCCGCAATATAGGCAGGCCATAAAAATGGCCAAATGTCTGAACGCGGTTTAGGGACCTCTCCACGGTGATCCTCATCCACATGGTGGCACGTTGTGTCATCAGGTGTTTATCGCTTGTGTGATGTACTGGTGGGGTAGAAAGTCACTCACTCAACGCTAGTTTTCCACCTTTGTGTGACAATCCACTCAGGTGAATCAGCCCTGTTTCACAAAGTGAACACCAGATGTTGCTGTTTGAGGGACACACCCCTTTCTACTACTATCCATCTATTTCTAGACTTATAATTTTCAAGATTTTCCTCATTATTCAAGCTCTCACTGAATGTGTCAATTCAATTGTGAACGTATATTCTTCAAGAAACGATGAAACCGCAGAGTCTGAATAAACCAAAGTATCGATCAACTGTTGGACTGTGAAAAGTCTAGACCTACTTTAATTTTCTGTTGAAGTGCTTGGTTCATCAGTCGTTCGTTTAATTGTGAACTTTCAGAATTTTTCACGTAAAACAAAACAAATTCAATCCAAACACGAGCGGGCGGACATCTAGGAAGTCTTTCCATGAGGTCTGATAATGATTCGGTAGTTATTTTTAGTCTGTGATGCATCTACTACGCAAATTGCTGAAAATTAGGGACAGCATCAGGTTAAGAAATTCCCCAAAAATCGGGTCAGCAGTCTGATAGGGTTAAGACAGCCTGACTTGAGCAGATAATTTTATTTACAGATGCAAGTGGTCATACTGTGGCCACTATGCTAGCAACAAAAAAAAATACATTCATACTCTTCTTCCAGTGCTTATCTGTCACAGAAACAAACACCTACACAACAGAAATATAGAACATTTGAAAAAGAAGCTTTAACTTTAGTGATGAGTCTAAAAATTTCAGAAATACTGTTAGGAAAAGAATTCATTATACTGACAGACAATTTAGGACTTACAAAATTATTGAAAATGGATGCTACAAGCGACACCAGAGTTTACAGGTGGGCGCTGCTGATATCTCAATTTCAGTTTCAGATTGAACACATAACAGGCATAAAAAATTATTTGCCAGATGTGATGTCCAGATTATAAACAAAGGATGTAACAAAAACAGTAAATTGAAGGTATATGGTTATAGTTACTGTGTAATTTGAAAATGTACATAAATTGATATATACAAGCAGAAAATAACAAACTGAGGTAAATGTTATAAACCAAAGAATGTAAATGTGGAATAAATATTATGAATGTATAGAGTATGTATATGAATACGATTGACTTGTTCTATATGGTCTTATTTATTTGTAACTAACATAACAGACAGAACAATGACATTAGTGACAGATAGTGATAGTGAATGGCTGATAAATTATTGCATCTCTGAGACTAAATATATGCAGACAAATGTTGGCAAAACAATTAATTAAACATAGTTACATGGGAAGTCTACAATAAGAAAATAAATGGCACGGTTTGTTATGTTAACTGATGGAACTTTTGTAATGAAATATGATGTCACTAACCAGGTTGAGTAGATATTTCTTGCCATAGAAAAAATCCACAAAATATGAGACATCATTCCTTTCAAGAGCAGCAAAGGAACATCTGAACTGAGTGTAGCTGGTAGAAGAGTTGACAGTCACTGATATTGCTGGACTGGATGTGATTTTGGGAAGTTCTGAAAATGAGAAGAAAAAATTTGCAACTAGAAAATCATGTTTTGTTTTCAATGTTCTCAGCATGATTCAAAGTCCTTAGATATTGACAACATCACTTGTTTACATTTTGTCTGACTCTCTGACATTGACAACATCACTTGTTTACATTTTGTCTGACTTTCTGACATTGATAACATCACTTGTTTACATTACCTTTAATACTGATAACATCACTTGCTAAAAATTGTGTCTGGATCTCCGATAATAATTAAATAACTTGCTTTCATTGCTAATACTGAAACACCACTTATTTCCATTTTCTCAGAATCTCTTATATTGATAATATCACTTGTTTACATTCCTCTCTATCTTCACTTTCTTGTTTGACCACTGTGGGTGTCAATAGATATAAAAGGTTCTGCTTCATGCTCTTCTGGCCACCTCAACCCTTGAAATACCATTCTGGTATAGAATTTCTCTTTTTTTTTTCTTCTATGTTTATCTTGGCCTATCTTGTGCTCTATGTCATTTTTCCTCTTTTGGTGTAATCTTTCAATGGTATGATATTGCAAAGTTGTCTTTCTTAGTGAGCAAAGCATTTTATTGATGACATCTGCACACATCAAAAATACCTTGGCAGTTGGAAATCAAAATGTGAAGCCTAATGGCGGTGTCGGGTAAAATTTGATGTTAAAAATCTACCCAAAGTATTTCAGGATCCTCGCCAGTGCTACAGAGTTTGTGCACTGTGCTGAGATTCTTCAGATTTAGGTTTTAGTTAGAAGTAGAAGGAGCACTAATGGGTTACACCCAGGTGCCATGATGTTGATCCATAAGAAAAACGTTAATGAACATTGATGAGATCACTTGCTTACATTATCTCTAAAACTGATATCACTTTCTTACATTATCTATCTACAGGGGAATGTTGTAATTTACACAAATGAATCTGTAATTCACAATGTGAGATGCTCTTGGGATTTTATGGATCAGGCTGGAGTTGGAATTGTTAAGCAAGATTCCGATACTGTTGCCTTGATCACAGGTAGTCTGACTATGGAGGTCTTGGCAGGACCAAAGCAATAACATGGAATGGAGACACAGACCTTTTCCCACGCTTGCTTTCTCAGGGATTCAGTGAGCATGCTCAGAAAGATAGAGAAAGGCTGAATCCAAAGACAGTGGCTGGTGTCTCTAAAGCAGTCAGGACTGACTCATACAAGTATTAGTTTCATATTGGTGCCAGGGCATGCAAGGAAATGAGCAAGCTGATCAGCTTGCATGTAAAGCTACTGTGGAGGGCCGACTAGCCATGGACCATAATAATATTCTGAATGCTCTACGAGAAGTAAGATGTTCACGAGAACCAAGTGAGGACTATGATTCTGTAGCCATGACCAGAATACAAGAACAAGATGTTAAGAGGGGTGTGGCGAGACAAGAGCACTATGCAGGAAGCCAAAGAAAAATAAAAAACCAACACTGAACTGCTGTGGTGAACCCCTACTGGCTGTGCGATTGACTAATGAGGGGATCCGAGCACTTATGGACTCAATGGTTCAATTTGCAGTGAGGGTAATCTATCAACTAACTAACATTATCTCTGAAACTGACAACATCACATGCTTACACTGAATACTGCACTTCATGTAAATGGCTAGTAAATGAAGGACAGAGAAAATAAATGAAAATCACATTTTTGAAACACACAAAAGTGAAACTAACAGGTGTGAAACACACAAATATGAAACACACATGTGTGAAACACACAGGTGTGAAACATACAGATATGAAAGACACAAAGTTAACTCACACAAATGTCACAAACACAGATATGACACACATACAGATGTGAAACACACAGATATGAAACACACATATGTGAAACACACAGATATGAAACACACATATGTGAAACACACAGATATGAAACACACAACTAGTAATGAAAGTCCTAATAGTAGGATGTCACCAGTAGAGGAAGTCATAATGGTAGGTAATCTTTAGAGACACAAATATGAACATCTCACTTACCAACAGAAATGTTGAACTTCTTGACAATTGTGTTGTATGCGTACACAATGGTGAGGTCTGACATAGCAATACTTGAGTAACTTTCAAAGCCGAAAGGTCGTCCAAAGTAGCAAATCCCAGCTGGCATGACCTTGTTAGATTTCTGTGTAAACTTTCTGGCATAGTCTGCTTGGTTGCCATCTAAAAACAATGCCAGTCCCTGGTCAATACTCCAGGAGAGCTCCACATTCACAAATGTGTTTATGTTTCTGGACTGTCTGTAGGGTGCTGAAACCTGATGGAAGACATCACAAAGTCACAGCTGATGAAAGAGTGACAAAGTCTGAGCTGATGGAAGACATGACAAAGTCACAGCTGATGGAAGATTTTAAAAAGTCTCAGCTGATGGAAGACATGACACCGTCACAGCTGATGGAAGATTTTATAAAGTCTCAGCTGATGGAAGACATGACAAAGTCACAGCTGATGGAAGATTTTATAAAGTCTCAGCTGATGGAAGACATGACACCGTCACAGCTGATGGAAGATTTTATAAAGTCTCAGCTGATGCAAGATTTTATAAAGTCACAGTTGATGGAAGATTTTATAAAGTCTGAGCTGATGGAAGACATGACAAAGTCTTAGCTGATGGAAGATTTGATAGTCTCAGCTGAGGAAGACATGACAAAGTCACAGCTGATGGAAGACATGACAAAGTCTGAGCTGATGGAAGATATGACACAGTCTCAGCTGATGGAAGACATGACAAAGTCTCAGCTAATGGAAGACATGACAAAGTCTCAGCTGATGGAAGACATGACAAAGTCACAGCTGATGGAAGATATGACAAAGTCAAAGCTGATGGAAGACATGACAAAGTCTCATCTGATGGACGATATGACAAAGTCTCAGCTGATGGAAGACGTGACAAAGTCTCAGCTGATGGAAGACATGACAAAGTCACAGCTGATGGACGATATGACAAAGTCAAAGCTGATGGAAGACATGACAAAGTCTCAGCTGATGGAAGACATGACAAAGTCTCATCTGATGGAAGATATGACAAAGTCTCAGCTAATGGAAGACATGACAAAGTCTCAGCTAATGGAAGACATGACAAAGTCTCAGCTAATGGAAGACATGACAAAGTCTCAGCTGATGGAAGACATGACAAAGTCTCAGCTAATGGAAGACATGACAAAGTCTCAGCTGATGGAAGATATGACAAAGTCTCAGCTAATGGAAGACATGACAAAGTCTCAGCTGATGGAAGACATGACAAAGTCTCAGCTGATGGAAGATATGACAAAGTCTCAGCTAATGGAAGACATGACAAAGTCTGAGCTGATGGAAGACATGACAAAGTCTCAGCTGATGGAAGACATGACAGAGTCTCAGCTAATGGAAGACGTGACAAAGTCTCAGCTGATGGAAGATATGACAAAGTCTCAGCTGATAGAAGATTTGACAAAGTCACAGCTGATGGAAGACATGACAAAGTCTCAGCTGATGGAAGACATGACAAAGTCTGAGCTGATGGAAGACATGACAAAGTCTCAGCTGATGGAAGACATGACAAAGTCTCAGCTGATGGAAGACATGACAAAGTCTCAGCTGATGGAAGATATGACAAAGTCACAGCTGATGGAAGATTTGACAAAATCACAGCTGATGGAAGACATGACAAAGTCACAGCTGATGGAAGACATAACAAAGTCTCAGCTGATGGAAGATATGACAAAGTCACAGCTGATGGAAGATTTGACAAAATCACAGCTGATGGAAGACATGACAAAGTCACAGCTGATGGAAGATATGACAAAGTCACAGCTGATGGACGATATGACAAAGTCTCATCTGATGGAAGATATGACAAAGTCACAGCTGATGGAAGACATGAAAAAGTCACAGCTGATGGAAGATATGACAAAGTCACAGCTGATGGACGATATGACAAAGTCTCATCTGATGGAAGATATGACAAAGTCACAGCTGATGGACGATATGACAAAGTCTCAGCTGATGGAAGACATGACAAAGTCTGAGCTGATGGAAGACATGACAAAGTCTCAGCTGATGGAAGATATGACAAAGTCACAGCTGATGGAAGATATGACAAAGTCACAGCTGATGGACGATATGACAAAGTCTCATCTGATGGAAGATATGACAAAGTCACAGCTGATGGAAGACATGACAAAGTCACAGCTGATGGAAGATATGACAAAGTCACAGCTGATGGACGATATGACAAAGTCTCATCTGATGGAAGATATGACAAAGTCACAGCTGATGGACGATATGACAAAGTCTCATCTGATGGAAGATATGACAAAGTCACAGCTGATGGACGATATGACAAAGTCTCAGCTGATGGAAGACATGACAAAGTCTGAGCTGATGGAAGATATGACAAAGTCTCAGCTGATGGAAGACATGACAAAGTCTCAGCTGATGGAAGATATGACAAAGTCACAGCTGATGGAAGATATGACAAAGTCACAGCTGATGGAAGACATGACAAAGTCTCAGCTGATGGAAGACGTGACAAAATCTCAGCTGATGGAAGATTTGACAAAATCACAGCTGATGGAAGACATGACAAAGTCACAGCTGATGGAAGATATGACAAAGTCACAGCTGATGGACGATATGACAAAGTCTCATCTGATGGAAGATATGACAAAGTCACAGCTGATGGACGATATGACAAAGTCTCATCTGATGGAAGACATGACAAAATCACAGCTGATGGACGATATGACAAAGTCACAGCTGATGGAAGATATGACAAAATCACAGCTGATGGAAGACATGACAAAGTCACAGCTGATGGAAGATATGACAAAGTCACAGCTGATGGACGATATGACAAAGTCTCATCTGATGGAAGATATGACAAAGTCACAGCTGATGGACGATATGACAAAGTCTCATCTGATGGAAGACATGACAAAGTCTCAGCTGATGGAAGATATGACAAAGTCTCAGCTGATGGAAGACATGACAAAGTCACAGCTGATGGAAGATATGACAAAGTCTCAGCTGATGGAAGACATGACAAAGTCACAGCTGATGGAAGACATGACAAAGTCACAGCTGGTGGAAGATATAACAAAGTCACAGCTGATGGAAGATATGACAAAGTCACAGCTGATGGAAGACATAACAAAGTCTGAGCTGATGGAAGATATGACAAAGTCTCAGCTGATGGAAGATATGACAAAGTCTCAGCTGATGGAAGACATAACAAAGTCTCAGCTGATGGAAGACATAACACAGTCTCAGCTGATGGAAGACATAACAAAGTCTCAGCTGATGGAAGACATAACACAGTCTCAGCTGATGGAAGACATAACACAGTCTCAGCTGATGGAAGACATAACAAAGTCTCAGCTGATAGAAGATATGACAAATTTACACCTGATGGAAAACATGACTGAGTCACAGTTGATGGAAGACATGACAAAGTCACAGCTGATGGAAGATATGACAAAGTCACAGCTGATGCAAGACATGACAAAGTCACAGCTGATGGAAGATATGACAAAGTCACAGCTGATGGAAGATATGACAAAGTCACAGCTGATGGAAGATATGACAAAGTCACAGCTGATGAAAGACATGACAAAGTCACAGCTGATGGAAGTCATTACAAAGTCTCATTTGATGGAAGATATGACAAATTTACACCTGATGGAAAACATGACTGAGTCACAGTTGATGGAAGACATGACAAAGTCACAGCTGATGGAAGATATGACAAAGTCACAGCTGATGAAAGACATGACAAAGTCACAGCTGATGGAAGATATGACAAAGTCACAGCTGATGGAAGATATGACAAAGTCTGAGCTGATGGAAGATATGACAAAGTCACAGCTGTTGAATGATATGACAAAGTCTCAGCTGCTACATTGTGAGGATGCAGAAGCTAAACTATCAAATGTCAACAGTAATATAAGCAAATATCAATCCTATTCTGTGCTTCTGAAATATGGCGGTCATTGACAATAATTATTAAAATGTAGCTTTGATGTGGAACTGATTCACGTGTTATGCTAGAAATCATTGTAACAAAGTTTTAGGACAGAAATGAACATCAGAAGGCAACATTAGTAAAATGGAGGTCTGCCATAGGTATTTGAAACATGCACTAAGATTATTTTGATGTTTCCTTCACTGAAAAAGAAAGTAAACTGCATGGGAAAGGCCATCTTAAGAAAAAAAAAAAAAAAACAGACACAGAAACATAAGCTGAGATAACAATAATGTTATATGCAGGGGAAACAACTGTAAACTTCCTTGTTCTATGTTTATGCTGCCATCTAGATGCAGGAGTTTGTATATTTCTACAGCCTCAGGTTTGTTTCCCCCTCCCCCCCCCTCCCCCCAGGTAGACATTTTATGTCTGTACACAGTTAACAATTCCTTTTCATATAATTAGCACAGTAGAAGACTTTTAACCCTTTCGCTGCTATGGACAAGATAACTCGTCTACCCGGTAGACTGCTAAGGAGGAGTTAACTCATCTTCCATTTTCTGTGCCCTCAGTGCTAAGGACGAGCTAACCCGTCCTCGACTTTTCTTACAGATTGCTAAGAACAGTAACTCTTGGGGGTGAAATTGGAATATACATTACCTAAATCTGATCAAACTGACCCATTTACATACAATTAAAACCCTTATCATGTGCGTTTAGCCGTATTTAGATGCATTTCACACTATCCTGTTGCTTTGTTACCATAGAAGCATGGTCGGTGAAAGGAATTTTTTTGCCCTAAAATGTTTTCATGGTTTTGCGATAGTGTAATTTTTTTTTTTTTTAAATACAAAATAACAAGAAAATTGGTTAATTAAAGTTAATGACAAATTAATGGAGTTTCTTTCAATGAGTAATAGTAAGGATCACTTTAAAACGTGTGTTATATGAGCTGGGTTATCTCCGCGGCACGCCGGTGGACACATGTACTTCTGGTCGTGAGCAAGACTGACCATATGACCCAGCTATCTACATCGACTGGATTTGAAATGAAGATTTGGTCACGTACTGACATGATGATTAATATTAATGTTTCTAATAAACTATAGAACTGACATAAATGTGTTTGTCTCAAAGTGTACAATACTAGTCCTATTTTCAGGTCATAATTCCATGTGAATTTCTAGTGTAGTTGGTATCACGTCTGCCTCACAATCGAAAGGTCCAGAGTTCAACCCCTACATGCTGTTTTTATTTTTATTTTTTTAATTTTTTTAATGTTAGTAAGAGAAATTCTACAGAAATATTGCAAGGAAAAGAGAAGAAGTGTAGGAGGACAAAAAAAGTGAAGATCTACCACTTCGTTTACTACAAAGGCATTTCCCTTCATCAGTAGAGTCCGTAACATCACAGAAAAAATTCCCAACAAGAAAGTGTGTGGTATGCGCAAAAGGCAAAAAACGACGGGAAACCAGATACATGTGCAAGGACTGTGATTTGGCATTGTGTGTCGCACCTTGTTTTGAAATATTTCAGACAAAAAGATATTGTTAATAATAAAAAAAAACCATTTATTTGCTTACTAAAGTGTTTTGTGTTTGCTTTGTAAGTTTGTAGTGTTTTCTTTTTGTTGATGAGTTTTCATGGAGTAGAAATAGTGCGTCTGATATGTCAGCGCAAAGTTCAACCACACGCCTTCAGAGTTTTTATTTTTGGTGTACAATTTTTACCCCGCACCGCCAGCGCATCTTCTGCTTTTGAAGGGAAAAATGGTATTCAGCACCGGAGGAAAGATTAGCTCTTGCCTGGCTTAGCACAGTGGTTACGTTGGCTGGCGGAGGACGTAGCAGCGAAAGGGTTAATAATATGAAACAGATTGGATGCATGGTAACTGCCTCAAATCTGAAGATCAATGGTCACTCAATGGCTAGAATTCACTTTAACAACTGCTATCACATGTTTCCTGCAGGAAACATGACAATATTTTGGCAAATAATGAATTGAAAGACTCTGCTTGTGTAGTCTACAAGCCTGAGTTGTCTAACAGAAGACATGAAAAATAAACATAACTCTGGTTACATTTGTTTACAAATAACCTAAACAATTTGTGTAGCTGTCTAATAAACCTGTAACTTACTGTCCACTCCTTGTTTAGGGTTCGCACACGGGCATTTAATTTATTGCCCTGCCACCAAATGGATACTCCACTTGTCAAACTGGTATCTGCCCCACATGAAAGAATGTACATTCTATTTCTGAAGTTGTAGATTGCCAGGGAAAACTTCAGAGTTAAGCCATAAGTGCACAAAGAAATATCACCCAGGCAGGATCCTGCATTAAAAGTAATCAAGAGAATGCACATTAGTGTAATATCTAGGTAATTAGAAGAAACAAAATGTGTATAAGAAAATGTGCAGAAAAGTATGAGCCATCACAAATGATGTTGACTCCCAAACTTTTTGAGTTGTGATTGGTCTATCAAAATATGAGGTAGCATCATATACTGATGCATCACTGGTGTGACACTGGTCCGTTATCTTTAATTTCAAGGAAAATTCAGAAAACAGCTCTCTGTTAAAATAAAATAAAAAATAAAAAAAATTATTGACACTAAAGGTCAATATGAATTAACATCTAAAATTAATTAGCATCAAGGTCAGTATCATTAAACTTGTCATATAAATGCCTCTCAAGTTGAATGTCATGTAATCTTGTCAAATTATTTTGACTCAAGTTCAAAAATCAATTAAATATGTCAAATTATTGAAACTCAAGGGCAATTTCAATTAAACGTCAAATTAATCAGACTCAAGTTCAGTTTCCAATAAACGTGCCAAATTATTGAGACTCAAGCTCAATTTCAATTAAACCTGTAAAATTATTGAGATTCAAGGTCAAAATTTAAACTTGAGAAGTTAATGAGACCCAAGGTCATTATAAATTAAATTTGCACTTACCTGTCAAATTAATGAGACTCAAGTACTGGTCAACTCCATTCAGACGCACAGCATTTCCTGCCACTGGTCCTGGGATCAGTTTGGGAGTGCCAACAACATAGAAATTGAATGCTGGAGTGACAAGCATTGAACCTTCAATGCGCAGGAAAACATACCGGAATATCAGTTTGATGATGTCTTTGACTGCAAAAGGAAAAGATATTTTGGAAACAAACTAATTTTTAAACCAGCAATATGTGATTTAGAAATTGAGAAGATTATTCCCAGATATTCTGTTTTCATTTTTAATTGAGTCAAGTCAATTCTGATAAAGAGATGAGAAAGAACAAAATAATATAACTTGGCAATTTTAATGTATAAGGGTGGGTGCTAAGTTAGCTATTGTTACTCGTATTCAAAATGTATCATCTACCTGAGCAGATCAGGACAATACATTCCAAATGTATCATCTACCTGAGCAGATCAGGACAATACATTACAAATGTATCATCTACCTGAGCAGATCACGACAAAACATTCCAAATGTATAATCTACCTGAGCAGATCACAATATATTCCAAATGTATAATCTACCTGAGCAGATCACAACAATACATTCCAAATGTATCATCTACCTGAGCAGATCAGGACAATACATTCCAAATGTATCATCTACCTGAGCAGATCAGGACAATACATTACAAATGTATCATCTACCTGAGCAGATCACGACAAAACATTCTAAATGTATAATCTACCTGAGCAGATCAAAATATATTCCAAATGTATAATCTACCTGAGCAGATCACAACAATACATTCCAAATGTATCATCTACCTGAGCAGATCAGGACAATACATTCCGAATGTATCATCTACCTGAGCAGATCACAACAAAACATTCCAAATGTATCATCTACCTGAGCAGATCACAATATATTCCAAATGTATCATCTACCTGAGCAGATCAGGACAATACATTTCAAATGTATCATCTACCTGAGCAGATCACAATATATTCCAAATGTATCATCTACCTGAGCAGATCAGAACAATACATTCCACATGTATCATCTACCTGAGCAGATCACAATATATTCCCAATGTATCATCTACCTGAGCAGATCGCAATATATTCAAAATGTATAATCTACCTGAGCAGATCAGGACAATACATTCCAAATGTATCATCTACCTGAGCAGATCACGACAATACATTCCAAATGTATCATCTACCTGAGCAGATCAGGACAATACATTCTAAATGTATCATCTACCTGAGCAGATCACGACAATACATTCCAAATGTATAATCTAACTAAGGAGATCCCAATGTTTTATTCTGAATGTATCATCTGAATGAGAAAATTACAACCATACATTCTAAATGTATCATCTACCTGAGAAAATCACAACCATACATTCTGAATGTATCATCTACTTAAGGAGATGCTAATGATACATTCTGCATGTATCATCTAAATGAGGAGATTACAACCATACACTCTGAATGTATCATCTACCTGAGGAGAGCAAAAGAATACATTCCTAATGTATCATGCTCCTGAGGAAATCATGAACATACATTCTGAATGTATCATCTACCTGAGGAGATTATGACTATACATTCTAAATGTATCATCTACCTGAGGAGATTACAACAATACATTCTGAATAAATCATCTACCTGAGGAGATTACAACTATACCTTATAAATGTATCATCTACCTGAGGAGATTTCTATTCTGATGTTCATGACAAGACAGCTCACCCCTCTGAGTAGACTAACTGGGCAGTTCAAGATCTGTCAATGACTACAGCATCAACATATACAGTAACTTGAGGAAAGTGCTTATGGAGAAGGGAGTCTGTCATTGGTTGGTGAACTGGATGGCAGCTGTTTTGTATACTCGCCGGGTAGCTCTCCATCTGGGTTCATGGACCTCTGAACCACGTGTTATAGATCTAGGACTGCCACAGAGATCTGCAATTTTACCTGTACTGTCCATTATTTTTTACAAGCAAGACTGCATACATGGAAACACCTGAAGTTGGCAGAATACTGACATTTGCAGATGATGTTCTTATATATAGGAAGGAGAGAGATCAAAATCAAATAGCTGAAGAGTTACAGGTGATAGTAGATAAGGTGATCGACTGTAGTACAGAGATGAGTTCTGTAATCAACCTAGAAAAGGCAACTGTCCTGTGGTGTTCTTCGGACAATAGGTTTGTTAGAGCTGATGTTCCCAGACTCAAAATAAATCGCAGGGAAATCAAGAGACAGCAAACTGCAGTGCCTGGGAATCACCTTTGACAGAAGCTTGTCCTTCAAGGATCTCATAGAGGTGGTTGTGTCGAAGGCTCAAAACGGTCTAGCACTTAATAATTGATTATGGACTGAGTTTGCTCACTGTCTCAAAGAGTCAGCTAGTGAAATTGGAATGCATACAGAATGAAGTTATGTAGCTGATCCTGGGTTGTACAAGAGACACCCCGATTGTGTGAATCCTTGCATTGCTGACTATTGTAGATAGGCTAAAGGTGCTGCAGGCTAAGTCATACCTCAGAGTAGCTGCAGACAAAAAACACCATCTGTATGAAGCTTTGGCTGCAGGTAAGGATCAGAGGCTGAAAAGGGGAAAATTGTAGATGGCTCAAGCAGAAGACACAATGAGACAAGTATGCATGCTGGAGAACAATGGGCGAGGAGAGGAGTGGGTCAGAGTACCAGCGGAAAAGTCTGACCTGAGTAGGGTTATAATCACATTGGGCCGGGAGTGCAGAGAGTGGCCAGCAGATACTAAGGAGGTGGAAGTCCAACAGTTGATTCACCACAATTCACGCCCAGGTGGTCTGATTATCTATACAGATGGTTCAGTGTTAAGAGGAAAGAGAAGTGCCTGGGGATTTGTTGCGAAAGCCAATGGAAAGCCTTTAGTGCAAGACAGCCTAGCATACAACACTACAACATCTAGCATGCGAATTGAGGTGGAGGCGGTAACTGCAGCTAGGAGTGGCTAGAGAACAAGATGCAGACACATGATGTAATTGTAACAGACTCTCAAAGAATGCTGAGAAAGGTGAAGACAGGGATGCTTTGAGTAGAATGGCAAGCTTCACTGGAAAGGTCACGGGTAGTACATATAATTTGGATCTTTTCTCCAAGCCATGCCAGCGTGGTTCGAAATAAAGAGCAGACAGACTGGCTGGATCCGCACCACTGAGTGTTGAATTGATACATGCCAAGGCAGATTTGGTTAAGGCCTGTTGGAAACAAGCAACGGAATCAGTAGAAAAACAAGATTATTATGGCCTGGAGAGAATGAGGCACCTGAGTGTAACCAGAGGGTCTGGCCAGCTCACTACACTCAGAGGAAAGGCAATACAGATATTTAAGCAGATTGTGACTGGTACCATCAGTACTGGGACTCTTAACCGGCTGCTGAAGATGTGGATGGAGCACACATTGAAATGCCCTGAGTGCTGTGATGTCAATTCAAATTAATCGCATGGCTCCGCTAATATTTTAGGTAAACACAAATTAGTTTCATTTTCATGCCAGGATGTGTGGGGGTACAAGGAAATGAGCAAGCTGATAGACTTGCAGGTAAGGCTACTGTGAAAGCCAGACAAGCCATGGACCAGGCTGATATACTGAATGCTCTAAGAGAGTTAAGATGTTTGTGTGAACCAACTGAGAACTGTAAATATTTAACAATGGTCAGACTGCAGGAATAACATGTTAAACGGGGTGTTGCCAAACAAGAACACTACGTGGTCAAAGAAGATTTGGTTTAATTTGATTTGATTCAAGAACCGACATCACAGCACTCAGTGCATTCTCATAAGCCCTCCGTCCCCATCTTCAGCAGCCAGCAAAGAGTTCTGATACTAATGGTGCCAGTAGCTTTCTGATTAAACGTCCGTCTTGCCTTTCCTCTGAGCCTCGAGCTTATGCCAGAACCTCTCGTTACCCCCAACTGCATCAATCTCACAAGACTGTGGTGATCCATCTGCTCCTCCGAATTGTACACGCTCTCCCACAAGGCACTAACCACGTCTGCCCTATCATGCATCAGTATTCCACCAAGTTGTGCAGAACCAGCCAGTTTGTCTGCCTGTTCATTTCCAAACACACCGACATGACCTGGAGAAAAAATCCAGACAATACTCCTCACCCGTGTCCTCCGCAGTGAAGCCTGCCACTCTGCACAAAGCATGCCTGTCCTGACCTTCCTCAGCATGCTTTCTGAATCAGTTACAATCATGATGTGTGTGTTTGTCATGTTCTCTAGCCAGCGGAAAGCTGCAGTGACCGCCTCCACCTTCATCCTTAAGCTGGATGTTGTGGTATCATATGCTAGGCTCTCCTGCACCAAATGTCGACCATAACTTTTGCTAAGAAACCCTAAGCACTTCTTTTGCCTCTTGACACTGAACCATCTGTGTAAATAATCAGATCCTCTGAGCGAGCATTATCTTGAATTAATTGCTGAATTTTCACCTCTGTGGCACCTGCTGGCCAGTCTCTGCATTCCCGGCTCAGCGTGATTAAAAGATCAAAAAAGAAGAATAAACCAACACAGAACTGGTGTCGTTAGCCGCTACATGCTGTAGGATTTACTGAGGAGGGGATCCGAGCACTTATGGACTGAGTGGTTAGACGTGCAATGAGGATAATCTGTGGACTAACTAACTAAGCATGGCTGAGACTAAACAATAGAAGGTCAACAAAATCATGAGAAACTGACTAGGAGCTCTGCCTGGTCAGTCAGGTTTGCACTGTGCTCTAGGAGTATCCAGCTTGCACTGTGCTCTAGGAGTGTCCAGCTTGCACTGTGCACTAGGAGTGTCCAGCTTGCACTGTGCTCTAGGAGTGTCCAGCTTGCACTGTGCTCTAGGAGTATCCAGCTTGCACTGTGCTCTAGGAGTATCCAGCTTGCACTGTGCTCTAGGAGTATCCAGCTTGCACTGTGCTCTAGGAGTATCCAGCTTGCACTGTGCTCTAGGAGTGTCCAGCTTGCACTGTGCTCTAGGAGTATCCAGCTTGCACTGTGCTCTAGGAGTGTCCAGTTTGCACTGTGCACTAGGAGTGTCCAGCTTGCACTGTGCTCTAGGAGTGTCCAGCTTGCACTGTGCTCTAGGAGTGTCCAGTTTGCACTGTGCTCTAGGAGTGTCCAGCTTGCACTGTGCACTAGGAGTGTCAAGCTTGCACTGTGCTCTAGGAGTATCCAGCTTGCACTGTGCACTAGGAGTGTCCAGCTTGCACTGTGCTCTAGGAGTATCAAGCTTGCACTGTGCTCTAGGAGTATCCAGCTTGCACTGTGCTCTAGGAGTATCCAGCTTGCACTGTGCACTAGGAGTGTCAAGCTTGCACTGTGCTCTAGGAGTATCCAGCTTGCACTGTGCACTAGGAGTGTCCAGCTTGCACTGTGCTCTAGGAGTATCAAGCTTGCACTGTGCTCTAGGAGTGTCCAGCTTGCACTGTGCTCTAGGAGTGTCCAGCTTGCACTTCCCTTTCAATCAAGGAGTTTGAACTAAAGTTTTGTTGCCCAAGTCTTCAGACCAAACAACCAGTGAAACAGCTCAACAGAAAAGCCAGGGCAGAAATGGAAGGCTAGCAGCACAGTCAGTTGTGTTGATGAATTAGTACAGTTAGGAAACCATGGCAATAATGCAGTTCCAGGGACAAAGACTTCAAGCGGTGGATATAACAATACAATCATGGCTTAGAGCTATTTCTTAGTTACAGTTTTAGACACATGGTCTATTAGTGAAAATAGCTGGCGCTACAATTTTCTGCTTGTTAATGTATCATACAAAGGTTTCTATTAGTGCACACGGTCCAAGCTAGAAGTCATTTGATAGAACATACTAGAGATTGTGGTCCATGAAGTCTTGTTTGTGGCCGTGTTGCAGACAAGGCTTCCATTGGCTGAGGCTCCATTTTCATAGTAAAGGCCATTGATGACACAGACATCATCCTGCAATATTGGGAACATATTTTACACATTCTAAACACAGACATCATCCTGCAATATTGGGAACATATTTTACACATTCTAAACACAGACATCATCCTGCAATACTAGGAACATGGAGATACTGACCTGTCTGCTTTACACATTCTACACACAGACTCTACAGACACACTCTACACATAGATTCTACAGACACACTCTACACACAGATTCTACAGACACACTCTACACATAGATTCTACAGACACACTCTACACACAGATTCTACAGACACACTCTACACACAGATTCTACAGACACACTCTACACACAGACTCTACACACAGACTCTACACACACATTCTACACACAGATTCTACAGACAGATTCTACACACACATTCTACACACAGACTCTACACACACATTCTACACACACATTCTACACACACATTCTACACACACATTCTACACACACATTCTACAGACAGATTCTACACACAGACTCTACACACACATTCTACACACACATTCTACACACACATTCTACACACACATTCTACACACACATTCTACACACACATTCTACACACACATTCTACACACACATTCTACACACACATTCTACACACACATTCTACACACACATTCTACACACACATTCTACACACACATTCTACACACAGACTCTACACACACATTCTACACACACATTCTACACACACATTCTACACACACATTCTACACACACATTCTACACACACATTCTACACACACATTCTACACACACATTCTACACACACATTCTACACACAGACTCTACACACACATTCTACACACAGACTCTACACACACATTCTACACACAGACTCTACACACACATTCTACACACAGACTCTACACACACATTCTACACACAGACTCTACACACACATTCTACACACAGACTCTACACACACATTCTACACACAGACTCTACACACACATTCTACACACACATTCTACACACAGACTCTACACACACATTCTACACACAGATTCTACACACACATTCTACACACACATTCTACACACACATTCTACACACAGACTCTACACACACATTCTACACACACATTCTACACACAGACTCTACACACACATTCTACACACAGACTCTAAACACACTTTCTACACACAGACTCTACACAAACATTCTACACACACATTCTACACACAGACTCTACACACACATTCTACACACACATTCTTCACACACATTATACACACACATTCTACACACACATTCTACACACACATTCTACACACACATTCTACACACAGACTCTACACACACATTCTACACACAGACTCTACACACACATTCTACACACACATTCTACACACAGACTCTACACACACATTCTACACACAGACTCTACACACACATTCTACACACAGACTCTACACACACATTCTACACACACATTCTACACACACACTCTACACACACATTCTACACACACACTCTACACACACATTCTACACACAGACTCTACACACACATTCTACACACACACTCTACACACACACTCTACACACACATTCTACACACAGACTCTACACACACATTCTACACACACATTCTACACACACATTCTACACACACACTCTACACACACATTCTACACACAGACTCTACACACACATTCTACACACAGACTCTACACACACATTCTACACACACATTCTACACACAGACTCTACACACACATTCTACACACACATTCTACACACAGACTCTACACACACATTCTACACACACATTCTTCACACACATTATACACACACATTCTACACACACATTCTACACACACATTCTACACACACATTCTACACACAGACTCTACACACACATTCTACACACAGACTCTACACACACATTCGACACACAGACTCTACACACACATTCTACACACACATTCTATACACAGACTCTACACACACATTCTACACACAGACTCTACACACACATTCTACACACAGACTCTACACACACATTCTACACACAGACTCTACACACACATTCTACACACACATTCTACACACACATTCTACACACAGACTCTACACACACATTCTACACACAGACTCTACACACACATTCTACACACACATTCTACACACATTCTACACACAGACTCTACACACACATTCTACAGACAGACTCTACACACACATTCTACACACAGACTCTACACACACATTCTACACACAGACTCTACACACACATTCTACACACAGTCTCTACACACATATTCTACACACAGACTCTACACACACATTCTACACACACATTCTACACACAGACTCTACACACACATTCTACACACACATTCTACACACAGACTCTACACACACATTCTACACACACATTCTACACACAGACTCTACACACACATTCTACACACAGACTCTACACACACATTCTACACACACATTCTACACACAGACTCTACACACACATTCTACACACACATTCTACACACAGACTCTACACACACATTCTACACACAGATTCTACACACACATTCTTCACACACATTCTACACACACATTCTACACACACATTCTACACACAGACTCTACACACACATTCTACACACAGACTCTACACACACATTCTACACACAGACTCTACACACACATTCTACACACAGACTCTACACACACTATCTACACACACATTCTACACACATATTCTACACACAGACTCTACACACACATTCTACACACAGACTCTACACACACATTCTACACACAGACTCTACACAAACATTCTACACACAGACTCTACACACACATTCTACACACAGACTCTACACACACATTCTACACACACATTCTACACACACATTCTACACACACATTGTACACACACATTCTAAACACACATTCTACACACACATTCTACACACAGACTCTACACACACATTCTACACACAGATTCTACACACACATTCTACACACACATTCTACACACACATTCTACAGACAAGCTCTAAAAACAGACTCTGCACACACATTCTACAGACAAGCTCTTAAAACAGACTCTACACACACATTCTACGCACAGACTCTACACACACATTTTACACACAAACTCTACACACACATTCTACACAAACATTCTACACACACATTCTGCACACACATTCTAAACACACATTCTACACACACATTCTACACACACATTCTACACACACATTCTACAGACAAGCTCTAAAAACAGACTCTGCACACACATTCTACAGACAAGCTCTAAAAACAGACTCTACACACACATTCTACACACAGACTCTACACACACATTCTACACACAGACTCTACACACACATTCTACACACAGACTCTACACACACATTCTACACACAGACTCTACACACACATTCTACACACAGACTCTACACACACATTCTACACACAGACTCTACACACACATTCTACACACAGACTCTACACACACATTCTACACACACATTCTACACACAGACTATAAACACACATTCTACACACAGATTCTACAGACAAGCTCTAAAAACAGACTCTGCACACACATTCTACAGACAAGCTCTAAAAACAGACTCTACACACACATTCTACACAGAGACTACACACACATTCTACACACACATTCTACACACACATCATTCTACACACACATTCTACAGACAAGCTCTAAAAACAGACTCTGCACACACATTCTACAGACAAGCTCTAAAAACAGACTCTACACACACATTCTACACACAGACTCTACACACACATTCTACACACAGACTCTACACACACATTCTACACACAGACTCTACACACACATTCTACACACAGACTCTACACACACATTCTACACACAGACTCTACACACACATTCTACACACACATTCTACACACACATTCTACACACACATTCTACACACACATTCTACACACACATTCTACACACAGACTCTACACACACATTCTACACACAGACTCTACACACACATTCTACACACAGACTCTACACACACATTCTACACACAGACTCTACACACACATTCTACACACAGACTCTACACACACATTCTACACACAGACTCTACACACACATTCTACACACAGACTCTACACACACATTCTACACACACATTCTACACACAGACTCTACACACACATTCTACACACAGATTCTACACACACATTCTACACACACATTCTACACACACATTCTACACACAGACTCTACACACACATTCTACACACACATTCTACACACAGACTCTACACACACATTCTACACACAGACTCTAAACACACTTTCTACACACAGACTCTACACACACATTCTACACACACATTCTACACACATTCTACACACACATTCTACACACAGACTCTACACACACATTCTACACACACATTCTTCACACACATTATACACACACATTCTACACACACATTCTACACACACATTCTACACACACATTCTACACACAGACTCTACACACACATTCTACACACAGACTCTACACACACATTCGACACACACATTCTACAGACAGACTCTACACACACATTCTACACACAGACTCTACACACACATTCTACACACAGACTCTACACACACATTCTACACACAGTCTCTACACACACATTCTACACACAGACTCTACACACACATTCTACACACACATTCTACACACAGACTCTACACACACATTCTACACACACATTCTACACACAGACTCTACACACACATTCTACACACACATTCTACACACAGACTCTACACACACATTCTACACACAGACTCTACACACACATTCTACACACACATTCTACACACAGACTCTACACACACATTCTACACACACATTCTACACACAGACTCTACACACACATTCTACACACAGATTCTACACACACATTCTTCACACACATTCTACACACACATTCTACACACACATTCTACACACAGACTCTACACACACATTCTACACACAGACTCTACACACACATTCTACACACAGACTCTACACACACATTCTACACACAGACTCTACACACACTATCTACACACACATTCTACACACACATTCTACACACAGACTCTACACACACATTCTACACACAGACTCTACACACACATTCTACACACAGACTCTACACACACATTCTACACACAGACTCTACACACACATTCTACACACAGACTCTACACACACATTCTACACACACATTCTACACACACATTCTACACACACATTCTACACACACATTCTACACACACATTCTAAACACACATTCTACACACACATTCTACACACAGACTCTACACACAGATTCTACACACAGATTCTACACACACATTCTACACACACATTCTACACACACATTCTACACACACATTCTACAGACAAGCTCTAAAAACAGACTCTGCACACACATTCTACAGACAAGCTCTAAAAACAGACTCTACACACACATTCTACGCACAGACTCTACACACACATTTTACACACAAACTCTACACACACATTCTACACACACATTCTACACACACATTCTACACACACATTCTACACACACATTCTACACACACATTCTACACACACATTCTACACACACATTCTACAGACAAGCTCTAAAAACAGACTCTGCACACACATTCTACAGACAAGCTCTAAAAACAGACTCTACACACACATTCTACACACAGACTCTACACACACATTCTACACACAGACTCTACACACACATTCTACACACAGACTCTACACACACATTCTACACACAGACTCTACACACACATTCTACACACAGACTCTACACACACATTCTACACACAGACTCTACACACACATTCTACACACAGACTCTACACACACATTCTACACACACATTCTACACACAGACTATACACACACATTCTACACACAGATTCTACAGACAAGCTCTAAAAACAGACTCTGCACACACATTCTACAGACAAGCTCTAAAAACAGACTCTACACACACATTCTACACAGAGACTACACACACATTCTACACACACATTCTACACACACATCATTCTACACACACATTCTACAGACAAGCTCTAAAAACAGACTCTGCACACACATTCTACAGACAAGCTCTAAAAACAGACTCTACACACACATTCTACACACAGACTCTACACACACATTCTACACACAGACTCTACACACACATTCTACACACAGACTCTACACACACATTCTACACACAGACTCTACACACACATTCTACACACAGACTCTACACACACATTCTACACACACATTCTACACACAGACTCTACACACACATTCTACACACAGACTCTACACACACATTCTACACACAGACTCTACACACACATTCTACACACACATTCTACACACACATTCTACACACACATTCTACACACACATTCTACACACAGACTCTACACACACATTCTACACACAGACTCTACACACACATTCTACACACACATTCTACACACACATTCTACACACACATTCTACACATAGACTCTACACACACATTCTACACACACATTCTACACACAGACTCTACACACACATTCTACACACATATTCTACACACAGACTCTACACACACATTCTACACACAGACTCTACACACACATTCTACACACAGACTCTATACACACATTCTACACACAGACTCTACACACACATTCTACACACACATTCTACACACACATTCTACACACAGACTCTACACACACATTCTACACACAGACTCTACACACACATTCTACACACAGACTCTACACACACATTCTACACACAGACTCTACACACACATTCTACACACACATTCTACACACAGACTCTACACACACATTCTACACACAGATTCTACACACACATTCTACACACACATTCTACACACACATTCTACACACAGACTCTACACACACATTATACACACACATTCTACACACAGACTCTACACACACATTCTACACACACATTCTACACACAGACTCTACACACACATTCTACACACAGACTCTACACACACATTCTACACACAGACTCTACACACACATTCTACACACACATTCTACACACAGACTCTACACACACATTCTACACACACATTCTACACACAGACTCTACACACACATTCTACACACAGATTCTACACACACATTCTTCACACACATTCTACACACACATTCTACATACACATTCTACACACAGACTCTACACACACATTCTACACACAGACTCTACACACACATTCTACACACAGACTCTACACACACATTCTACACACAGACTCTACACACACATTCTACACACACATTCTACACACAGACTCTACACACACATTCTACACACAGATTCTACACACACATTCTACACA
Source organism: Candidula unifasciata (assembly GCA_905116865.2). Lineage (NCBI taxonomy): Eukaryota > Metazoa > Mollusca > Gastropoda > Stylommatophora > Geomitridae > Candidula > Candidula unifasciata. The sequence goes on along the minus strand of CAJHNH020008441.1, from coordinate 617,659 downwards.
CAGACTCTACACACACATTCTACACACAGACTCTACACACACATTCTACACACACATTCTGCACACAGACTCTACACACACATTCTACACACAGACTTTACACACACATTCTACACACAGACTCTACACATGTAATGAAGTATAGGCAGAAAGGGGTTAAATGAACAAGCATACATTTCAGACCACCACATGGCGTACTAATCCATCACTGTGTGAAATGACAGAATGGGTGATTAGAAAGCCATGGCCTAGCCAGCTATGCAGAACACACCGCCATGACATCTGACAGTGAGGGATGAAACATTTGACGAGTGCCCGTGAGCTGTGACCAGCTGACGAGATACGTTCATCCAAACGTGACCACCAAGGACAGGTGACAGGGGGGTGATTAAGATGGTACGCCAGGAGGAGCGGGAAAGCGGTGGAATAAAGTCAGAGCCAGGGGCTTGAGAGTTAGTTAGGACGGAACCGCTGGAGAACAGTTAGTTAGCTCCGGAACCGCTTGAGAGGACAGTTAGGACCGGACTACTTGAGAGACCAGTTGAGAAAACTAGTGCTGTACTTCGTTAGAAGGTATATGTTAAACTTGGAGTTTAACTAGAACAGAGAGTTAGCCCCGGAACCGCCATGAGAAGACAGTTAGGGCTAGACCGCTAGAGAAACCGGTTAGGAGAAAACTAGTGCTTTACTTCGTTTAGAAGGTATATGTTAAACTTGGAGTTTAGCCAGAACAGTGGTTAAGGAACTCGTAGAGGCATACGAATAGCCAGTAATAAGGAGTGTTCATATACTATTGCTTATTGAATTTATGAAATGTGTGTGACGAGAATATTATGAATAAACCAGCTCTTATGTAATTGATTACATCACTGGCCTTGTTCTTGAGTACGATTGAAGAGAGATACGAACCATATTCATTCCACTTGGCCGAATTAGGCACATCTATTTCTTGGGGGATGTACAGACGCCCCGTTTAGACAAGTGTGAGGATATTTGGATGCCGTGACCAACGATCAGTCTTGTGTACTCGACATCTTTAAAAACAAGACTGCTGTTACAACATAACAAATAAGCAACTGCTATAAAAAGGTGAACTAAAAGCAAGTTCATGATTTTGCCTGCTGAGTAAGAAAAGTCGAGAAAAACTGTCATCGGAATAGAGAGACGTAAACCAGACCAACAGCCTGCACCACCTTTTGGAGCCAACCGTCTACACTAGAATCAGGGGGACACGCCCGTTCTAGCCTGGAGCAAACCGTCTACACTAGAATCAGGGGGACGCGCCCGTTCTAGTCGGGAGCCATAATATAAACTTTCCTAACTTTACACACTCGGAAGACTATAGAAAAGTCAAGAACTGTGAGCTGTTGGATTTTACAAATAGGAACTGAAAAAAAAAAAGCGCGATTTTAAAGAACCTTGAACATTAACATTAATTAGTTTAAATATATTGTGATTTTCATTTTTTCAGTGGTGTAGGAAAAACCTTTTCTTATCTTTTCCTACCTTTCATCCTGAACGTAGAAAATAATTCCAGGACAGTGCCGATTTTTAATTACAGTGTGTTGTGAAACGAGAATTTTTTTCAGACCGCACTTAACAAGGTAATACGACATTTTCTGTTTTAAATTATATTTTAGTTTACATTAGTTAATTTTCCAGGTTTTAATAATGGCATATCAAGGAACAGTGAGAGCACAGTTTAGCAGAGTTTTTAATGAAATAGCACAGTTAGGTAGAAAACTCCGTATTCCATTTTTTATAGAACAAACAACTGCTCAGCATTGGTCCACTGTAGATAGTCGTAGACAAAGACAGAGAGAAAGAAATTATAATATAGCATCAGTCACTAGAAGTAACGTCGCTGCTAATCGACTGTCCAGTTCCCCAGACAGGCGAAATTATGCTAACGAGAGATTGCAATACCCTAGAGATAATCAGTACCGCAGACCAGACAACACAAAAGCATACGAGAAAACTCTGGGTCAAGCGAGGTCACAAATACTGAACGAAAGAATCAAAAATAGTGATTTTAATAGAGCCGACAGGTTACGAACGTTAGCAAATAATAGAAAAAGCAGAGCACAGGAGCAGTGGCATAATTATGGCAACAGTTATCAGAACATTAATAGAGTAGGAAATATCCATGATAATAACCGAAGTCGAGTTAGGTCATGTTATCCAGATACCAGATTTCGCATGATGAGCACTAATCAAGATTACAGAGCCCACGTTACGACCCATAATCAAGCCAACAAATTCAAAAGAGACAGGTTAAGAAAATTAGGCTACAATAAGAATATAAGATTGCAAAATTTAGGAAATAATCGCGAGGTCAGTAACTATAACGGATTATGGCAGACAGGTAATAAAAGCACGTGCGCTGCTGATGATGAGACAAACAAATTAGAAGTAAGAGGGTTAAAAGAGAGGAATCCCATGAAACGGTTTAATAAAAGCTACATTAACGAAGTAAACGCGGTAACTGTAAACGGGACACACGGTCAATACTTTAAAGAGGAAGGGAACATAGAGAAAGAGTTAACACTGACTAAAGTTAAGTCGGAACAAGAAGAAGATGAAGATGGTTGTTTAGCAATGGAATGGTTATGGGAAGTAAACGCGGTAGAAGTAAAAAGGCTAGATAGCAATAGCACACATAGGAAAGTAGAGAAGGTAGGGACAATTAAAGAAAGAAATCAGCAGGATTTGTCTTATAGACAGGTGATGCCTACAGAAGAAGAAGGTGAAGGAATAAATACATTACCGTTTGTAGTGAGTAACATAAAGGTAGATCTATTCTCAGAAAACTACGACGCAGATAGTGAAATTGGGATCACAAACAAAACGGGTCGTAGAATTTTAGTCGCGGTTAGAACCAGGACTAATACTCCGTCTAGGGTGAAAGAATTAAAACCGTCAGAAGTACCAGTTAAAGGCACATGTAATAGTAGAAGAGAAGAAGAAGAAACAGTAGAAACTTCGCCTAACAAAAGAGCAAAACAGGAGACAAGAATGTCGGGCATTAAAAATTCGCATACCGATTTAAACGAGCGGCATGGTTTACAGGAAAATAAAGATGCGAGAAAATCAAATGTATTAGATGGAAATTTACACGGAAATAAAAGTAACCAGAAGTGTCGTAATGAAGTGGCATCTATCGAATATAGCAAAATTAATAAGATGTTCCGATTTATTGCTAACTTATCATTTAAGAAAAGAAAAAACACAGATCACTAATAAGACAGAAGAAGAAATAGAACTAGAACAGTTAGCATCCACTACAGTTAGTAAGGCCAGAATCACCAGGGGGTAGACTGAATTTATACCCTGAGTAAACCATACATTAATTACAGGGGGGATGTATAGGCACGACTGTGCCACACACACACATTCTACACACACATTCTACACACATTCTACACACAGACTCTACACACACATTCTACACACAGACTCTACACACACATTCTACACACAGACTCTACACACACATTCTACACACAGACTCTACACACACATTCTACACACAGACTCTACACACACATTCTACACACACATTTTACACACAGACTCTACACACACATTCTACACACAGATTCTACACAAACATTCTACACACACATTCTACACACACATTCTACACACACATTCTACACACACATTCTACACACACATGCTACACACACATTCTACACACAGACTCTACACACACATTCTACACACACATTCTACACACAGACTCTACACACACATTCTACACACAGACTCTACACACACATTCTACACACAGACTCTACACACACATTCTACACACACATTCTACACACACATTCTACACACAGACTCTACACACACATTCTACACACAGATTCTACACACACATTCTTCACACACATTCTACACACACATTCTACACACACATTCTACACACAGACTCTACACGCACATTCTACACACAGACTCTACACACACATTCTACACACAGACTCTACACACACATTCTACACACAGACTCTACACACACATTCTACACACACATTCTACACACAGACTCTACACACACATTCTACACACAGACTCTACACACACATTCTACACACAGACTCTACACACACATTCTACACACAGACTCTACACACACATTCTACACACACATTCTACACACAGACTCTACACACACATTCTACACACAGACTCTACACACACATTCTACACACAGACTCTACACACACATTCTACACACAGACTCTACACACACATTCTACACACAGACTCTACACACACATTCTACACACACATTCTACACACACATTCTACACACACATTCTACACACACATTCTACACACACATTCTACACACAGACTCTACACACACATTCTACACACAGATTCTACACACACATTCTACACACACATTCTACAGGCAAGCTCTAAAAACAGACTCTGCACACACATTCTACAGACAAGCTCTAAAAACAGACTCTACACACACATTCTACACACAGACTCTACACAGACATTCTACACACAGACATTCTACACACACATTCTACACACACATTCTACACACACATTCTACACACAGACTCTACACACACATTCTACACACACATTCTACACACACATTCTACACACACATTCTACACACACATTCTACACACACATTCTACACACAGACTCTACACACACATTCTACACACAGATTCTACACACACATTCTACACACACATTCTACAGGCAAGCTCTAAAAACAGACTCTGCACACACATTCTACAGACAAGCTCTAAAAACAGACTCTACACACACATTCTACACACAGACTCTACACAGACATTCTACACACAAACTCTACACACACATTCTACACACACATTCTACACACACATTCTACACACACATTCTACACACACATTCTACACACACATTCTACAGACAAGCTCTAAAAACAGACTCTGCACACACATTCTACAGACAAGCTCTAAAAACAGACTCTACACACACATTCTACACACAGACTCTACACACCCATTCTACACACAGACTCTACACACACATTCTACACACAGACTCTACACACACATTCTACACACACATTCTACACACAGACTCTACACACACATTCTACACACAGACTCTACACACACATTCTACACACAGACTCTACACACACATTCTACACACACATTCTACACACAGACTCTACACACACATTCTACACACAGATTCTACAGACAAGCTCTAAAAACAGACTCTGCACACACATTCTACAGACAAGCTCTAAAAACAGACTCTACACACACATTCTAAACAGAGACTACACACACATTCTACACACACATTCTACACACACATTCTACACACACATTCTACAGACAAGCTCTAAAAACAGACTCTGCACACACATTCTACAGACAAGCTCTAAAAACAGACTCTACACACACATTCTACACACAGACTCTACACACACATTCTACACACAGACTCTACACACACATTCTACACACAGACTCTACACACACACATTCTACACACAGACTCTACACACACATTCTACACACAGACTCTACACACACATTCTACACACACATTCTACACACAGACTCTACACACACATTCTACACACACATTCTACACACAGACTCTACACACACATTCTACACACAGACTCTACACACACATTCTACACACAGACTCTACACACACATTCTACACACAGACTCTACACACACATTCTACACATACATTCTACACACACATTCTACACACAGACTACACACACATTCTACACACAGACTCTACACACACATTCTACACACAGAATCTACACACACATTCTACACACAGACTCTACACACACATTCTACACACAGACTCTACACACACATTCTACACACACATTCTACACACACATTCTACACACACATTCTACACACACATTCTACACAAACATTCTACACACAGACTCTACACACACATTCTACACACAGATTCTACACACACATTCTACACACACATTCTACACACACATTCTACAGACAAGCTCTAAAAACAGACTCTGCACACACATTCTACAGACAAGCTCTAAAAACAGACTCTGCACACACATTCTACAGACAAGCTCTAAAAACAGACTCTACACACACATTCTACACACAGACTCTACACACACATTCTACACACAGACTCTACACACACATTCTACACACAGACTCTACACACACATTCTACACACACATTCTACACACAGACTCTACACACACATTCTACACACAGACTCTACACACACATTCTACACACAGACTCTACACACACATTCTACACACACATTCTACACACACATTCTACACACAGACTCTACACACACATTCTGCACACAGATTCTACAGACAAGCTCTAAAAACAGACTCTGCACACACATTCTACAGACAAGCTCTAAAAACAGACTCTACACACACATTCTACACAGAGACTACACACACATTCTACACACACATTCTACACACAGACTCTACACACACATTCTACACACAGATTCTACAGACAAGCTCTAAAAACAGACTCTGCACACACATTCTACAGACAAGCTCTAAAAACAGACTCTACACACACATTCTACACAGAGACTACACACACATTCTACACACACATTCTACACACACATTCTACAGACAAGCTCTAAAAACAGACTCTGCACACACATTCTACAGACAAGCTCTAAAAACAGACTCTACACACACATTCTACACAGAGACTACACACACATTCTACACACACATTCTACACACAGACTCTACACACACATTCTACACACAGATTCTACAGACAAGCTCTAAAAACAGACTCTGCACACACATTCTACAGACAAGCTCTAAAAACAGACTCTACACACACATTCTACACAGAGACTACACACACATTCTACACACACATTCTACACACACATTCTACAGACAAGCTCTAAAAACAGACTCTGCACACACATTCTACAGACAAGCTCTAAAAACAGACTCTACACACACATTCTACACACAGACTCTACACACACATTCTACACACACATTCTACACACAGACTCTACACACACATTCTACACACAGACTCTACACACACACATTCTACACACAGACTCTACACACACATTCTACACACAGACTCTACACACACATTCTACACACACATTCTACACACACATTCTACACACAGACTCTACACACAGACTCTACACACAGACTCTACACACACATTCTACACACAGACTCTACACACACATTCTACACACACATTCTACACACAGACTCTACACACACATTCTACACACAGACTCTACACACACATTCTACACACAGACTCTACACACACATTCTACACACACATTCTACACACACATTCTACACACAGACTCTACACACAGACTCTACACACACATTCTACACACACATTCTACACACAGACTCTACACACACATTCTACACACAGATTCAACAGACAGATTCTACACACATTCTGCACACATTCTTCACACAGATTCTACACACATTCTACACACAGATTTGACAGACAAATTCTACACACAGACTCTACAGACAAATCTACACACATATTCTACAAATTCTACACACACATTTTATAGACTTATTTTACAGACAGATTCTATGCACAGATTCTACAAATTCTACACACAGATTCTGCAGACAAATCTCAAACATAAAGTCTGCATGCAAATTCAACACATAATTTCTAGACACAAATTCTGGAATTTTCTGTATAAAATTCTACACACAAATTCTTAACAATGCAAATTAACACTACCAAGCTTTTGTGTTTTGAATAACTGGCAGTGTTCTTTACAAGATTCTTTCTATGTAGTTGCTAGATTCTAACTATGTAGCTGCCCATTTTCTTTCTCTATAACCTGATAAATCTTAGAACTTGCTTAAAGCTATCCATGATCGAGATCATTGTTACTACTGATAACCAATGAAAAAAAAAAATATATCGTTGGTCAACAAATTATTTTATATCCTTGAACAACAGATGATATCTAATCACAGATATCAAAAGATGATATCTAACTGATCTGAGATCTTACCCTGGGTACACATCCAGTGAGAGTGCATGTTTCTCTGTTGGAGTCGAAGATGATATAGAACTGCACCTGGCTGACAAATGAGACATTGTTGCTAACTGACACAGCCCAGCTGTCAGCTGATGGGACCATACATGTGGCGGTCTCAAGGTCAATGACTACAGCATCAACAGTTACTTGCTGTATGGCTGTGTTTATTTTTATTGATGTTCTTGAAACCTGGCAAACAACATATTGTGTGAAAAGCATACCGGTATATTACATCAAGATAGTGTATGAGAAATAAAACCAAGATAGTGTGTGAGAAACAGCATCAAGATATTTAGTGAAAAACAGCAGCAATACATTGTGTGAAAATCACATCAAGATATTGTGTGAGAAATGACATCAAAACATTGTTCTATCAAATTTCTATTACTTTCCTTCCTTTAAGTGCCAAACTAGATCACTAATCCATCATAGGCTACATAAATTAATATTAACTCAAACAACAACATCCAACAAACACTCATTTCTAGACAGTATCAATGAAATAACTTTCCCTTGTGAGAAGCTCAACTTTCCCTTGTGAGAAGCTCAACTTTCCCTTGTGAGAAGCTCAACTTTCCCTTGTGAGAAACTTAACTTTCCCTTGTGAGAAGCTCAACTTTCCCTTGTGAGAAGCTCAACTTTCCCTTGCTCAACTTTTCCATCCGTTGTGTCCTGGATAGACTTTTAGATGTTTATGCTGCCCTGGAAGACAACTGTCTATGGTGCCCTGGAAGACAACTGTCTATGGTGTCCTGGAAGACAACTGTCTATGCTGTCCTGGAAGACAACTGTCTATGCTGCCCTGGAAGACAACTGTCTATGCTGCCCTGGAAGACAACTGTCTATGGTGTCCTGGAAGACAACTGTCTATGCTGTCCTGGAAGACAACTGTCTATGCTGCCCTGGAAGACAACTGTCTATGGTGCCCTGGAAGACTACTGTCTATGCTGTCCTGGAAGACAACTGTCTATGCTGCCCTGGAAGACAACTGTCTATGCTGCCCTGGAAGACTACTGTCTATGCTGCCCTGGAAGACAACTGTCTATGGTGCCCTTGATGACAACTGTCTATGCTGTCCTGGAAGACAACTGTCTATGCTGCCCTGGAAGACAACTGTCTATGGTGTCCTGGAAGACAACTGTCTATGCTGTCCTGGAAGACAACTGTCTATGCTGCCCTGGAAGACAACTGTCTATGGTGCCCTGGAAGACAATTGTCTATGGTGCCCTGGAAGACAACTGTCTATGCTGTCCTGGAAGACAACTGTCTATGCTGCCCTGGAAGACAACTGTCTATGGTGTCCTGGAAGACAACTGTCTATGCTGCCCTGGAAGACAACTGTCTATGGTGTCCTGGAAGACAACTGTCTATGCTGTCCTGGAAGACAACTGTCTATGCTGCCCTGGAAGACAACTGTCTATGGTGCCCTGGAAGACAATTGTCTATGGTGCCCTGGAAGACAACTGTCTATGCTGCCCTGGAAGACAACTATCTATGGTGTCCTGGAAGACAACTGTCTATGCTGTCCTGGAAGACAACTGTCTATGCTGCCCTGGAAGACAACTGTCTATGGTGCCCTGGAAGACAATTGTCTATGGTGCCCTGGAAGACAACTGTCTATGCTGCCCTCGAAGACAACTGTCTATGCTGCCCTGGAAGACAACTGTCTATGGTGCCCTGGAAAACAACTGTCTATGCTGCCCTGGAAGACAACTGTTTATGTTGCCCTGGATGACAACTGTCTATGCTGCCCTGGAAGACAACTGTCTATGGTGTCCTGGAAGACAACTGTCTATGCTGTCCTGGAAGACAACTGTCTATGCTGCCCTGGAAGACAACTGTCTATGGTGCCCTGGAAGACAATTGTCTATGGTGCCCTGGAAGACAACTGTCTATGCTGCCCTCGAAGACAACTGTCTATGCTGCCCTGGAAGACAACTGTCTATGGTGCCCTGGAAAACAACTGTCTATGCTGCCCTGGAAGACAACTGTTTATGTTGCCCTGGATGACAACTGTCTATGCTGCCCTGGAAGACAACTGTCTATGGTGCCCTGGAAGACAACTGTCTATGCTGCCCTGGAAGACAACTGTCTATGGTGCCCTGGAAGACAACTGTCTATGGTGCCCTGGAAGACTACTGTCTATGCTGCCCTGGAAGACAACTGTCTATGCTGCCCTGGATGACAACTGTCTATGCTGCCCTGGAAGACAACTGTCTATGGTGCCCTGGAAGACAACTGTCTATGCTGCCCTGGAAGACAACTGTCTATGCTGCCCTGGAAGACAACTATGGTGCCCTGGAAGACAACTGTTTATGTTGCCCTGGAAGACAACTGTCTATGCTGCCCTGGGAGACAACTGTCTATGGTGCCCTGGATGACAACTGTCTATGCTGCCCTGGAAGACAACTGTCTATGTTGCCCTGGATGACAACTGTCTATGGTGCCCTGGAAGACAACTGTCTATGATGCCCTGGAAGACAACTGTTTATGTTGCCCTGGATGACAACTGTCTATGATGCCCTGGAAGACAACTGTCTATGCTGCCCTGGAAGACAACTGTTTATGTTGCCCTGGATGACAACTGTCTATGGTGCCCTGGATGACAACTGTCTATGGTGCCCTGGAAGACAACTGTTTATGCTGCCCTGGAAGACTACTGTCTATGCTGCCCTGGAAGACAACTGTCTATGGTGCCCTGGAAGACAACTCTCTATGCTGCCCTGGATGACAACTGTCTATGGTGCCCTGGAAGACAACTGTTTATGTTGCCCTGGATGACAACTGTCTATGGTGCCCTGGATGACAACTGTCTATGCTGCCCTGGAAGACAACTGTTTATGGAGCCCTGGATGACAACTGTCTATGATGCCCTGGAAGACAACTGTCTATGGTGCCCTGGAAGACAATTGTCTATGGTGCCCTGGGAGACAACTGTCTATGTTGACCTGGAAGAAGGTTAGCTGCAAGATTTCATGAAACTCATCACATACCCAGCATATACAATCTGAAAACACTGTAGACTGGAATAAATGTGCATGGATCAAGATGTGAGTCAAGACAGAACTGCCTGCTGCCATAGGTGGCCATGTTTGTAGTTTATAGATCTGTACTAGGGTGGAGAAAGCCCTTAGTACTAAAATTAAAAATAAGGGAAAAATAGTTCGTTTAGGTGGGGGCTAGAAACAAATGTATTCTAGTCCAGGCATTAGATCTTCTGTGTAAAGTCTAATAAGGTCCAGGTAACGCCAAAACTAAACTAAACTAGAAAACTAAACTAACAAACTAGGCACACTACTTACAAATCCTAAGCTGAAGAAAACAACTGTAACTATGAATACAACGTTGAACATAATTTTATTTAACTTCACATCAGCATGGCCAAAAGTAACGACATAAACGACCACGTGCTGGAACAAAACCTCAATTACCTATGGTCGCCATACCCATAGACCGGCCCATTGTGCAAAGCATCAGTCTGTTAGGTTCGGCTTCCACAGGTTGGTCCGGAAGTCAAAACAGGCTTGAAACTTTCAGTCGGCCGTTTAAATACCCAGTGGGCTGAATTTTCCCCATCTTCCGCCCCGACTATTAACTGCCAATGTTGATCCTATTTGCCAGTTGGCATTTTCAAACCAGGATAAACCTTCAAAGACCTTTAATCTGTTGTACTGTAGTCTTCGTAGCTTCCACCCTGTTACAGATCAATAAATAAACACTTACTTCAAGTTTCTGAAGGTGACACTTCAAATGTCCTTTAGCAAATGGATAGCCAGTCAATGTTATCTTCTTGCAGCCTCCATCATCCAACTGAATGTCACAGATGTTTCCCCCCAAAATGCCAGTTAAGGCTGGTGGCTTTGTCCAGTCGATAGAGCAGTCAAACCCAAGGTAAGGATCTCTACAGCTACATGAAAACCCTGAAATGTGTCATCGTGGGATATCAACTGAAAACATGCAACCCCTGAAATATGTTATCATAGGATATCAACTAAAAACATGCAACCCCTGAAATATGTTATCATAGGATATCAACTGAAAACATGCCACCTTTAAAATATGTTATCATGGGATATCAACTGAAAACATGCAACCCCTGAAATATGTTATCATGGGATATCAACTGAAAACATGCAACCCCTGAAATATGTTATCATGGGATATCAACTGAAAACATGCAACCCTTGAAATATGTTATCATGGGATATCAACTGAAAACATGCAACCCTTGAAATATGTTATCATGGGATATCAACTGAAAACATGCCACCTTTGAAATATGTTATTGTGGGATATCAACCGAAAACATGCAACCTTTGAAATGTGTTATCATGGGATATCAACCGAAAATGTGCAGCCTCTGAAATATGTCATTGCAGGATATAAACTCAAAAAATACAAACCCTGAAATGTGTTTTTGTGGGATTTCAACTGAAAACTTGCAATCCCTGAAATATGGCATGGTTAGATATCAACTGGAAACATACAAACCCTAAAAATGTCATTGCAGAATGTCAACTGAAAACATAAAAATTCATGAGGTATGCGTCCTTATCAGTGACAAGTGAAATAATACAGATGTGCTGATTTTTACAGACCGGTCCATTTTACGAGGACATACAAGTGCATGGGCATGTGCAGCTCGTACTTCAGGCAGAAGATTTCAAGAAGCCAGCGGTGACCTCTCTGTGACTACCAGCAGCATGACGATAGAGGTGATGGCGGTGACACAAAATTTCATGTGGCTAGAGTCACAGGACTATTTCCACATGTGTGTGCTGAGTGATTCTTTGAGCATGATCTGGCAGGTTATGCAGTGGATTCAGTCATTGCAAAACTCTCCTGTGCGTGCAGTTACCTTCATATTTGTCCAAGGGCATGCATGTGTTGTTGGTAAAGAACTGATAGATTGGCAGGTGCCCCATTAAAGATGGCCAGCCCATGGATCATGCAGACATTGCCATTGCCCTTAGAGAGATAGGATGTTCTGAGGATTTTGGAAGCAACGTGTCCACATCACTGCTAAGAATACAAGAATTGGGAGTGAAGATCAGCACAGCCAAGCATGAGAAGCACACAGGATGCACACAAAGTCTTGTCAACCAGCACTATAAACCACCCAATACTGATGAATATGTTAAAGGGGGAATCTGAGCACCCATGAATGTGTCCGGAGTGCTGTGAGGATAATGCAACTCATAATTTATAACTCAAACCCTGAAATATGTCACTGTCGGATATTAAATAAACACATAAAACTCTTGAAATAAATTACTGTAGGAAAAAAAAGGCTACCATGTGAGCCCCAACGTCTGATAATAAATCAATATATCACTTTTTAAACCAGATTGCTTGTTAAACTCTAAGTGTATCTTGTCTTACATTTTTTACTAAAGTGTTTACATTTGGTGATGGCTTTTATAAAAAAAATAATTCTTGACCAGAAGGAGGGTTTCAGGAGGGGTCATAAGCCCTGTCTGTCCACTGACTCATGATCTTTGAGATCTGGCCCTGTCTGTCCACTGACTCATGAACTTTGAGATCTGGCCCTGTCTGTCCACTGACTCATGATCTTTGAGATCTGTTACTGCAGTCTGATGGACACTGGATTACATGGACCACCCACCTGAACATATTCCGCTGTTACTGCATTCTGATGGACACTGGATTACATGGACCACCCACGTGAACATATTCCTCTGTTACTGCAGTCTGATGGACACTGGATTACATTGACTACCTACCTGAACATACTCCTCTGTTACTGCAGCTTGATTAACAGATGCTTACATTGACTTCCCACCTGAACATATTTCTCTG